>CALSCE010010686.1:21817030-21922114 GCA_943593645.1 Bovichtus variegatus | reverse complement strand
TCACTAAAAATGTCCCCAGTCTCTGAGAATTGGCTCCATAACGTTTCGTCTGTGCTGTTAAATCTCTGGGAGTGCAGAGACAAATCCACGCCGTGCAGCGAGGAGTCCTCATTCACAGACACGATTTGCCATTGGGGGGGGGGGGGGGGTCCAAAGCATTCGAGATCTCTCCTCCTGATGAAATGAAAATAAATGGTGTTGAGCGGCGCTCCTGGATTGAGGCCAAAGAGGTTGTCGAGAGCTATAAGCCTGTCCATATCTCTGACATACTATCTAAGCTGCTGACAGGACAGGGATTAATTAACGCAAGAGGGGAGCTCTTTCTGCTTCACTTCCCGTATTCTTCACGGGAATGATGAACTGTGCTGAGAGTGACACGGATGGAGAGAACTCTTTAACACTTTCTGAAAATGTGCTAATTCCCGCTCAGAAATGAGAAAGAAGAGAGTGTACGCGTGTGTCAGAGGGAGGGTGGAGGGAGGCTTACTTCCTCGCTTTAAACCTCATCTATATTCTGAGATCTGAGGGTTCAGTGTTGGGATCTTATACTGACTCATCAGAATCACAGTCAGGGCTCTGCATCTTGGTGGAGGAGGAGGAGGAGTAGGAGGAGTAGGAGGAGGAGGAGGAGGAGGAGGAGGAGGATTTGAGTCCTGATGAGGAGGCTCTAGGAGACAAGATCTTCAATTAGGAAGTCATCCCAGTCCACATGATCAGTGGGCGGATTAGCATCTTAACCAGCTTCTATTATACTGAAGTGACCTTTACTCAGCTGGAGAGAAAGCTGAGTGCTAGCTGTAAAAAAAACTTTGTGAGGTTAGTTTGTTACTATGTCAAATTTTGCAGTGTAAGAGTTTGAAGGGGCACTACTACAGTACAGTTTAACCGACATGGGAAGCACTGCTCAGCCTGTGAAAACAGTCGTATTATGTGTTGTGGGGCTCTAAAGGAACTGGTGGGGAGTCTCCAAATGTTTAACAGAAAGCCTGCGTTGGGGCCTTTTGCAAAGCTTAAGTTTTCTCTTTAAGGACACTTAAGGCTTAGTTTCTCCTTAGTGGAGGGACTTACTTAATAGTGCTGTACAAAATCCCTTTCAAGGTTTTCTTAGTTCAGGACAAACGTTCAGGCATTTACTGCATTGGAAGAGATTTTACAGACGTAGAATTCTGCAGTTTCCATGGAGACAGTTTCTTTGCTTGCACTCGTGCTTGTGATACCTGTTATCACCTCACAAAGTTGGCCTAGGATAGTAGAAAAAATGGCAGAAGAAAAGAAGACAAGAAAACCAAATTGGTCAGAGGAGGAAAAGATTATACTTCTGGAGGAATACATATATTTGATCCGCAAATAACAGCAAACAGAAAGCAACGAATGTGGGAGGAAATAGTCAGAAGTACCTTCATTTTTTTTCCATACTTTGGTTGCTAAGGTATTTTGTGCAACAGTTTGCAACTAACTTTTTAAGGGATTCCTAAAGTATAACATAACATTTTAAGGAAACCTTGAGTAGAAGACTTAAGGGTGTTTTGTGCAACCAATTTTAGGTTAAGAAAACCTTAAGTTGTACTTTAAACAAAATCTTAACATAAGGTGTTTTGTGGAACCGGCCCCAGGGGTTTTGGGGGGCTTGATCCTGAAGTAAGGACTCAAAGTCGGGATACTCAAATGCTGTTACATCGGTCAAGAAAGACATCCGTCTCTTGCAAGTTCCCCAACGTTATGGAAGTGCGATATTAAATTGGTGGAGTACCCCTTTAACAGGACATGCTGCGGTGCAAGAAACAAATCAAGAAATGTTTCTTCAAGTATGAAAGTGACTGAAAGAAATGAAGGAAAAAAATGAAAATTAATCTTTGCATCTTGTTTACGCTCCTCAGGTTTTCCTGGCGCTACCAGCTGCGCGAGTTTAAGAGTGAATTCCGTGTGGTGGCCGTCGACATGCGGGGCTACGGGGAGTCCGACTTGCCGCTCTCCACTGAAAGTTATCGTTTCGAGTACCTGGTTACTGACGTCAAGGACATTGTGGAGTACTTAGGTGAGGGAACGCAGGAGAACTGTGTCTGTAATCTGAAGAGAACTCTTGTTTTTGACAGCGTCTTGAGTCCAAAATAAACTTGTTTATCAGTCTTAAACTGTGGACAGCCCTCAGGCCTGCAGCATGGCACGACAAACATCCTGTGACTCACTCTTACTGAACACGGGACATTGTGCAGATACAGAGCCCACAGTCTGCTCACTGCGCGCTAACACTAGCAGGAAGCTAGCCTGAGGCCGCCTGCACACACCAGGCAGCATCCACGAACGATTATCTGGCCACAGTGACATTCTTTGCTCTCTTATTGGCCAGCGTTTCACACTTTTAGTTTGAGCACTGCTCACACACTGTACAAGATGACCCGTTTGTTTCTGATTACTCCAAGGAGCCTACGGTAGATAGTGACTTGAAGCTCCATCTCGGTTTTCTCCTTCACACCTGTCCCCTCACATTCAGGTGTGTTACAGCTAGGCTGCTGTTTTAGTGCTAATTACAGGAATGCTGAAATAACAGCAGTTACCTGTTTACACATCGAGCAGACTTGCATCAACGTCAGCCTTTATTTGGATTTGTGTTCATGTCCATCTGGCAAAAATAAATCAGATCTTCTTTTAACTCTTTTTTTTTGTTCTCCGCCAGCTCCTGTATGTCCACATTACATTACGACCAGTCATTTGGTCCATTGCTATTATAGAAATATTGAGTAGTGCAGCTTTAAATAATGCCTCAACAAGTCTATGTTTCACTTTTTTTTTTTTTGACCCAGTAAAAAAGTCCAGCCCAAATGATTTAATATAATGTAAATATTCTGAAGTATATTCCTAAAAATGTACACATCCTAGAAAGTGCTTCTGAGAGAGCTCTATAGTGGATGTTTTGTAGCTACATTGTTTAAGCTGTCATAGTTCTTAACAGGCTTTCTGGAGCTAATGCATATTGCTGTGCAAAGGATTCATGGTCATTTGAGTAGAAAAGTGGGATTCTTGCATTGATCATACGATAACTGCTTTACTCTGACATGTGATTGGACTACAGAGCCCTCTTTACACTCCAGATTCCAGTTTCACATTCACAGTCAACTAATGGTTCCTCACAAATCAGAGGTTTGGCCTTTAACCATGCGTGGCAAGTAACATTGAACACTGAAAGGCCGTCAGCAGAAACATCCATGGCCCCTCTGTCAAGTGGCTCCCAGACTTATGACAAGCCCTTTTGAAGTGCTTGCTTGTGGTATCAATGCTCATGTGAGGCACGCTGTGATTCAGTGGTCGTAAACAGTGCTAGCAAAGCAAAGAGGATTAGTTTAGAACAGTAATGTGATCAGGATCCCTCAGACGGATGCCCTGACCTTGATCTGCATTTGGCAGTTAGCATGAAATACATCCATTTGATGGGTGTAAATGTCCTCTGAGGGAGGAAGCCAGCAATAAAAAAAGTGAGAACAGTATTGATTCTCGGGCTCTGACATGCCTTAATATTCAGCACGACATTGGGACGAACGTCCAGGCTCTATTAGAAACAACAATAACAAAGCCCTGTCTCATGTTCATTTGCTTTTCTTCCAAGGATACAACAGATGCTGCCTCGTTGGCCACGACTGGGGTGGAACCATAGCGTGGCTGTTTGCCATTAACTACCCAGAGATGGTGACGAAACTCATCGTCCTCAACAGCCCCCATCCTGCCGTGTTCACAGGTATGATTGTGCACACAGTATTCTTTATGTTGCAAAAGAAAAGCAATCTTCTTCATACTAATTAGGGAGACTCTGGCTTGGCTCTCGGATTATTACCGTAATTATTATCATTAATTAGGAAGCATCATTGCTTCAATTCCATGTTTGCATCCATCTGGCAAATCCTCCTCTGGCTTCACGGGAAGATGACGAGACGCTCATTACAGGAGGCTAATGTGAAGCTGGAACAGCTGGTTTAACTGGAGTAAATAGAGAGGCAGTCATCGAAGGTTATCACGTCCACGACCCTGCAGTGGGTGCAAAACCTGGCCTTTAATTACTATCGAACAACAGAACTTCTCTCCTCTCCTCTTCTCCAGATTACGCTCTGCGTCACCCGAGCCAGCTGCTGAAATCCAGTCATTTCTTCTTCTTCCAGCTGCCCCGCTTCCCGGAGCTCATGCTCTCCATCAATGATTTCAAGGTGGTCTGTTTTGTGTGGGCTTAAGCGCTTTCAAGGTCAAGGTTGGGTGTGTGTGTTTGCGTCTCTCGGTGTGTTGTTTGTGTGTGCTTGCATGTTTGTTCATATGCACGTGCATTAGTGTGTGTTTCATGTTATTGTGTCAGGCTAAAAAAATATCCTGCCTCTCAAAGATGTTGTAGTAAACCAAAGAATGAACTAATGCTGGAGGAAATGTGAAATTATAGATTATTACCAAATCATATGCTGAATTGGATAATGTCAAAACTGAGGAAGTAATGTTGATTCTTTTTTTTCGCCGAAATGTTTTTATTGTGAAGCATAATTTTCAAAGAACACAAAACATGCTGTTGCAATCCTTCTTTTCCATACAAACAAACGTAATGTCAAAAGACTTGTTTATATATATATATAAATAAAGATAAATTAAAAACAAATAAATAAATGAATAACAAATAAAATATAAAAGTACAAACAGTAATAAATATATTAATTAATTATATTATTTATGTTATATTAGTCTAAGTAAAATGTGCCATTCAAATCCAGTAATTCAGTTCTGTTCTCTTCAGTTTTGTTAACGTGTCAAAAGTGCACAGTACGGGTTTACAAAAGTTTAGGTTTTAGTGTTTTTTTTCAGCTCAAATAAAACTTTTTTGGGGGGGGGGGGGTTTTTCGGCATTTTGGGCGATATGCTTATTTGTTTCCGTGCCCAGTGTTAGATGAGAAGATTGATACCACTCGCTCATATCTGTCCTTAAATATAAAGCCAGCAGCCAGTTAGCTTAGCTTAATATAAAGACTGGAAGCAGGGGTACTAGAAGGCAAATAAACACTTAATATCTAATTTATTAAATCAATACCCCCAAAAACCACAACTTGTCCTATTTACACGTTGGTCTTTTACACTAAACTAAGCTAAGCTAAGCTAACTGCTAACAGTAGTTTCATATTTATAGTTTCATATGAGAGCGAATAAGCACATTTCCCCAAATTTTGAACTAAATCAAAAACAATCTAAATCTAAAAGATTTCTATATAAAATTGTATAATGTTCCTTTTTGTCCGTGTTGGAGTTTTCAGTTAGTAAAAGCACAGCATGTAATGTTGTGGAACCAGCAGTAAGTCAGTGCCCGAGTTGGGACTGAAGGTCATGAGAACTGATTTCGCCACAAAGAGCCTTCACTGACTCACCGCACAGTGACATGGACGTCCTTCTGTAAATGTTTTCTACATCAAATTGTACCGGTCACATAAGCTGATCCCAGTGTCTGCTGCTGTCTCTGCTGCAGGCTCTGAAGGCCTTGTTCACCAGCCGCAGCACGGGGATCGGGAGGAAAGGCCGATGGCTCACTGCAGAGGACTTGGAGGCCTATCTGTACGCACTCTCACAGCCGGGAGCTCTCACCGGAGCACTCAACTATTACAGGAATGTCTTCAGGTGGGGAACAGTTCACTCACCAGAAAAGGATTTTTTTTCAGAAATTGTTTACAGAGATTTGGAAGAAGTATTCCAATATTTATCTTAAGTAAAAAAGGAGCAATGCTGGAATATAAGAATACTCCATTTTAAGTAAAGGTCCAGCAGTGATGATGTATTTTGTAGGCCAACCCGGAAGTTAGCATCACCCTGGTTCTCTTGACAAAGAGCTAATGGGATTTATCTGTTGGTTTTTGGATCATAGCAGAGAATAAGCAAACATACAAGCATTTTATTCAGCAAAATATTCTTCTAAAATGAACACCACTTTGATGATTTTTGAAGCGTAAATGCAATCGCAAGAAATAAAACGCAAACGTTAGGCTTTAAACGATCTACGGTCCCGTGACCTCAACATCACCCCGCTACGAGGCTGTAGAGACGGACTGTGAGCGATACATTTTAACATCCTTTAAGACACTTAAAGCTTCAAAATTCACGAGGACTCATTCTGCCGCACTCTATTGAAAATGTTACCCAAGTAAAAGTATGTACGTATGTTAGCCAAATATGCTCAAAGTATCACAGTAAAAGTACTCATAATGCAGAAAAATGGCCCCTGTTAGTTATACTCCTATATCTTTGATGATTTATTACTACTGTTATATTAATTATGTAAGTAACATTTTACTTATAGCTGGAGATTATTTTCACGATCTTATATACCGTTGTCTAGTTGACTCTATAACAGTGCATCATATAAGACCAGACATTATTTAGTAGCTACAGGAGCAGACATGCTGTTGCCATAGGAGACCATTTCCCTGTTACTGCACTCCTCTCAGGTGCTTTTTAGTGTCTGTGTTTGGTCAAAGTTTTTGTTATTGTACAGTGTGATAACACAACCTTTTTGTCTATATGATGTGTGCTTTTCAAAAACTTTGTTATATATTGAGTGTATTATATACAGATTTTTATTATTATGTCCTTATTTAAGGTACCTCTCCCTCTGTTAAACACACATTTACATACACCATGTAAGAATTGACCAGCCGGCTCAGGGAGTGATCGGCACAAATCAGATCAAAGAGAAATATCAGTGCGTGTATTTCTGACATGTGAACTGTAATGCATGGCTGAGCACGCCATCTGCTCCCTTCTCAAGCAATGAGTTATCTCAGAATAGCTTTTATATGCTTACATAAAAGAAATATCACTGACCTATGCTTAATTAGTCTCTCCACAAGCGCATATACCTAAGCACTGGGGACATAAATACAGGAACACACAGCAACATCCATCCATTTCATATATATATATATATATATATATATATCCACTTAGTGTAAAAGGCACATTAAAGTGGGGATTCCGAAGATAACGTTTCAGAAAGCTCTTTTCTGCGGCAGATATTTTGACTGGTTATTGTAGAAAAAGTACACTTGTTATAATAATATTAACAATCGCTCCGTTTCATTCAAGTCTCCCAGTCAGCCCTGACTGGTGTGACAGTGAGCCTGTGGCTGCGGTCCAATAGGTTCCTAACTGAGTGAAATGACCTGGAAGTATGAAGTGGCAGCCATGATAAGAGCTGGTCCAATTCTATGCTAAGGAAAGGTGATTCAGTGCTTCCTTTCTCATCTCCTTTAGTATAAGCTACACTGGAGCATCCTTTACCAAAGGTAAGGGTTGTGTCTACCCTCGATTGGTGAAACCTCCGGTTGATTTGAGGTTAGGCATTAACCTCCAATGGTTCATTTTAGGATTAGTTTGTGCAATTCGAGGGTTACAATGTTTGACACGGCCAAAGGAAAAGTGATAATGCTCTCCCACAATTCCTTGCGACAGCAACATTTAAAGGGACGGATGTCAATAACATCCACCATTGCATAATTACGAGCCTAGTGTAAGCGCAGCCAGATTTTCTAAGCACCGCAATTGTCTTTTCCTAAGTCCTTATTAAATGCCACACATCTTTACTTGACCTTGACGTCATGAGGTCAAGTAAAGATGTGAAGGAGATTTAATAAAAGCAGGTCAAGTCATTACAAACACACCAGAACAACACAAATCCATATTGACATGTTCTCATTATGATAACAGACTTAAGATATATTCTCCCTCATACAATAACTATTTCGGATGCACTCCTTTCTCTCCTCAGCTCTCTCCCGCTGAGCCAGAACCATGTCAGGTCTCCGGTGCTGCTGCTCTGGGGTGAGCGGGATGCCTTCTTGGAGCAGGAAATGGCAGAGGCATGCCGCCTCTACATCCGGAATCATTTCCGCCTCAACATCATTTCTGGGGCCAGTCACTGGCTGCAGCAGGACCAGCCGGATATTGTGAACACCCTCATATGGACCTTCCTCAAGGAAGGAGAGGGACGCAAAAGCTACAGGAACTAAATCCACAGCGAGGCCTCCTCAGGCCCTCCACCCCCCCGGTCCCCCTCCCCTCTCGCTTGCCACATCTGGAAGCCTGGAATATGCCTGTGATACCAAGCGACATAGTGATAATGCAATCATTCTTTAAATCTTTCACATTTCAAATATTTTTTAACGACATCAGCAGTAAAGGAAAAGCACACTTCAGCGGAGAGGACACTGAGCAGTACGTTTGACACATATATTAAAGATGTTTTTTGCACATGACATCCGCCTTAAAGTTTGTCAGTTACAGCATTACAAATGTGCTGCAGAATCTCCTTGTGACTTGTATTGTGTGGTGCCTTTTAACTTAGGAGTTGTAGAGTGTCCTGAGAGACTGGGATGTGTACTTGTATGTTTCACCGGGTTGCTCCACTCGTCTTTGGGCACAGTCCTTCGGGAACCATAACTCTCCCACTCCCTTTATCAGGTAGTGTTGTCGAAAGGAGTTTTCTTTTTTTTGTATTTTTTCCTCAGAGATACTCAAATGTAGAGAATGTTGTTATCTTGATCTTCCTGTATAGAAATGTCAGTGATGGTTGACTATTGTACTATTTTGTATCTATTCCTACACACTGCATTTTGAAATTCACTGAGCCAATTCTACACTATTTGATTTTATAAATAAACTAAGTGTCAATCTGTTGGACTGCACTGCTCTTCCTCATTCCCGGCCTGTTTTAAGATAGTAATAATAACAACAGTGGGGTTTTTGAAGCTGTGTGGTGGGCCTCATCATGCCCTCATGTGTTTGTCTCTGAACAGTCACTCCAAGCTCTTACACAGAAGAGATGAAAAACACCAGAAATAGTAATGGATGTACTGTTAAATATAGCACAGAGCTGAGTGACACAGCAGTTGACGTTGGTTATTTTGGGTCTCCTCTGTAGAACAAACATTTTGATATATTTTTAGTTTCATATCCCCTCGACGTGGTTATATGCCAACAGAAATTTTGATGTGAAATTACACTGAGGTGCGTATTTATCAGTCTTACATAAACAGGTTTTAGTGCTATACCAGCACACAACAACACAACACATATTATGTCTGTTTCAAAACAGAAAAAAACAATATAAACCATTACACAATATTCTCCTTATTAGTGGCTTTTTGTCTATAATTTATAAAGATTTAATACATTATTTATTAATAAACCCATTAATTTCAACTTAGCCTTATAAAGCATGCCTAATTAGAAAGTTGTACCATTCTGCACCAAATGGCTCTGCAGTACATCTCACTATCCAACCAGATTTGCCATCTTTTGTGTTTCTTTCTCTTATGCTGATTCAAACATTTACGTTACATTTGCGCTGACAAGGTTAATAATACAGGACAGGCCAATGACATCAACACCAGTCAGGGGCAAGCTCTCTTGCTGCTTTCAGGGACAGTTGGAAATATTATCACTACTACATATTTTTCAGGTTAGTATTTTTATGGCGTTTTTTATATCTATTTTTTAAAAGACAATCACACAGAATCGAGTTTGGAGGCGATTGTCCCCTTATTAGCATTATTGATACTAAAATGTATTGAAATATTACTCTATTACTTTTTAGTTGTATATTTTCAGTGTAGCTTTTATACACCAATAATATCATTTTAGAAAAATGCACAAAGTTTGATTTAACTTCAAAAGAGATGTCATATGGGGAGAGGCTAGGAAAAGGGAGGAGGGAAATCATTCAAGCGTTTTCACATTTAGCATTAAATAAGCTTCCAGAGGATGGATTGCAGTCTCCTTCAGTTAATTTTCTTAAAAATAGATAAACTCTGATATTTTGTGTAATTATTAAGCTGACTTGTGATTATTCGTGAAATGATCGGTATTTTAAACATGTATTCTGTGGTATTATTGTGTTGCATTGTTTGTTTGTTGTAGTTGGACAGTCTGTTTTGGTGGATTTATATCCTGTACAAGAAAATGTTCAATACATTTAAATACATTTCAAGTTTAATCCAATTTTAACTGCAATAAATGGGCCTACTGTTAGATTCAGATCTGAGTGGCATTGCTCTCCTGATACTAAGTGATAATACCAATGTATCTCTTTGAGATAGGAACACCACCACAAGAAACTACAAGCGTTTATTTTCAACTTCTTTTTGGAATTTCGAGGTTAGGGGCAGCACCTGAAAGCATCATTGGAGGACACGGTATCTTCCTTGTTTGGACTGCGCATGCCGGAAGTAGCGGCACATGCGCATGTGCCGCTACTTTCGGCTTGTGACGTCTTGGCCACTCCTTCTTCGTTTTGCAAACCGTGTCCTAGTGGGTGGGGAACAGCGTGGAGCGGTGATGTCAACAGCATCGGTCAGTGGGTCAGCCCGACCCGTTAATGAAGATACTTGAGCCTGTTACCGAGCTGCATACTAACTGATAGTTATTGGCGGCAATTCATTTCTACCGGTCTATTTTCTATCACCAGGCACCAGGGTTCAAGGTTCAAGAACTAACTACTAACGGTAGCCCATGTTAGCTAGCGCTAGCATGCTAGCCACAAGAGGGAAATAAGAGTAATGTTACTCGGCTTACAGCGCAGACGGGCAGAGAAAGAGAAAATGCACGTGGAAGCATAGGTATGTTTGTGTAAGTGTAGCTGAGTGTGTTTTTATTTTGGAATAATTTAAACTTATTTAAAAAAATAGAGAGAAGCTGGTTATTCCTGGTGATGTTATCAGTGGTGGTTTTCTATTGGAAGCTAAGGGAAGCCGGTTTTCTATTATTGAAGCTTTTATTTTCGTTTTTTACTAATAACGTTACGGTTAAATAATTGTCCTTGGTCACATAGTTAGTGGATTTGTGTAGGGTTTTCGAGGTCATCTCTTCCCATTTGAATTGATTTTCTTCAACCTGACGAGCAGCAGCGCCTCTCTGGGTTGCAGTGCTGGTGTGTGTGAGACGGTGTGTGTGGTGAAAGATGGTGTTGCAGTCCTGACAGCTGATGTCAAGTGAGGTGAAGTCGACATCATATGATTAGAAAAGATATTGAAGCATTACATTGTTTCAAATGTGGCATGTTGTATTCCAGCTATATGTAACTGTATCTATTTTTTAGACGACCTGTCTCTCTTGGCTTTTCTCAGAAAGTTCCCATCATGCAACTGGGTTTTTATCCAGCCTCCACGTGTGACACCTTCTTATAGTATTTGTTCTTATCCATGTTTCTGTCATGTAGGATCCTTGCCATTTTTTTTTGCACTTTTAAAACATTTTTTAAAGCACATTCAGTCTATGCATGTCACATAAAATGTGCTACACAAATAAACGTGATTTCTTCTAGAGCTGCTTAACGAATATACAGGCTGTGGTCTCCGTCTTGTCTCTTGTCTTAGAGAACCTGATGAACCATGATCACCACAGAGGCTGCCAGAGAGTTCCAGGCCAAAGAGCGCAAATACAAGGAGCAGCTGAAGAGATGTTTATCATCTGCTTTATCTGCAGACCTGGACAGGTAAGGCGCGTGACAGTCTGCACTGAACTGTGATAAATGTTAATCAATGGCAACTGTCAATAACAAAGACCTGAGTCTTAAGGTTTTTCCAATGCTGTTGAAGCAATACAGCACTATCAAATGGAAAAACTCTGCAACTGCAACTTCTTTTAAAAGCATGTGAATACTCCAGTCCGTTACAGTTAAGTGGTATAAAGAACTTGCTGGTAGATCGGGTTTGATCAGGATCATTGCCGTTATATAAAACAAGTTTAACTATAGCTTGACAAATAAATCATAACTCAAAGACCACTTTTAAAGGGGAAATCAACAATTTTACTCATTGGGTTGATTTAACTTGTCACAAAGAGTAGTACTCGGCTGGTAAAACAGTTCTCTGTGGCCCTGCAGGAGCTCACCAAAGTTTGACTAACAATTTTGTTGCATTATGGAAATTTTAGGGTTTAGCGTTTTAAGAGCACGAGTGATACAAAAAGTCAGGATATCTTAGATTCTGCTTTAATTTTGACCTTTCCTTTTTAATCTGTCTCTTGTAAATCCCCCCCCCCACACACACACACACACACTTTATGGAAGTACAATATTTAATTAACCTTTTAACAGCACCTCAAAGTCTTCCACAGAGGATGGAGTTTCCTCAGAAATTACTTGAACTTTTTAAAATAACCTTTACTTCTTTTTATTTTTTTAATTCTACTCTTATTTATCTAAACCTTGTCAAGCTATTTCCAAGGTCAGGAATCCTGTAGAAAACTATAGAAGAGTAAAAAGTACTCCCACATTTGACCAACAGCAAGTTTGTGCCTATTTTTTTGACAAAGCATATCAATTCACTAACTGAGGAAAAAGGAGACAAAGCCGTTTAGAAAATGATGTGCAATAAACAGGTAAAATAAAATGCTCTTAGTCACAAAATACATCATAGAATTTACAAAATGTCAAACATTTGTTACATGTAATAGTTTTACAATAGCCAAGTTTTCTCTCAGACTATAAGAATATAAAACTTGGCATAGAGCAAAGTTACAGTAAACTTGACCGATGAGAAACGTGGATCTGTGCAGGTCATTGGGTTTTAGTTGATTGGGATGTGAGTCTCCTTGTTGCACCAGTAGTTCATTGATTTGGGTACATTTCATCAAAGGCTTACAGTAATGGACATAGTAGCAACATTTGAACTCGTACATACAGCTCTATTGGCCTTTAGCTGTCTTATTTCTGGGTCACCCAGATCAGTCTTTGACGAGAGATAATGATGGTGAAGAAGAAACGGATCGCCTCAGAGCCACGGCTGTGGAAAAATAGGCCATCAGATGGAGCTTTGAACTTCGTAGATTTTAGAGGTTGGTTAGTTAAGAAAGCCTTTGTCTATTTTCACTAAAAGTGCACAATTAATGTTCAAAGTAAAAAATCAGATGCTGCCAGACTGTCCAGAAGTTCAGAGTGAGTCGGTAGGAACTAAGAGGAATTTCCATGTTTATAAAAACAAAGATTAAAACAAATGCACAACAAAAATATAAAACATTCAAAGTTACTTTTGAAAAGGAAATGAAAATGTGTAATAAACTAAATAGATTCAACAATACATTTAAGATTAGATAGTTAACAAATATAAAACTAAAGTATGCACACTAGTGTGTATTAGGGCTTTCACAGAATAGTCTACCAAAACCATGAGTCCATGTGTGTTAAATAGAAGACATAGAAGACCCCTGTTCAGCGTTGTAGACTAATTGTTCATCTGTGATTGTTCTACAGTACAGTAGCAATGGTTGTGGCACAGCACACACAGACACACACACACAGACACACACCTGCGTGAATATATCAGCTAATGGGCTAACGGTGGTCGGTTGGAAGATTTGAACAAATCACCGAACCCTTAATCTCCCACGATTAATCGACTTCTTATTGGGAGTAGTTGATTACTACTAAAATGCAGTCGTTGCAAATGCTAGTGTGTTTATACATTTCTGTTTGCGAATTTTTGGGTTCCTTTCTTCCATTTTCAGTTACACATTCAATGAGAATTGTACAGAAATATTTAATGTACAAAGGGTTGTGTGATAAGTTAAGGCTTCAGCCTACATCTTTTCAGACAGCATGAACTTTCTTTGGTGTGTCACTGTTTAAAAGGTAATCATTTATTATTGTTTCATAGAAAAAAATGTATGTGTATTTGAGTTGAATGAGTTGAAAACACCCCAAATAAACTAATCTAAACTTTATTTTAAGGCTTTTAATTGTACCCTTAAAATTAACATTTGCCAACTTGGCTCCAAGTGTTTTATTTTTATTTTCCTTTAATCAGTTAGTAAAGGGGAATTTCGAGGGACTTGTTGCTGATAAAGTGTTGTAATGCATTTCTCCAGGTTGCTGCAGGAGGAGCTGGAGGCTGATGTTTCTCTGTCTGCTGGGTCAGGCTCGCTCCAAGCACACAGAGCCGTATTGTTGGCCAGAGCTCCTCATGTCCTTCAGGGACAGACGCACAAAGATCCCACCGCCATCTATCTGTCTGGCTATGAGCTGTCCGGGTTGAAAGATTTCCTCAGGTAGGCAGTGGGTTCAAATGATTTCTAATTACAGCTTCTATTTGCTGTTTCTTTTCCTGCTTTGGGGATTTAGACAACTTCTATTTGCCCCTGAATACCACTCAATAGTTGCACATGTAAAACATAACTATACATGTGATTTCTAGTAGGGGATGTTAAGAGACGTCATTTATCCTTCTCTCTTATTGTTACAGTTTCACAGACTCTCTGACAGAGGGCGCCAAGCACAGCATCTTTAATCTGCAGGATTTGCTGGTGTTTGTTTGTTTCAAGGAGCATCGCAAATTCTGCAGCTGTTCAATAATAAATTGCACGTCACAATTTTGTGTCAGTGTTGAGACGCACAAATCCCAAAGTGTTTGAGTGTTTGTAATCAGCATCAAGTTTGTAGTGTAGCAGTTTTCATCGGGGCTTTGCAGTGTCTTTGATCCACTGATTGTGTGTGTGTCTCATTAGCAGTTTATAATTAGGACTAGAAGAAAGAGTCGTCCTTGTTTGTTACACAACCATGAGGTCTCAACGTTTGTTTAAAACTCCTTTTACACATGACAACTGCAACATTGCTGTGTTCAGGTATCCAGGTAAGATGGACATGTTTGGCATGCACAGCCATTAAACATTCATTTGTTTACTTAGTTAGTTTTTGATAAATTGATTAGTCAATCTCCAGAAAATGAATTGGCAACTATTTGGATAATAAGTTTAAATGTTTAAACTTCTCGGGCAAAAATGCTTTGCTGGTAAAGTGATTTTATTTCTGAATATCTTTGGGTTTTGGACTGTTTGCCGGACAAAACAAGCAATCTGAATTCACTTGTTCTTTGGAAAATGTTCTGACATGTTATTGATAGATCAATTCATTGTGAAAACAGATTAATTGATAATGCCGATCATTTTCAGTAACAGTCCTAATGAGGTACTCAGTGACTCTAGAGGACCCTGGTTTAGACCCACTGCGTTACACTATGAGAGCCCGCCAGGGAAGTTTGAGCACATAGTAAGGTTGGGTATCATTGGAAATATAATAAGGTGCCAGTAACGATACCAGTCACCTTCACCTTCAACCTCATTTTACGGAAGGGCAATTGGGTATGGAACTTTAAGTGCAACATAAAACAAACATGAAATAACCTAGCATAGTAACGCAGACTCCGCAGCACTGCGTTATTGAACAAGAATAATCATCACGATGTCATCCCCATATTAAAAGTATGACCAACGTCGGACCGAGTTGTTCATCGGCAACAACATTATCAAAGATCAACATAAACTTAAGTATGACCATTAAACATTACAACCAAAATATGTCAACAGAACCATCCAGCGGCAACAACATGGACATCATCCTACAGGTAGGCCTAAATATTCCTGATGTGCCAACTACATGCTTTCCCATGAGATTAGGAGGGTAATGGCTATAGGATCAATGAATGTTTGTATCTGTTTGTGTTGACGGAGGGGAATCTGAAGCATGTAACGGAGGGTAGGGATTGATACTCCTGATGAAGAGAGTGGGTGCCGTCAGTCAGGATAGAATCTTCCCTCTTTACCACCTGGACCCCTGTCATTTTGATGCTTGTGTTCACTGTTTTAGCCAGTGCATTGTTGGATTGGATATTTAAATGGTCACCAGGGACCTGTCAACATGACACTTGTCGCGTTACCGAAGGCAGAAAAGTCGTTTCAAACCTGTCATACTAGCTTTTTCAGTGTTGCTTTCAAAAGTGAGATTGTTATAGATGATTGAACCATGGTATTTATAGCTGGGAACAGATTCCACAAAATATCAAAACGATACTCCTTTTCAATTCATTGCTTCGAGGTGTGTAAACATGGTTTTCTTCAAACACTTTCTATAGAACATAATATGCCAAACCTATTTTTTTAATTAGAAGTGATAGTAGAGGAGAGGGAGAGATGGGGATTGACATGCAACGATGGACAGACTTGAACCGGGAATGTTGTGGTTTCATGGTCGGCGCCTTAACTCCTGGTTAACTCAATCACTTGCTTAACACACTTGGCAGAACAAGCCAGGATGCTGCAGCATATCACAGAAGCACTCAGGGCAAATGTACTAGAACAGGCTGCAAGTGACTTTATAAGGTTGCCAGTCACTTTATATAATGTTCTCCGGGAAAAAAAACAGAAACTCCTGCGCAGTTTAGGTTTCTGGCTCTTCTTCTGTGTCACTGAAGTCACATTGCATTAAATGAGATTGTCATTTAAATAAGTGTGAAAGGCCTAGTGTTAATTAACCTTTAGAGTTTCCCCCCCCTGCAGGCGAGTGTACACAGCAGACCAGAGCATGCGCTCACCTGAAATAATCCCAGACGTGGAGGGTATAGTGCCAGAAAGTACTCTGCCTGTTCCTAACCCAGTAGACCTTCATAGTTCCACTGACTCAGGTAAACAGATGAACACGCTCTTCCATGGAGAGTTTATTCTAGGTTATGTGGCCAATCAGTTGCCCCCCTCCCTTCCCCTTCTCCACATCATGTTATTTCAGCCATAATCCATTTAAGAGCTAATCTCATTTGGATCCCTGTTGTCGTTACTGCTAATTATTGCATGGCCATGCCACGGATACTTTTAAAAGTTTATTTTATTTTATTATTTGCATTATTTTTAGTTAAGTGGTTTAATGATAGCTACCTCTGCTTTGTCACACGCTCACAAATAGCCATGTTATGTGTCTCACACTCTCTCCCTCATTATCCCTCTTTACTCCAGGCACTGTTCTTCAGCCAGCCTCTGGCCTCGGAGCTGACTTGCTCGATCTGTACCAGAGGGGAGAGCAGTGTGACATCACCATCCAAGTAGCAGAGCAGGTGTTCTCCTGCCACAGGTAGAGCTATTTGTGGTGGCCTCTCGCCATTCTTATTCATACATCTGGAATACAAAAGCACATTCTGTCTTTTTTGTATTCCTCATAGGTGGCATGCACGGTGAGAGCATGTTCACCTCAGTACATGACAGTCAGAAAACACCACAGAGGTCGCACATCTGCTGTTGACTCGTGCCAGTGTGGAGCAGCGCTGCGTGGTCATTTAGTGATGCAGAGGTGGTAGTAGCAGTTGGTAACCATGGAGACAGGTTTCTCCCGGCTCATGCTCAGGGGAGCAGCCAGTCAGCGAGAGCTTGTCAGATAGAGGAAGCTGGGCTATTTTTTAGTTGCTCTGCAGCAGTGATCTATGTAACCGCACAGTGTTCGGTGAACCAGGGATTCTCCAGCCTGACGCCGATACTTCTACTTTACCTTTCATTTATTTAAGTCTCTTCAGATACAATATCTCCTTTAAATGGGAGACATGGACAAAATGGCAGCAAAGTACTCCACACATAGTGACACCACTTTATTAGGTACACCTTGCTAGTACCAGGCTAGACCCCCTTTCTGTCTTCAGAACTGCCTTAATTCTTCGCTGCATAGATTCAACAAGGTGATGGAAATATTCCTCAGAGATTTAGGTCCATGTTGACATGAAAGCATCACGCAGTTGCTGCAGATTTGTAGGCAGCATATCCATGATGCCAATCTCCTGTTTCACTGTATCCCAAAGGTGCTCTATTGGATTGAGATCTGGTGACTATGGAGGCCACTTGAGTTCTGAAAACTCATTGTCGTGTTTAAGAAACAAGTTTGAGATGATTTGACCTTTGTGACATGACGTGTCATCCAGCGGGAATTAGCCATTAGAAGATGGGTAAACTGAAATCATAAAGGGATGGACATGGTCGGCAACAATACTGAGGTAGGCTGTGGCCTTTAACACATGCACAATTGGTACTAAGGAGTCCAAAGTGTGCTAAGAAAATATCCCCCACACCATTAAACCACCACCACCAGCATGAAATGTTGATACAAGACAAGATAGGTCTATGCTTTTGTGTTCCAAATTCCGACACACTATCTGAATGTTGCAGCGGAACTAGAGACTCTTCTGACCATGCACCGTTTTTTCCAATCTTTTACGGTCCAGTTTTGGATAGCCAGTGACAATTGTAGCCTCAGTTTCCTGTTGTTAGCTGACAGGAGTGATCTGTGGTCTTCTGCTGCTGTAGGACATCTGCTGTAAGGTTTGACGTGTTGTGCAACTGCTTGTTTGAGTTACTGTTGCCTTTCTATCAGCTCGAACCAACCAGACCATTCTCCTCTGACCTCTGCCATCAACAAGGCTTTTTCCCCCAGAAAACTGGGCGCTCACTGGATATTTTCTCTTTACGGACTATTATCGGTAAACGCGAGCGATGGTTGTGGGTGAAAATCCCAGTAGATCAGCAGTTTCTTACCTGAACAAACTTGTCATAAATGGCTCTTTACAGCCTGATGAATGTCGCCTGTTTATGAGAAGGTGCGTGCTTGTGAGATTTGATCGCTGGCATAATAATCAATGCTCATGAAATGCTATATAAGGCTGCCAGTTCTACTCTGTTTGCGGGCAGGTTCCATTGAAAAATGTTACCCAATAGTTATTTGGAAACACTACTACTACTACTACTACTACTACTACTACTACTACTACTACTCTTTCTTTCTAAAAACTACACTTGAAAGTAGGGGTGTCACAGTTTCCGAAATGAGCGTCAGATTTTGATCCTCGAGCTCAAAAGCAGGATAGACGATTCTCCCAGTAATTGCAGTATATCTCACTTTATCTTTTGCAAGCTTTACGTCTTCTTCACTCGAGTCGAATTGGCTGTGTGGCTGTGATGTTATTGTTCGTGCTGCTGTGTGCACAACATAAACCATCAAGTGTGTAAATTTGACCAAAAAGAATAGATAATATAAGACTGAACAGCCGCTGGCCGGCCGATCGATCGGTGCATCTCAAAATAAACTACAGTTTCATATTTATGTCACTCGGTGCAAAAGTGCGGGTCATTGATGTGTGTTTTATATTTTTTGAACGACAACGGGGCTCTATGGCACAGAGGTATTCTCTGGATACACACAGTGCATGTTAGAGGCATCAATTCATTGTTGGTTTTGGTCTTTTCTTGGGATTTAGAATATCAACAGCCTTATCCTTTCATTGGAGCTGATTAAACAGTATAAACAGGATATATCTGTGATAGTACAATCTTCAGAGGCCACGGAGAATTAAAACACCAGAGACTACAGAACACACTCATATTTTTTTGTCCTCGTGCTTGTGATTTCAAATCTACTTAAGTACACGCAGGCCCACCAGATGACATGTGAAATATTAAAGTGGTGGGTGGATCTGACATGCAACTGCCTGCTTTACTGGGTTTCTAGGGCAGTCCTGTGTGCACGGTCTCAGTACTTCCGAGCCATGCTGAGCGGGAGCTGGATGGAGAGCTCCAGACAGTGCATCACTCTGCAAGGGTAAGACTTGGCATCATCTTGCAGCAGGTCACACAGATCAATAATACACCTCCAGTCCTGCTCTAACAATTCTACATTTCGTTCCTGACCAACACAGCTGAATAACTGCACATGCTGCATTAATTATTGAGGCCTTGCAACAGAGGTGGCTCTGTACAGTGTGGGATTTCACTCACAATGCCATGTTTTAACTCCACATACCCAATCACCCACTGCCAGTGGAATCTGAAATGGCTCACTAAGATTTCTACCAAGCAAGGTTTGCAACTTTTTCTCCTGTGAGGCACATAAATGTCTTCTCATCCACTGCCTGCTGAAGAGCCCCCACCACCACCCGAAGTCTCATTTCAGAGTGGAGAATTTTTTCCTCCAGGGAGAGACGTGTCACTCGCCTCAGCATCACTGATCTGAGGGTAACGGGGAAGACGTGGCTGTCAGAATGGAGAGCTGCAGCGTTGACGTGCGGGGGGGAAACCTGTGAAGTGGCCCTCAGGCAGCAGTCACGTGGATTGAGTGCTGCATGATATATGGATTTTGTTTACAGCATTCTTCGTTGTGTTTGCAGTATAGACAGAATTCTACCCTTTGTGCTTGGATTCATGAAGATAATATTAGACTGGGATTGGGGACAATATTCTATGTGAATATGTATAAATATATATATATATATATATATATATATATATATATATGATAGTTTGGATTGTTTGGAGTTGGGGCTGTATGAAGTATATACCTCACACAACCCCACTTCAAACAATCCAAACTATCCCTTTTTAATTTGAGAAATATGGCCTGTAAACTGATTATTTTGTTAACTGTTCCAGTTTAGGGCCAGACGAGATGGAGATCCTGCTCCAGTTCATGTATGGGGCAATTGTGGATCTGCCACCTGGAGCCAGTGCCAGGTGCTGTATGTGAACAGTTAGAACAAAATTAGAATGCAGGCCGAGAAAACAAGCTGACCTGTATTTGGTGTCTCCTGTCCCACAGTCAGGTGGTGTTGGCGGCAGACATGTTGGGTTTAGAGGGGCTGAAAGATGTGGTGGAGATGGTTCTGACCCGAGACTACTGCCGCTTCTTCCCCAAGGTCAGCTATACATAATGAAAACTAGTAAATATGAGAGATAAAAAGAAGGATTTCTATATGTACTATGCGTGTATGCCAGGTAGGTTTAAGTGTGTAGCATCAGAAATGTAAACGCATCTTTCACAATAACACTTTCTTCACATCAAATAAGTTTGCCTTTCTAAACATAAATGAAATGACGCTTGATATGCCACTATGGCTTGTAACCAGATGAAAAGATTTAATACACACGTAAACAATTCACTTGCACATTGCACCTGCATGTTTGCTGTATACTGGAAAATCTGTGGCCTGTGCTCACAACTGAGTTTGTGAAGCAAGAACAGGTTTAATCCCAGTCTGCTTTATATTATTTATATTATACTGACCTTATTAAGTGGATCGGGGATCTGCCATAATGAGGCAGATCCTGTTTCTTTGTCATTGTCACTCAACAATTCACTGTGGCGGGCCACACAATCAGTTTTTGTGCACCACAGTAATCCCTGGCTTTAGGTTATTTGCAAAGTTATTCCAATGAGTTCCAAATAGTGAGGTTTACAGATTTTAAATCTGGTAATGCAGGGCACTGTTATTGGCAGATGCCCTGAGTTAAAGTACCGGAATCATTATCAGGAGAGATAAAGTTGGATCAATGCATCCCTACTTGAAAGGCTGATTAGTCACCTGTCAATAGTGAGTGTTTGACTTGATCCATGTAGCATGCACTTTAAATGCGTCATTGTTGTACCCAGTCCAATTCTAAATCATGGTTATAATTTTGCATTAATAGTTAAGGTATATCAAATCTTCACAGGCGAATTCACAAAGAATGGATTGTGGCCGCTGATGGCATCATGAATTGTGCATGACTTGCAACTGCTCTCTTTCCTGTCTCAAGGTATTCACAAAAGATATTGCACTAATGATATTACAGCACAAACAAGCCCATAACGTTTTGCAGCTGAGTGCAATTTTTCCTTTTTTTTTTTGTGTCTGATTGCAATTATCCATGTGGCAAAGTACAAATGTTGCTTTTTTTGCCAAGAACACAGCAGGCAGAACAATGGCAGAGAGAAAAAGACTAATGTTCAGACCGTGAGCTACAAGTCCTGACCAACGAGGTGCAGAGGCATTCCTCAAAGCTTCAGACAAGGAATTTAAACGTCACAGAGGGAAACCATGACTGGGCTTTAATATCTGTCAGTGCTGTTGGTGTCTTCAAACGCACAACTTCATGCATGATTTGAGGGAAGAGACAAAATAAAAAATATCCTTCAGTGCCGCCATGATCAGTAGAAAGTCTTATAGATGTGTTTCAGTTACCGCCACCTCTCTGAAGACGCTAATAATTTCACTGTAACGGCATTGGGCTGTAAGTGCTGATCTTTGTGAATTGGACTGTTTCTGCAATGAGGCTTATTTGCATAGAAAGGGTCTAATTTTGCACCAAATCCATGCATATTACCGAATTTAATTTAAATACGTGCGAATAGCACATTGTACCGAGATGCTATTTGTTACACAGCTTCTTATTTTTGCAGATGTAGCCGCCGCAAAAGCCTTGCAATCCTTTTGTGAATTTGCCACCTCAGTGTAGTGATCCCTTGTAGTCCAAAACAACAGTGATCAAGCAGCTTGTGGAGTATCACAGCTGAAAACTCCAAGAACAAATCCCAGTGTAATTCCTTTGGCTTTACACTTGTTGATATAGCATGGTGCCTGCATGCTCGGTGTCAATACTATTGCTGTTTCACTTCTCCGAACACCTTTTCATTCCTATTGTACCATGTGATGGATACTTCACTCCAGAGCCCTCAGAGCTTCACAAATTACTGCACGAGTATAAATTCCCCTTTTTCTTTCCCCCTCATGTGTTGGCAGCCGATTGACGGGGTTCAGAGAACAGTTCTCGAGTGTCTGTCCCTCACACACGCCTTAGGCCTTCAAAACCTCCACATGCTGTGTAAGAGGTGAGTGTTGATTGATGCTTTTCTATAAATGTGTTACAGCTTGGAATTTTAAAATGCATTGTGCAGATAAACATTCGGAAAAGTCACTACATGTCCATTAATGGTCCTAAAATATTAATTGTTGTCAAACTTGACATTTAAAGTTGCTTGTGTAATTTGAAGAAGAAAGAAAAGTGCAACGCATTCCAACCATGCCCCTGCAACTTATATCAGCGTCTTGTTGCTAGGTAACCAGCATGTGGGTTCATACTTCTGTGTTATTAAGGAGCCTAGGGTTGGGGTTACTTGCTTTTATGAGATTCAATGCAGCAGTAAAATGTATTCAATATTTACGATCCTTTAAATCAATTACTCCTTAAACAAGGAAAAATCTACAGAAGACACTGATTGATTTTTGTTGTTTTAACCTTAAAAGTAGACTTTAAATGAAGATTATTCTTCAGGGTCAAGGCATTTCTAAAGATTGCTGTTTAGTAAAATACACTTCATAGACACTAAAGCACTGAATTGAGAAGCTTGCTTGTGCACTTGTCATGCATATATATTTCAGTATGCTGCACGACTTTTATCCATTTCCTTTCTATTCATTTGTGTGCACACAAACTCAGAATATTTCACTTTGAGTTCTCCTGTTGCGGATTCTTGTGCAAGCTAATTAACTATGCTCTCGCACTACTGCAGCGGGCAAGACGTGTGTGAATGTAGGTCAGGGGGATAGGTTCTGATTTTAACACATGCGTGCGTGCGCGTGCGTGCGTGTGCGTGCGTGTGTGTGCGTGCGTGTGCGTGTGTGTGCGCGTGCGCTGACTGATGAGTCACGTGAGTATGTCTGTGAATCTAACTGCGCTGCTCTGTGCAGCAGTGCGTTACTGACCTTCTCATCCTCACTCACTCTCTTGTTCCCTCGAGCAAAGCTCTGTCGACCGCTGCTTCGAGCCTCAGAGCCTGAGACTTCTCAGGGTTGCTCTGCAGAAAATGTAGAAAAAAGGCCTCCAAGAGTTTGTCTGACTGAATGTTTTAAAAGTCTGACTTGCCGATGGGGCTGCAACCAAAGATTATTTTGATTATTGATTAATCCGCCGATTATTTTAGATGGATTAATGAATGGATTTCTAGATTAATCGACTAATCATTTGGTCTATAAAATGTCAGAAAATAGTGAATAATGCCCATCCCAGTTCCTCAAAGTCCGGTTTTGTTTTTCAGTCCAAAACCCAAAAATATTCACTTTGATATTATATACAACAAAGAAAAGCAGGATATCTCCATATTTGAGAGCTGAAAACAGCGTTTTCTGACATTTTTGCATAAAAAAGGACTATTAATCAATTATAGAATAGTTAGTGATACTTTTTTTGTTGGTCGACTAATCGTTGCAACTTCTTCTTTCTAAGAACTATAATTGACAGCATACACAAACAAACGTAACTTTTCTCTCATGGGAATTTGAAATTCAATTGTATGCTTATAATAAAACATTGACTATTAAATAACTTACATTTTCCAAAACGGCCTCAATTTACAGGATATTCTTGTTGTGAAAACCTTGTTTTTAAGGTTGTTTCTCCACGGCTTATCCACGGACTTGCAGGTGTTAGCTTTAGGTCTTCTTCACTCACGCTGAAGAACTTTCACACAGACAACATGATGTTGTGGCTGTAGTGTGTGTGTGTGTGTGTGTGTGTGTGTGTGTGTGTCTGTGTGTGTGTGTGTGTGTGTGTGTGTGTCTGTGTGTGTGTGTCTGTGTGTGTGTGTGTCTGTGTGTGTGTGTGTGTGTGAGAGAGTGACTTGACTGTCTGTTCTGCTGTGTATGCACCGTAAAATTATCATGTGGCACGTGTGTAAATTTGACCGGCAAAAGAGATCTGTATATGATGTATGCACTGATTGATCGACTGGTGGCCAGTCAATCGGTGCATCTCTATAAAAATGTTGAAATTCAAAATGTGTCCTGTTATAATGACCTTAAAGCAAAGTGATCTACAGATATACACGATGTGTATTTTCAGGTGGGTTGCTGAACATTTTGTGAAGACGTGGTGTGAGAGAAACTTTTCCCTCTTGTCTCCTGAGCTCCACATAGCCTGTCTAACAGCTGTAACTGAAACCATGGTGAGTTCCTCCCTCCCAGTGTCGTCAGCCGTACTGTGTTCACGTAATTGCACAAATATTATCAACCCATTCTCCAGTGATTTTCAACAGGAAGGAAATTCAAACGTAATCTAATCAAAGATGACCTTTTATTAAATTCTCAGTTATTAAAGACGGACTAATTTTGGATTATGATGTGGATGTAGACAGATGGCGAGGGATCCAGCCTTGTAATTGATAATTGAATCTTGAGTCTGTCTTTCATCACTATCTAAGAGGTGGAGTGCATTCTGTGAGTAAAGCAAGAGAAATGTACTATTGTTCACTCTTGGCGAGTGTTGAGACTCAGAACTGGCCAAGAACCGTTACGCAATTCTGGGCCTCCCTCCACTGATCAATAGGTCCTGGGCAGGAGTAAAAGACTGCTTTTATGGAGGACTGTGTTCATTCGACTTTATCGTGTGTTTTCACCTACAGTAGAGAGAGTTTCTTTAGCTGATAGATGTTTCCATTCAGACTGTGCAGAACGCAGTAACCATGCTCTGTGGCACTGAGCAGTTGATTGGCAGTCTCCCAGAAGTCAAGTGGGCCCAGCAGGTGAGGAGTCTTGCCACGGAGCTGCAGGAGAGCAGCCTGCATGTCATTGTCCAGCATCTCCCCAAAGTCATCTGCACTCAGGCCTTCCAGGACCTTTGCAGGGTAAGGCGGCGGTGCAGCCAATGCTAATGCGCTCTGCTTTACTGTAATGACCTTGGGACACATTCAGCTTAGCTTTCTGTGGTTTTCTCAGAGGGAAGAGTTTACCCGTGAGCCCACGTTGTTGAAGAAGCTGTGTTCAGCCATCAGAGAAGGTGCGACTGTGGACAACTGCTGTGATCTTTTCGCTGCTGTGTACTACCTATGTGGAGAGGACGTGGAAGAGGACTCCCTCCTGGAGCAGAGAGTGCAAAAACAAGAGGAGGTAAAAGGAAGCAGATTCTCTGTATTTCAGAAACAGACATCATCCTGAGACCGTTGGGCTGTGTTCACACCTAATCTGTTGTAATTCAACAAACTCAATCAAGAAATCAATGTCCACTTACTATCTTTTGCCAGAGCTTTCAACCACTCTTTACAACCACTAGAGAAGCGAAGTACATTTTTAAATTGGTCCAGTATTGAGGGAGAGCTCTGCAGATGGCAGCCGCAATGTAACTGTCCGTGTACGTCCACTAAAAGTGCTTGTTTTTGCCACTGACATGCTCAGATTGTCAAAATAAATAAAAACAAGCACTTTTTTAATGGACGTACAATGACTGTGAGGTCTCGCTCAATGCTGGACCAATAAAGAAAATAGTTGTCCCCATTAGTCATTTAGACACACAAACATGGGAAAAGAGGGGCGGGTTGAAAAATACCAAAGTTACGCTTTAAAAAGCAACAATGGTTTTTCTTCTTTCTTCCTTTTTTTTTGTCCGGGCCAAATGAACGAACACAGCTTTTAGTTTTTATTCAATATTGTGGAAGAGAATTTTAAATTGTATCCGCCACACAGTTAAGAGACGAACAAAATGTATTGAGTGAGCAGGCAGGTTAAGCTTGTGAGATGATTTCCAGGGAAAAGTGACCTGGCTGCACCAGTTAAAGCGCATAACCCCTGTAAATACCGTACAGTAAGGCAGAATGGATTAGGCTGAGGGAGACTGTGACGCGTGCCAGCGGCCTTCACTAATCTGGCTGTGTATCTGCTGGTGAGGGGTGTGTGGTCAGTGCAGCGGAAGAGGTGGAGATAGCTCCTCCCTAACCTTCCAGCCCTGTTTTTATAATCAGGCGTGGAAACAGGAGAATGGGCATCAGCCGCTGACATCACTGATTTCGCTCAAGGGAGCTCAAGTGGATTCTGCAACAGAGACAGAGGGGGAGGGAGGGACAGAGAGAGGAAGGAGGGAGGGGTATTTGTTGCCATGGTAAAAGGTTCTTCAAGCAGCTGCTGATTCGCTTGTGCTGTAGCGCACCCCTCTCCATTCTTCTCTCTCTCCTCTGTGTTACCGCCAGCCGTTCAGGCAAGAGATTTGTACGCTGCGCGGTCGCCTGTGGACCTTCCTGCTTCAGACCTTTTACGCGGTACGCCACACGCAGGGATGGGAGACCCTTTCTTCCAAACACAGAGAGCGGATACTGGCAGGTAAGGGAGGAAATCCTTGCTTTGAGCTCTCTTTTTCCTAGTCACACATGGGATATTCATGTGTGTTTTTTTTTCTTTTTTTTTCTCCCTAACCCAGCCTAGTGCTGTGCTGAAGCAGTGGCTCTGCATCATTAGAGATGAACCAAAGCTTTTGGAGCCTCGGCTGATTTAATACCTAGTGGCTTTTTTCTACACAGCTGTCTGGCCACTACCAACCCATTTATTGTCCATTTTTGCTTTATGTGAGCTACGTTTTTAACTGTCTTGGGCAGATGAGTGTACGTTAACATGGTAAATGCACCAGACGCGCCATGCTTGTTTTTAATGGGTGGGAGTGAAAGGCTGGATTTCTGTCTTTGTGGGTCTGATTAGAAGCTTCCACAAATACAAATAACATGCAGTTTCCTTACAGTTGAGCTAGTGTGTTGTAATGCACTGCATGAATAATTTATTTGGCTGGTATCAGCGTGTGCCTATTACTGGTACATTTTTTGCCAGTGAAATCGGATTCCAGGTCTCACTTACAAACAAAACAAATGTATTTTATTGAATAGAGTAAATTTGCTTTTTTTTCTGAAATAAAATATATCATTAGGTTCTGAAATTGTTATTGTTTTACATTTAGAAAGGACCCCTGCTTTGCTTGGAATAGTCTGATCAATCCATTGATGTAATGTGTGTTTCCTAATGGTCAAAGGGTAAACACAATAATGCAAATTTGTGAATGAAAAGAATTGCTCCTCTAGCTCACATAAAGAAGGACATAGGCAGTGTCTTGAAAATAAATGGTGCAGACCTTTTTGTCTGTGATAGTCTTGGATTGGAATATTCTGTTTTGCAGGCAAAATACTAAGTGGCTGATTGATGATCATCGCTCTTCCTTTTATCCTGTTTTGACAGATGCTATTGATAAAGGGGACAATCGAAGACTTGGTAAAAAGCCTGTATTCACTAGCTCACAGGTAATATTATCATCCAACCTTGCATTAATCTGTTCTTTTATTTCAAGTGTTATTGTTGTTTCAGAAACAAAAAGTTTCATTTGTAAATCCGATCTCTGATTTAGCTGATGGTGTGAATTTATGAGGCTGTTTTATCTCAGAGAAATCCATGTACATGTGTGTAATCCCTGACGGTGATTACAGTGTGTGGCCATCAGATGCCATATGTCATAAATGCCCCACCTTCACAGCAAAGACATACAGTATAAAATTAGCAGCAGGGCCTCTCTAAACAGATGTAAAGCTAAAATAAGCCTGGCTGAGGTGATCCAGAGAGGGATTTCAAAAATGTTGGGCATGAGTGGTTAAGAACAGTGCAGCTCCTACAGATCATCAGGAAGTGGTTTAATGCAGTGAAAACAAGAACTTTAGCTGTCATTACGCTTTTTGTGCCGATTCTCTGAACCTGCAAGACACAATTCACAGATGATTGTTCCACTCACACTAAAAGGCAATTAAGAGTTAGTTTAGGTCATTTGCAAAACTTAACAAAATGACACGCAAAGTAGAACGAAAGAGGCACCATTTCTTCACATTAACTTTTAATTAAAAAAACCTGAAAGTAAGAAATCAACTGTATCCCACCAGATAAACAGACTTTGTTTGTCTGATAAGCACAGGCTATAGAGATCTCAATAGACTGTGAGGTTCAGGTGATGTGAGTCAGCATTTATTTTCGTCATATGCTCCAGTAGCTTGTGGTAATCTGCACTAATGTTATTCAATTTCATAAGACCACGCTCTCATTATTTGCTGATTAATCCTGTTTTGCAGTTACATGACTAATGTGTTTTTTTGTTTTTTTTTGTCCTGCAGTCGAGGGCTGTAATATGCCCTTCATCTTCACCTGAGAGTCCTCCTGTGCACAGGACCAAGAGGGTGTCCATAAACGCAACTTCTTCCTCCCGTAGTGCTGCGGCAGCCATGAAGTCTGATGGACTGGGGACGGCTAGCAAACCAGGAGATGATCCCCCATCAAAGGCAAATAATGTGAAGAAGCCAGGGGATCGGAGTGTAGCAGCAAAAGCAAAGACGGCATCAGCTGGCACACCTGTTGTTAATGGCACAGGAGCTGCAGGGGCCAGGCGGGATGTAGCCAATGGCCCCAGAAGCTCTCATAGGGCGAGAGAGCAAGAAAAGAAGCCAAACCCAGGTGCACGGCCTAAAACATCTCCCCCTAGCTGCACATCTACTAGCCAGCCAGGTGTAACGAAAGCTCCGAAGAGCTCGGCAGGAAAGCCTGACAGCACTGTTGGCACCAGCCAAGCTCAGCTGAGCGCTTCAACCACATCAGGCAGCGCCTCGCCAGAGAACGGTGCCAGCAGCCCTCGCAACGACACCCACTCCATCCCAGGTTTATTCTCTTTACTGACTTTACATTTCATCATTGTGACTGACACCAATTACAATGTAGGACATCGCTGTAACCGAGCAAGTCAGCTAAATTTGAATACCGAAAGGACCTGCAGACTTATTAGTATGAGGAATGTTGTGTCATGGCCAAGAGGGATTTTTTTAGAAAACAAGGGCAGTGCCGTGTATGAATGTTGATTTATCAGGAAACGAAGCACATGCGGCTGTCCTTGTTAGTCTGCTGGTCAGTGTACAAACTCTCAGCAGAGCAGCAGAGGTCAAAGCTCTAAGCAGCTGTCACACAGAGGGGGGGTGTGACTGATCACTTTGAGCTTTTGTGGAAAGGATGTTTTTTTTGGATGTGGGGTATTACCCACTGATCTCTGTGTTCACTGCTTAAGTTTGTCCCTGTACCCCACCCTGACGGTGACTTGCTAAACGTCTGCAACGCTACCCTGAAGATTATTTGCATTATTCTTGAGTAAATCTAGGTTTCTTATGTATCAAACTTAGTCTTGTTTGATTAATCTCAAAACTATCTGCCCTGACAAACTTTTATCTACAAGGATTTTGCATTTGGTTAATTTTCTGTGTTTTAGGTGCAAAGCCCAAACACCAAGCTAAGGCCGGGATGAAATCCGCACTGACAAAACCTCCTCAGAAATCAGATACAACGAAGATCAGCAGGTGAGCTCTACCTCTAGCTTTATGTTGCTTATCAGTGTGCTTTCTCATCGATTCTTGTGTACTTGGTGAAATGCTAGGTGTAACGTTAATAAGTGGTGTCCTTGGATGTTCCCGTCGGGGTGGCTCCACCCTAAAATGCCATTCTACTGTTCAAGGCCTTTAAAAAATGTTTAACTCAAGTGAAGTTTTGGAATTTCTCTATAATGTTTAAGAAGCAAGTCAACAATCCAGCAAGCATTTTGGTTGTTCATAATTTCCTGTACACAAGCCATAAATAAGCCATACTGTGAAAATAAGTTTCCCACTTGACACATTTCTAATTTCTAAGACGGATGAACTCTGTTTTGCTTGCCACTCGGACTCTGCATAGCATTCCAAAAATATTTATATGTTATATGTCAGTCCTACACAGCCCCAAGTACCATGGGGCTGTGGAAAAAGGTGTGATAAAATGTCAACCAAAATTACAAAATGTGGCCTAATAAGAACTCAGCATGGATACCGGGCCTTTCACTCGACTTGCAAAATACAGAAGATGCAGTATATCACAAGGACAAAAAACTTTGAGTAACTCAAAGAGAGATCTTGAGAATCTAAATCCTGAAGTTTGCCTGATACATTTCTGTTATCCAGACATTGTCAAAAACATTTTACTTTTGTCTATAACGCAGTCACCTACGCTGAAATAAGCAAATCAGTTAACACATTTAAACAAGAAAAATTTTACTGACTATTTACTACTAGTGCCCTTCATCCTCACTGCAGCTTTAACGTGACCAAGTTGCTATATGAGTTTGAGGCCAACATACCCAACTCCATTAGCTTAAAGCATTCAGGGCCTAGGAAGCAAAACAAACCTTAGACTGCATGTTCAGAAATGTAAATGTACCGCAAATAAGAGTGTTGCAGCACAGTATCACCTGGTAGTTTTTTTTTTCAGGAGGTTAAAAGCAGCTGTGTAGCGATTTCTGACAAGCCTCTTATCTGTCCTTCAAAGATGTTAAAAATATCCCTATTACAATCTGCATCATCCGAAGTGGGAGAACATCAATATGTAACAGTCTCCCTGGAAAGCAACCATGTAAGTTAGCCGATACATAGCCGATAGCCCGTAACAGTTCATCTGTATGGTAACCACATTTTAATTTTATGGATTTGTGTGCTGAAGTTAGCTGTATTAACTCAAAATAAAGATGCTCTTGAAAAGCAGTTAACATTGAATTCCCCTCTAACCTCAATTTAGGTAGTGAGAATAATCATTTGTGCATCATGTATTCTTTAAACCCTACCTGTCATATTACTGTCGTGACAGGTAGATTCTATAAAACTGTCCTGGTTAAACTCTCTAAAATGTCAGATAATGTGCTCCCTATTCTCTTGTTCCACCTACAATTGGATTTAGTCAAAAAAAACGAAGGTAGAACATCCTTCACAATGATAATCAGCTCCGAGGCTTGTCCTTGACAAAATGGGAGAAAAAACTTTGCTGCCCCCCGCTGGTGCTAAATATTAATTCATTGTTTACTTTCCTTGCGACTCTTCTTAGAAATGTTTTTTTAATGATGAAACCATAGGTATTCATTAATAATTAACTTTGTTGTTTTTTATATGTCTGATCAACCAATCGCAGTCCTACCAATAAGTCAAGTGTGAGAGAAAGTGGCAAAGTCAAGACTGGTGCGGCAGAGAAAGCTTCTACCGGAGTGACCACAGCAAGAGCAGACACCAAGGGAAGAGGCACGCCAGACCACCATGGTGAGAGGTTCAGTCTGCTTGGTTCAAATGTCTGTCAATATACTGTAGCAGTGTATTAATGTTATATTCTGTCTTTGGGTTAGTCTCTAAGCATGGATCCAAAAAGCCAGCCTCCCCCAGGAAAGAAGACGGCAAGGATGGGTTGAAATCTTCAGCCGCAGACAAAGCAGCCCCTGAAGCTCACAAAAAGAAGATCACAAAACACGTTTCGGCGACTGGAGCCGCAGCTAAATCCAGTGCTAAACCACCAAAAGCCTCTTCGGCCACCTCCAAGCAATCTCCAGTAGCGGCTGCCAAGTCTGGACCAAAGCCTAAAAGTACTACTGAATTATCTATGGAGAAAGCATCTCCAAAATCTGGAGGAACTTCCAAAACCTCAGCTGTCTCCAAGAAATCAGGATCTAAAGGAAAAGAGACGGTGAATGGTAAAAATTCAGACTGTAAAACTGAGCTTGCTCCAACTGAAAACACTGGTGATGTTGCAGTGTATGAAGATAGTATGGAGGTAGAGCTCTCTGACCAGCCTGCAGCACAGCCAACAAGCCAGGACGGAGGGGATTCACTTAGCCTTCAACTAGAACCTAAGCAGCGTCTCCAGAAAACTGAAGTACAGTCAGACAACACTAACAGTGCACAAGCGGCGAACAAAATCCCCCATGTCAAATCTGCAAAGGCAGACACTAGCAAACAGACTGAAATGAGTAAAGTGAAACCGTCTCCTAGCGGCGTCATCCCTGCTCACGTCAGCGGAGGGCAAGTCCAAGAGGTAAGCTCCCCAAATTCACCGAGAGACGCCGAACGCCCCGTAGACACGGCGTGCAGCATGGGAAGCACTGACACTCCCTTAGAGGACTCGTGGAGCGCCGTCCACCATCAGGTCAGCCCCGAGTCTGAGACCTGCAGCACACACACCACTTCCTCTGACGACATCAAGCCCCGCTCAGAGGACTACGACGCAGGAGGCTCGCAGGACGACGACTGCTCCAACGACAGAGGCGTTTCCAAGTGCGGCACCATGCGCTGTCATGACTTCTTGGGTCGCAGTAGCAGCGACACGAGCACTCCGGAGGAGTTAAAGATGTACGAAGGCGGGGCGGGGCTGAGAGTGGAGGTGCGGCTGCGTGGGCGAGAAGCGGAGACCACCAGCGAGGAGGAGGGAGTTAGACAGCGCCCTCGTTCCTGGCTGCACAGAGACGAGCTCCCTGTAGAGGAGGAGCACTCGGAGATTGAGGCCACTGTGAATGTAAAAAGCGTCCCCGACCACCAGCTCTTCTCCTCTGAGGAGGAAGAGGAAGAAGAAGATGAAGAGGCAACAGAAGATGAGAGGTCTGAAGTCGAGGTGATTCCAGGTCAGGCTCCGCTGCCGCCAACTGAACCCTCGCCAAACTTTCAGGGGATCGTCAACCTAGCCTTCGATGATGACGGCATGGACCCGGAGAATGACCAGACGGACTACCAGTCGACTGCTAACTTCCGTCGCTCAGTGTTACTCTCCGTTGACGAGTGTGAGGAGTTGGGCTCAGAAGAGGGCGGCGTCCAAACTCCACCTCAACAGCCCAATGACACTGCGACTCCCTGTGATGTTTTTGAGTCTGACTCCACAGCGCCGCAGACCAATTGTGCCCCTTCCAGCGAACAACAGAACCACCTGCCGCGCCATCTTGAAAGTGCGGGAATGACGCACAAAAAACCCGACGAGGAACAGGATGAAAAGTCTTCTGTATTCCTTACAGAGATCCAGGAGGAGAGTAACGGAGTGAAACCCGGAGGCCCTCTCCTGGATGCTGACACGAGAGACCTCCCTCCCCAGGAGCGCCCATGCCACCTGGATCTCCGGCACACTGAACAATACAACGGAGGGCTGCGCAAAAATCACACCAATCCCTCAGAAAGCAAGAAAGCTGATTTACATCTAGACTTAAATGAGCCTCAGCTGACAGGGGACTCTCCTGTACATGCTGCACAATCTCCAGCAGGTAATGTATGATCTACGGACCCTTTCTAGACCCCAAATCCAAAGTCATCTCTTATCCCCAAGGTATAGTTTATCCCTGCAAGATTCATCCTCCTCTGCTCTGATTCCTAGATCTTACCCACACCCAACATGTACCTATCCCTCTTCCAGAAAAGGATATAGTGTAGTAACTAATTATAAATACTAGTTCAAATTCAAATGAAATCAGTGGTCATCATATTTCCATAGCTTCCATTTCAACCCATTGCTTGTGTAGCTGTTGTAAATTTGAATTTGCAACATTAATATCCTTTCAAAGACGGAGATTGGTCTCATCATAACAAACAAGCTGTACATTTGAAACAACTGAACTACCTTCAGAGGGCTTCAGGCCTCGGTAACTCAGTTTACACAAAAAAGGGGAAAGCAGTGTACATTTCACTAAGACTGATCATAGAAATTGTTTTTGTCAAAAAGAATCTGCCTTGTGACAAGGCCTGTGACATAGTTATACCAATGCACTTTTATGTACATACAAATCAGAGGTTTGATTATTTTTGTCATTTTGTTTATGCAGTGGAAGAGTCTTTGGCCTTTTTTAAAGCCATAGATAATTTGACATAGTTGAAGGTGCTTTAAATATGATTTTAACATCAATATATCATTGCCAAATTAATTGTTGTTTGTTGGTATCATTACTTTTACAGTTACCATCATTGAGATAATTGTATTTCTTGCCACTGATAACGATGTTGATAAAGCTTGTGTTTCTTAAAACAATTAGGTTACATTTCCCATAAACCCCGTTACTCTGAAGATGTTGGTTCGAGTGTTTTCTTTTGCTTTATTGTAAAGGATAAATGTCTTTGGCTTTTCATTCATTAAACCCTTGCGAAAGACAAACTTCTAGATCCATAAGCTCTTCTTGATTTGTCTTTTGGCTTCTCAGTGATGGTCTTTTTGTTTACAATAACTATACGAGCATCTAGAAATATCATTTTAAAAGATTAGTTGATGTTAAAATGCTATATGTAGCACCTTTTTAAAGAGAAAAAAAGAAGGAAAAAAAAGTGTTCAGGTAAATTACAAGCAAGTAATGATATTTTATTTTATTTCTGTTGACCTGATATCAAGGTAAAATACAAAATGAAGGTTCAAAATAGACACTACACTGCCACTGCTTCTCAGAAAAGTGTGTTATACTGGGGAACTTTTCCCTTTCGTCTCCTTGCTGTATATTTTTCTTTCTGTTTGAGAATGTACCTGAGTTTTGTATTTGTTTTTATTTTTGCACTGCACACATGCATGCTACTATTAAAATTATTTTGTCATTCCCCTCTACCTTCAATCATTATTGTGTATGTTTTTTTTTTTTTTTCCATTATCCATTGCCTTATGTCATACCCAGTAGACTTTATTCTAGATAGACATCCACTTTTAAAGAAGACTGTGTTTTGTTGTCTATAAACTTCTGTTCAGTAGGTTTGTGTAGTGTCAGTAGCCTCCTCTGTAACGTATGTGATGTCTCTGGAGCAGCTGTCACGGTCCTGCCATGTCTCTCTTTCTTCACTATCATATTCAGAAAAAGAAATCCTGCTGCACCATTACTGAGGCTCTATCCCGATGCAAACATGTACATTATTTTGTTTTCAATATAAAACAGTGATCAGTTACTTCATCTTTTGCCTTTTTTGAAATTGTTAAAAAAAAAATAGAAAACACAAAAAAATGTCCAAAGGAACTTGGAGGTGTGCCATCTTTTGTGCTACTAAGTAAAGCACTGTTGCTTGCATTTTAGGTTTTTTTGTGACAAGTCTGTTCATTTAGTCTGCTCGTTCAAAGACCTGCACGTAAATCTCAAAACATATCACTGTTACCTTCTGACACATGCAAAGTTCACTGGTGCTGGCGATGCATGGCTTACTTTGTTTGAACAGGTGGATAAAGAGATGCATTCAGATTAGTGGTCCTCTGTGCATTACCTTTAAGGCAACTGTATACCCTTGACATCCATATTTTGAAGTGATTTGGTGAATTTCCAACTACTGCATTTAAAAAATGGGTAATGTTGTTGCTTCCATACTGTGCTGTCCTCACCTAACTTCACTATGGACCATCTTTTAAAAGACACAGTTGCATTAAGGGTAAACATTCAGTAATTACTGTTTTATTGTCGTAGGCAGTGACTAGTCTCTGAAATGAAGAAAAAAAAAAAAGAACTGGAGGAGTGAATCAGTTTGTCATTTTGCAGTATTGTCAATTGTTTTTAGGGGACAATGGTTGTGACAGATTGGATCAAACCTGCAAACATGACCGCCGACCATCCAAAGCCCTCTCTCCCATTTACGAGATGGATGTGGGAGAAGCCTTCGAGCACTGCTCGGACAAGGACAGGAATGTTAAACTAAAGGCAGAGGAAGAAAAGCAAACGGGGGACGATGACGAAAGCAATGAGTTTGCAGAGCGGGACTGGAGCATGCTCAGGCAGCTCCTCTCGGACCACGAGTCCAATCTGGGCGTCATAAACCCTGTGCCCGAGGAGCTTAACCTGGCCCAGTACCTTATCAAGCAGACACTGTCCCTGTCACGTGACTGCCTGGACTCGCAGGGCTTCCTGTCCCCAGAGAAGGAGACCTTTAAACGCTGGGCGGAGCTCATCTCGCCCATGGAGGACTCCTCCACCAGCATCACAGTAACGAGCTTCTCCCCAGAAGACGCTGCATCTCCACAGGGGGAGTGGACCATCGTGGAACTGGAAACGCATCACTGACTGCACACACAGAGGAGAGCCTGCCGGACAGTTGACACCTTCTCTGTGAACTTTGAACGTCTTCACATCAACTTTGTCTTAATTTATTATTATTTACAATCATATGCTGTCCCTCTCCTTTTGTCTTTTTTTTCTGGACTCTGCAGAAATGTTGCATTCCCCGTTATGCCCTAGGCGGACTGTTTCTTGACACAAATGGGCTGTTATGCATGCTGATATTTTTTGTATGTCTGACTGTTTTATTGATGTTGCTTCGGAGCTCTAGAAAGGAATAGAGTAAAGAAAAAAATGATTTATTTCTCATGGCAGTCTTCTGATAATATGGTTGACTGAATTTTCTTAAAGAAAAAATAATATTGGCCTGCTGGCTTGCATTTAGTGTCATATTGAAAATAAAGGTTTGTGTTTATTGAAAAAAATGAAAAGTTTTCCTCACTGTCACGTCAGGAATTTATTTTTTGGGGGAGTTTATTTATTGTAGTTTAGTCAATTTTACCTGGCTGCACAGATGTAAGCAATATCATTAATTAAAATGTGCTCACTGGTTGGGCTTGCTGAGACGGGTGTGGAGCCTTCATAAATGTTATTATTTAACACCTGTGCTTATCCTGCTATGACGATAAAATGCTGTGTAAAAGGTTTACACAGTAACAAGTGGACGGGTATTTAATCATACAAAAACACTAGTAACAGCTGCTGTAAATTAGCACAAGTACTAAATGCGCACCAAAAATAACTAAATTAACTTACCTGTGGAAAAAAATACAAGGTGCATTTAAGGTATTTCCATTGTTTTTTTAAATTATTTTTCTTGCCACGAAAACGTTGAGAAGCCAGAGAAAGTGTTGTTAGATAATACCGCAGCGCCATCTCGTGGCTTTTGTTAGCATGACAAAACTGACGCAGGTGCTGCGTTCAAGATACAGACCACCGGCTGTCTCGTGCGAGTGGCCGCCGGCGCGCGCGACATTAGTTTAACGAGGGTCTCATTAACGGCACTATTAATTTGAGTTTTAGTCAGTAGTTGGTAATGGCAACACACAAAGAAACGACTCTTCAGTGGAAAACGACGATTATAGTCAGCACATCACTTCAGGTGAATTAGTGGTTAACTTTTGAACTGACAAATATGTAAAAGTTTGGTTTTAGATGTCGGTTAAATCAATGACGTGTAGGATACGGGTTTGCTAGCTATCTAGCTAGCTTAGCAATGCCACCAAAAGCAAAACACAAATTGTGTGTTAAAATACTAACAGTTTATGAAATATTACTCGTTCAACTTTGTCTGGCTTTAACCAAATGTAGAGGCTCTGTTAATTAAATGATCTTTGTCTTACCAGGACCATGACAGTAGCAGGATGCTCGGTGCGCAGGGGCACCGAATCAGATTTTCAGACGGTGTTGAGCCCGGAGCTTTTATTTTTCCTCTGTCAGGTAAACCTGCTGTGTTTTCTGCTGTTAGTTAGATAACCCCATTATCTTTCACACAAACCCTATACAGCCCTCTCAATACACTTCCCTTAAATTATTAAATCCAGTAACATTACACAATTAAAAAAAAATGTAACTCAAAAACACAGACCACAATTATTAATTAATTATTATAATCCATGATAGATGTTGTGTCCAAAGTAAGCCTCACAGTAAAAAAGAAAATGCCATTTTTGTGAAGTTGAATACATTGCTGCCTAGGTACTGCCTTTCTGTTGGCTGACCCTCAAGACCACCTTGAGCATTTTGAGGAATCTGGAGTCATAGAGAGGATACAGAAGTTTGTGCAAGTACACCGAAACAGCTTTCTACTTCTATTTGCTCCCTTTAATGGGAAAAAGGAATTGGAAATCTTGTCGCTGCTTCAACACAGGTATGCATTATGTCTTCTCTAAGTTGTTACCTGGAAGAGTGTTACCCCCTTGTTTTGCTTGACTGGCACTAATGTAACTGGTTATATAGGCATTGTAATGGAAATATTTACATTATTTGTTTCTCTTTCAGATTCTTTGGCAGCAATCTCAGGATCCTGCCTGTGCGACACACTGCTGAGATTGTCAAAGGAATGTTGACAATTGCCAAGGTAAAGATAGAGGCAGTGCACAAAAGTTATTTGGTCATTTTGGATGATAACTTAGACATGCTGTTGTTGCCTTGTGATACTTTGAAGTTAGCCAAGGCTCATTTGTCTGCAGGCCACCAGTAAGCCCCATGTAGACAGTATCCGCGACCGAATGTCTCTGGCTCGGGCTCACATCATTGAAAGCAGTCCTGTGTGGGAGATGCTAAGAGAAATTTTCGAAAGCTAAGCATATAATCTAGCATTTTTTCACACATTTAACACTTCTTGTTTTGTTTTATTCGATGCTAATCAGTACAAGCCTACTTGGTGAAATATACAAAAGCAAATTTAAAAGATGTGTTCAATATATTAGCAGTTTCCTTCTATTTTTCTGACAATAACATTGGCTTAGAAAAGCAAGTAATATTATTCAATACATATTTTTTGTATCAGTCAAACAGCAAATACAATAAAAAAGTGTTCATACAAATAACCCAACGGCTGAAGTGACACTTGAGCACCTCAAACTAGTTTTGGATCTTCAGCTTTTCCTCTGTGATCTCTTCGATACGGACTATAAGACTCTCCATCAGGTCAAAGGTCACCAAAGCACTCTGCAACACCTGTGACACATGAGAATAGTTAGCTAATTTGAAAAGTCAAAATAAAAATGAATAGGAAAGACAGTTTCTGTACCTGGTGCTGGACCTCTGGGGACATATTGGACATCTTCTCATGTTTCACTGTTATGCTTTTGACTAATCTGCTGGATCTGGCAGCCTCTCTGGCTTCTGGGGAGGAAAATAGAGAGAGTTCACAGTCTATTGTTCCGCTATCTGTGCAAGGTTATTTCAATGTCATTTTGTTACAAAGATTAGGAGTTATACCTTTTGCTTTCGTCTTTTGATCCTCCCGCAGTGCCTTTAGTTCAGCGGCATAATATCCTCTTGATATGCTGATACACACACGCAGCATTTTTAGGTATTCGTCTTTGATCCTGCACAGCTCTTCCCACACACTCTGAAGGTAGGAGGAGTAGATTAGCTTTGTGCTTTAACCAGGTTGGCTGGCAGAAGAGCAGTCAAAATAATCAATTAAACTGACTTACAGTGCTCCTCAGGATTTTGTGCCTGATAAGGAGGTAGCGCAGAAGGTTCAGACTCTCCATTATCCTGGATAAACAAAGACAGGACATTGCTTAATGGCTCAGTCTGTGTCCCAGTTCTCACAATTACAGACCTTTTTGTCTTTGAATCTCTGTAGGAAAGCAAAATTGCAAGAAAGCTGTAAGTATAGCAACAGAGGTCTGAAACTTAAATAGGTCTGAAGTTGATTGTGCCACGTAGATTTTTACATCTAAATCGTCATTATTTAGCTTAACCCACATGCTTCTGTTTTTCATTTGTAAACATAATTCATCATTTAAAGGGTTAACATTCTAAAAATAAATAGTTAAGTTACGATCAGGACTGATGTTAGTTAAAAAAAAATGTTACTCAGTGAAAGGAAAGGAATATTAATATATAGTAGTTTTAGGAAGGGGACATTTTTGTAAAGGACAAAGTGGGAGTTGTTTTTGTTTTTTTTATCTGATACTGCACAACAGAATAACATCAATGTTGTTGCTAATCCTTGATATATAACAGACTGTAAATATAATCCACCTGGCATCAGTATACAGAAAATAATTTAGTTTTTTCATAACAATAGTGGCATTTTGCAAACAAGCTGATAAAATTCTGAATATTGAGTAGTGATGATCAGTACTGAAGTCGGATAAACAATTTAACTGACTGAAAGGACATCAGAGCAAAGTGAGACACAAGGGTTTATTTTAGTTGTAGATTTGGATTTCTATATATTTTACATACGCCTAAACATACCGGAGATGCATATCTAGAGCTTGCATCGTTTGTTCATATGTGTTTTGTGACTTGACTAAATAAGGGCCCTATTTGAAGAACTTCTGACTGGTGACTGTTTCTCAGATAGCCTGACTGTCACTAAGGGACGTCTCCCACTGCATTGCCTCCAGTCTGGCAAAAAATGCTTGGGCAAATTTATGTCATCTGTAGTTAATGGATGATGCCTTCGGTAGACTCAAAAGTAAAACAAGCAGACCTGTCTGTGTGTTAAACCGCTGTTCATGTTACTTACCTGTCCATGCTGTTAAGCAAATCTGTCTCAGCACCTTGTGGGAAACACAACACCAGTCCCAACAAGGAGAGGAACTCCTCCCCCAGGAACCATTTATTGGCGTTACCCAGCTAGAGCAGAGTTAACAGAGATTAAACACCTTCAAATAAAATCACCAGTTCAAACACAGCCTAAACTAATCAAGACTAAGGTTAAATACAGTGGCAGGATCTTCAAAAAAATGTAAACATAGTAATATGACGCTTGTAAGCCCAAGTCTTCTTTTATCTCACCTCCATAGAAAATTCAACTTGGTTCCTGATGTTCTTTATTATGTAACCCTCTACTCCTGCATGGTTGCTGGTTTTCAACATGCACCTGCAACAGAAAACATGACTTTTGTTAATAGACTTCCAGACCAGAATAAGATGAGATGTAGCTGCAAAAAATACTAAAAGAATACAGCAAGGAAAAATAAAACATAAATATAAATAAATCTCTGTCAAATGGAGTTGTATAAACAGGTGTAACATTTTAACACTGGAGCACATTAAGTGTGATATATATAGAAGATACTAAATGCATTTGACAGTGTAATATGTCCTATTGACGCACATGACCGTTTGGTATTTTCTTCCATCTCTGATGATTCTCTCACCTGAAGAACTTGTGCTTTGCTTCGACATCTAATTTATCAATGAAGAGCTGCAACACCTGTAGTCCTGATTCTCTCTGGGGAAGCAGTGATCACACCAAAAAAGAAATTCAACAAACGGTTGTATTTCACAGTAGCACAGATGCATTCCTCATCAAGCATATTTGGATACTCACCAAATGTTGCATAGGGCAGTCGGTAAGAACTTTCCGCAGGTTCTGTGAATTTCAGCACAACACAAGTCACTGATTGGTCAAAAGGACTCAAATAGTAGATTTAACGCACATTATGTCATTTTGAATCAATTTGAGTCAGCTAAATCAGCATGCAGACTGGCATGTTTTAAATAAAATCATTATCGTATCTTTGTAATGTTAAAGCCCAATCCTTCAACCCATCTACGGTTTAAATACGGTCAACCAGGCTAAATCAGAAGTCTCATCACTGATGTCCACCCTACCAGACCGCTGCAGATAAACTGCTCGTTTCGAGTTAAAACTGAGGCTGATGACGTGCTTGCCGTACCTGTAGTACACAGTAGAAGCTCTTCAGTTCCTGGAGACTCACTGGAATACTGTTGTCCGGCACATTTTCCAAGCTCTTTGTATACAGTGCCTGAGTGAAAATACACAATTATGCCCATGATAAATGACCTCAACTTTTTACTTTCATACTTTGACTGATTACATCTCTAAGACTGTTTCTGCATGCAGATGTGCCCTTACCAGTCCTTTGAGCAAGTGTGATTCCTTTTTGCTGTCAAAGAAACAAGAGTATAGATTGGTCTATAAAATCAATCATTTTAAAACTATACTATAACTATATTCAGTTCATATTGTACTGACTGCATACCTACTGAGTAGTTGATTGGTGTATTCCATGTTGCATTGAAGAACAAATACAGGACTAGAAGAGTAGAAAACAGTACAATGTAAATTGTTTGTCTCAAGACAGTACGCATGAACAGTCTCCTCTGTGACTGTGTCAGTGAATGCAACATCAGTCTGACCACATTTATGAATTTTCAGTGTTTCACCTGAATACTGCTGGAAAGCTGTCGATGGTGATGAGCTGGACAAACAGGAGATAAGCCAGACAAGCTCTGGACTCCTTGGACTGACTGCTGACCATCTGGGTGCTTTTCTTCAGAGGGCTGAAGAACAGGAGCTCTGGCAGGGACTCTTGGATTGCAGGAAGTGTGACCTGCAGTGATGCACAGTGACATTTAATCCCGATAGACACCATTCATTGTTCGACTGCTTTCCCATGGATAGAAATGGAAGAAAAACTCGCTCTTACCATTATCTCCGTTGCAAAGAGCCACAGTGAGGATTTTCTGTCCCGGTTCAGTTCAGCCTCAAGCAACGGCTCCCTCAAGCTCCTCATGCAGCTGCAGATAATCATAACCAACAATCAATCGTTTTGTCATAAGTGCTTCTACTCCACGATTCTTATTTTAAGGCGAGACACTACAGGCAAAAACATTTGCATATTTAATCATAACGTTTTAGAAAACTTGTAATACAGAAAATGATTGTCTTAATATAAGTTATCAGCTGGGGAAGGTTCATGGTGATATCTATTAGTAAATAGTTCATACTGTCTTGCAAAATGTATGGAATTTTACAATACATATCTTTAAAGGCTTTTTCTCAAAATGAGTTTTTTTTTCATTTGCGCCATAAATCTCCACTTCAGTAGCTTTTACACCAAACTTTACGTTTAATTTCTATCTATATTCTGAAGGTTTTTACAGAAGGGTTTAAAAATAACTGACTCTAATATCTGAACAAATTTCATTTAGAACCTGGCTATGTATGCAAATTTGCACATATTTACTTAGATAATGCCTAATTTGCATATTTAAACATAACAGTTCAGAAAAGTTGTAATACAAAAAAAAAATTATTCTTAATGTATGTAATCAAGTTTTGAAGTTTCATGGTGATATCTATTAGTTAAAATAAAAACCCTATTCACCTGTAGTGTCTCCCTTAACCGTACTAAAACGAAAAACTACACTAAAAGAGAGGTAACAGAGAAAAGGGTTAACACATAGATAACTAATAATAATGATGAATAAAGTACAAAGAAAGAAGTGAAAAATCCAAAATCATAGTTTGATAACATCCAATGACTGTTTTTAACCCAGTCAAACATAGAGACAAAAAACCTACAACTTGAGAAGCTCAGTCCTTAGCTCCTCATCCTCAGTGCTGGTATTGTAGTTTCCATTCTTCCTCTTCACCTCCTCTATGAACGGCTTTGTAAACACAGCCAAGGCGTTGTAGCAGCGACACAGACCGTACTCATCAGCCTCCTCCTGCTGCCGGGTGTAAGGCACAGGCAGGCGGGACAACTGCTTCTGCAGGGCGGCCAGAGCCAGACCTGTACAGGCTGCCTTTCTGTTATCCAGCTGAAGCAGCACTTTTCAAGACACAATAATGTTGTTTGCATTAATGTACAGCAGGGGGAGCCAAACCTCTTTAAAAAAACTATTGGTTTGATTACCAGTAAACTATCCCTGAATACATAGAGGTAGTAAGACTTATACTCAGTTGCCGATTTATTAGCTACAAAGCCAAAACTAATACAGTCTAATACAACAGTCCTGCAATAAATCCTCTCTTTTTCGAAGGTTAAGTTCAATTGTTGTTGAAAGGCGTTGATTCAACTTTATGGTCATTTTTGGAGGCTGCTGATGAATTATATTGCATTATTGCATTATACTGACAGGTGTTTCTATTATTTTATCCACCCTGGTTAAATCAAGCTATTAACAGAAACACCTCTCCTCTACTAATAAACTGGCAACTGAGTGCTACGACTTCCACACGTCCACTGAGCTACATGATTGATAATGTCCCTAGACAAATTTGTTGCACATACTTTGTAGAAAAGTGAGACATGTTAAACTTAAGAAAAGTTGCTCTGATGTCCTTAGAGGACAAAAATGTCTGTCAAAAAACTTCCAGAAAATTAGATATTAATGTTTTTTTCCACCTTACATCTTTTAACCAACTTTAGTCCTGATCATAACTACCAAATATTCTTTAATTTTACCATAAACTACCAAAGCAAGTGTTGGTAACATGTCTTGATAACTCATCCCAAAGCTAAAGTAAAGCTTAATTAAAGAGTCTCTCCATCGCTATCTACAACCAAGGATAAGTGCCTTCCGCAGGTGGCGGCTGGAATTAATAATTTGGCTTTGTGCACTGCACAAATGATTTAATTATTTAATGTGGGCCCATGAATTAATGAAAACATGAATGGGAACGAGTGAATGAAATTGAGGTAAGAAATTATATCTTGGGCGCACAAGTTAGTAAATCATGGATATATGTGTTTTCTCTCAATTTCCCGGGCTCTGTGTTATTTCTCTGCTAGTTAAAGATGTGTGAGTAGGTAATAGCATTGCTTCAAGAGTTGTGTTACCTGTTTGAAGATGTGGGACGAGGGCTAAGATGGTCTCAGAAATGACCCCTGGATCAATGTCTTCAGTGAGTTCAAGTAAGCTATGCAGGAGTTCATCCGCGCTGCAAGTCTACACAACAGAACAGACATTAACGCTCATGTATGGGGAGAATGTGTCATTCTGCAGATGAATTGTTTGTTCCTACCCTGGTCAGGTGTGTGATGGCAGCCTGGCAGTGATCAAGTCTCTTCTCTTTTTTAACCACTTCATTTACAAGCGGTGCCATGAGAACATAACCCATAGACTTCACAATCCCCTATAAGTGCAAGAGAAAACAATCATTATACTTATAACCTATGTGTGTAATAATGGATTTAACCTAATGTAAATATTCATTCATCACACATTTATTATTGCAAACGGAATTATTAAATGGTTAACGTGTAGTCAATTTTCACATGTCTGCATGTTCTGTTGAACTGGTGTGCACTGACTGAAAGACTAATTAGAATTGATCAACTAGAAATGTACCAACGAGACTCCAATGCCTTACTAAAAAGAAAAGTGAGAGCCACATACTACATCATGGACATGCAGTTTTTATTAGATGCTCTGGCTCTCCCTCCATGTCCAAGTTGTATTCTCTATGTCCATTCTCAAAGCTGGGGATTTCTCATTTGATAATCAATCCTTTGAACCCCTTGAGACTCCTTTGGCCTCAGAAAGAGGACGGAGTAAGAAATCATACATGCTTCTAAAAGTACGTTGCACACAACATGGGTGAAGTGTGGAGAGATGGGACAACCCAAGGGCACTTAGAGGAGTGCCGTATTGAAGGGGGTTATCAGTGGAGCGAGAAATCTGACTGAATATCTGCTTGTTTCCTCCCTGCACCTCCAGGTCAGGAGGCCAGCAGGCACAGAGCAGTGGCTGCATGTTAATGTTCAGCATAGCTCGGTAGCTGCTGTTCGCTTCACTAGCGATGTGTCTGTTGTTGCTCAGGAGGCTGCAGTGTGACTGCGTATGTGCTTTTAGTGCTGTATGACAGATAAACACTGAATGTCACTGTCACTTCAGATGTGTAAGGTGTGAGTACTACAAGTCAGGATGGAAGATGGAGCAAATCTGTGTTGGTGGTGGAGGAGAAATACCTGGTTTTTCTCATCTTGAAGGAATTTCAGTAGTTGTGCACCGTCACCCTCGGTGAGACAGGCAGATCCCAAATTCTTGAACTGCTGGTAGTCCTCCGGCGTCAACTCGTCTTCTGGACTATTTTGCTAAATACAAGCGAAAAATGTATACAAAAAGAGCCTTGTATGCAAATGGGACCCTGGAAACCGCTCTAAAGTCTCCTTTGGGTCAGAAACCACAAAAGAAGCGACAGGCAGAACACCTGTTAGTTATCAACAAATGTCTGCATATAAACAAATATTTAATTAACTAGATTATTTTACTGACATGTTTTATTTACTTTTTCCTAAAATCCTGTTCTTAAATGAATGCATGAGTAATACAAATCAAATAATATAATATATAAAAGTATTAAAGTACAGTCACAGTGGACATTGTTTCTGCATTGAGTACTTTACCTTTTAAATACTTTAAATACATTTCCCTGACTACACTTACATACTTTTGCTTAAGTAACATTTTCAGCACATGCACAGAGCATTTTGACAGTGTGGTTTGACTACTTTTACTTGAGTAAACCACTGTTGATAGGCCACGTTGGTGAATGAGGAGGATGGCAGGAAATACAATGCAGACCGCCGGCAACTAATGTATCAAAGTGGGTGTGATATTTTATTGATTTCCTAAAAGTGCACACTGCAACAAGTTCCCCTCACGCCCCACAACATCATCATGATTGGTTATTATTGAGTAGGATTGCCTCAGCTGCTAAATTGTATCAGAGTGATAGAATATTGTTGACTTACCCATCTCTGGATTATGTCATTCACCTGATCTTCATTCATCATCAGTGTCTCCTCAGTCCTCGCAGGCAATCCCATTATCAATATGTCTTTATTATTCATCCCTAGACTCTGTGACTGCTATAGTGTCAGCACCAGCATCAAAATGACCAAATGTGTAGCTCCTGGTGTCTCGAGGGAGAGAGAGATTCAGTCTGTAAGGAACTCCGACATAAACCTCTTATCTCCCTTTGAGCTTGGCGTGTAATAGGATTAAACCAGAGCACTTGTGTGTGGTGACAGGAAACGTGGAACCGTCTGGAAGGATCCAGTCCAATAACACTTTCAGTTCTGTCAAATACATAAATTGTAATAAAGACCACAACTTTATTACACCGTGTCTGTGCTTTTCTGGCATGCTCTACTACCCACTTACACATCTGTTCACTGAAATATTTGCCTAATTTCCTGCACAGTAGGTGGGGATATGCCACTAAACACAGTGTGGGATCAAAATAGAAATTCTAATACTTTCATATTGTTACAACACTTGGGAAACACAAAGTCAAACACTAACACAAACCGAGACAACGGTAAACCAGTATCTTCTGTGTTCTCCATGTTAAATTACTGTTTTTGTCAAAGGAGTCTGGTAGACTTTAAAGTCACGCAAACATCATTTCTGTTTTCATTATTGTCCAGAGTACCTGATAGACTGATATCTTATTGTACATCACAACAAATATAATATGGGAAAAAGTCAACAATAATGTGTTGTATGATTTGTAGTTATTGCAGTAAATAAACTGCTATGTTCTTATGAATTTGATTTGATTTACCTTCCACAACATGAGCAGCACTGGTCCGAGCCACATTGTGATTTGACAGTATAGTAGAAAAAATAAATCCACCTGTGCGGACTTTTCTTCATAATTAAATGGAAGAGTGTGTTGTACAGAGAAGCACAAGGATTAGGAATGCCTTACCATGATTGCTTATTGACAACATATTGCTCCTCTGTGTAAGCACAAAGGCTTCAAAGGCTTGGATCATCTTTCCCTCCCACCATTTGCGTTTGTGTAATATAATAGAAGTACAATCACTGACTTCCTGCTCCAGCCAGACAGCTTCAGTAAAGAAGCAGCTCAAGTCCTGATTTTAGATGAATAGGGAGAGAAACGTGTTTGAACGGTCGGATTTAGCCAACATCTGCCGCTCAGGTTTGCTCTCTGTATTGCTGTGTGATGAAAGCCTTAGACAAAAGCCACAAAGCAAACACAGTACACACTGCTGCTCTCTCCATGTTTGTCCCTGATTTTGTCATTCTTAATTGCTGGCTGATGAGGTTTTGCTTGACAGTGGATCCTGGGTACAGGAAATACAAAAGTAAATAACATCTAGGTTCAGTGTGTGTTATTTATTAGTGTATTATTTATGTCTTCCCATACTTTATCCAATGAATGATATTGGAGGCTAATTGTTTGAGTGGAACTGAAATACAAATGATTTTGAATTAAATTGTGCTCATTGAATTTACCGAGGAAGACTTTTGAAAGCTCCAGATAAAGGTAGTAAGTGGGCCTTGAGTTTAAACAGCCCCGCTATGTCCAGGGTAGAGAATGAACGTTCACACTCAAATTCATTTCTATTTTCTAATTTTCACTTTGAAAGTAACCATCTGTAGGGCGGACCCTCAGTTTTGACGTACATTTAAATGACCGTTGCAGTCTAAAAAAATGTTTTTTTGTTTATTGGAATGGAATTAAATCCGCTTTTATAGTCGTGGGTACAAAACACTGAAAACAAGCCAGAACAAAAGTGAAAGATCAGTTGAGCTTCACATGAAAGATCACTGCTCCATATTAGTAAAGGTGTTGGGTCCTTGATTTTTTGATATATATTTTTCAGGTCAAATATTTCAAACGCCCGGATGAGTGAGTAAAAAGCAGTGATCGCTTTCCAACTCAGGATGGCACTGTTCATCTGGAGGGCCAGATCAGTGGACTCAACACCTTATGGATACATAGACAGTAGTAAAAGAAGTGTTCAGATGTTATACTAAAGTATACAATACTTAAGATTTGATATACTGTATATATTAAAAGCACAGAAGAATTATCAGCAGAATGTAATTGAAGTATTTCTCTGTTTTATTTTGTCATTCATGACTAAATAGTTTGACCAAACAAGATGTTGCTAAACCCTTATTAGTGTGATAAGTATGATATCACCTTTTCTCAACTATGCCCCACCCACTTCAAACTCCTGCAAAGAGCATAGAGAAAATAAATAAATAGAGAAATCTGCCATGTGAAAAAAACCCAAACGTTTCGAACTTCTAAGGATAAGCATAAGCGAGGAAAAAGTTTGATTTATTTTGCATTTCAGGAATAATACAAACGCTAGTAGTTTGATTTATTGTTAAAAGTTTGAATATATTCTCGTCATTTCGACTTTATTCTCGATATTTCAACTTTATTGTCAAAAACATTTAAACCAATCCTCCTCCTCGGATTTCTGTTCCCTCATGCCTGGCACCAATACTTAAAGTTTGACTTTATTCTCGACATTTCAACGTTATTATCAAAATGATCATTATTTTGCTTTGTTGTATACTTTTATTTATATTTTTATATTTATTACTATATTCGTTGGTTTGGCTGAGATATTTTCTCTTAGATTTGGTTTGGTTTGATAATTGAACTACGTACACCCTTGGCTAACGACGTACTGTATAGTGAGGCTTTTAATGTATATTGCTACCTGTATCATTGTTTCACGAGATAAAATGTTCCCTTGGAAATCTGACCCACGATCTGCTGCTTTATACCTGTAATTTATCTTAGAGTAGCTAGTACATTTATCTGTAAGCCCTGACTAAGTATCCATTTCCCTGAATGAATATCCTGAGCAATCTTCAGGTTAGGTGAAGTTACTGTATGACAGTCTGTGTGCTGTCAAGGCATGTGGGGAGCGGTCGGCAGTGTTCAGAGGCATACATGTATCTCAGGTCACTGATATCACATTTCCATTTATATTTAATTTGCTGGATGGTCTTGTATTAGTCCCAGCTCCAATAGATGAGTTTAGGATCATAGTTTATTTATTTTTAAATGTACTTTTCTCCTTTGAAATTAGATGGTACAGGATGTGTTCTTTGTGGATGTCGCTTCAGGTTGATATGTCCTGATAGAACACAAGATGCAGTGGTATTAGTTTGTTCTTTGATTGACAGGAAGAAGAAAAAAAGCAGGAATGAATAAGATTGACTGTATCATTTCAGTCGTGTAGCAGATAGTGCAGTATTTATTTATGGAGCAGTCTAGTATACAAACAAGCAGCAATCCTGTGAGAGCTGGATAAAGCTTCTCCGTTTTCCCCTTTCCATCCCATATTTCCTTGGTGACCTCTTAGAGAGCAAGAGGTTCTAAGTGAACTATTTATCCAGGCGGCTTCCCCGGAGGCCTCCCTCCGCAGACTGCTGCAAGCTCTCCTGTCTGCCCAAAACCTCCCCAGGCCTTGCTGTGCTTGTCAGGAAAAACTGCCATGTTTAGGGCCTCTCCCAGGGGTCCTGCTTCAGCTGCACTGCTGCTTTCTGAGCCCGGCACATGAATTTGATTTTAAGATATTTTTTTATATAGTCCAGATTTGCTTTGTGGTTGCTGCTTTACTATTTGATCTAAATGATCTCAAATGGCCAAAAATGTTTCATAGTCTGAGTTTGGGATTTAGTAGTAAATACCACTCTATGTAAATACTCCATTACTAGTAAAAACGCCTGCGTTCAAAATCTTACTTAAGCACAAATATCGTCAGGAAAACGTACTGGAAGTTTGGTTTTGCAAGAAAGCGCATTCCTTCGGCAGAGAGTGCACTTTGTGGAGTGTTGTATTATGTTACTAGATTGTTATTACTAATGTCAACTACTTAACATACTGTTGGGTAATTTCATTTATGTCATCGAATCTAATTTTATTAGCTAACCTTCCTGAAGATCCTTGCCCTGATGCCCACATATCTAATGTTTAAGTATTGTATGTTCTTTCTTTATATCCTCATGTAGATACTTTGAGTTATTATCTCCGGTAGGCATTAGCCTCGGTGTGTGTGTGTGCGTGTGTGTGTGTGTGTGTGTGTGTGTGTGTGTGTGCGTGTGTGTGTGTTTCCTACATACTGCTAGAGCCATCAGCCTGATATGTCTTTTTTTATGTCTGTATGCTCAAGCACATCCTGTCCTGTGGTCCACGACAAAGGCCACATGTGGCCTGCAACAGACAAGGTAAAGCTTGCTTTTAGGCTAGCCGATTGCCGAAAATGGCTTTTACTACTAAAGCAGCTGTTGATCACTTGCGGCCCCTACCAGCCGGTCGAGAGGAGTAAGGAGTCAGCAGCCAATGATGAAATAAAACAGTCAATGAAATAGATTTTTCGTCGCAACCATGAGAGGTCCTTGAGCATGAAGTCATAAAATAGCACAACAAATATTAGGCTGATGGGTCCAGTAGTATGTGAGATTATTATGACAGACAGACAGATACACACAACCGAACACATTATCTCCCCACAGGCTTTCGCCTGGCGGAGATAATTAGTCAACATCTGTGTTTTGAAAAGAATTGTATTGGTTGGTAGCAGTTATCTAAAGACAGACATCTCAAAATCAATCTGCACGGGTAGATATCACAGAGTTAACGGAAAAGTCTGAGTCCTAGTGAGTTGGAGGTCAATTTACATGTGTCTTTTCTTCTTCTCTCACCGATAGTGCTGGTCTGGAAGCGAAGTCTAGAAGTAGAATATCTTTATATCTTTATGAAGAGATACCCTAGTGAACTGAGAGCTAATGGAGATGATGGTCTCACAAGGGAAAATCTTGACCTTGGCCCCTTTTTGTAAAAGCTTTGCCCCTGTAGCAAACAATTGCAGGGAGGGGCTGCACGGGTGGAGTGTGTGAGCGTGTTTAGTGAACATTTGTTTGTGCTCTGGCAAAGGCTGTTGCCGCAATGTAGTCCAGTCTTTTTCACGTCTATCAACATGGTGTAAAGCTGCTTTATCTACCAGTGTACTATGAGGTGAAAGCTCCCAAGGTGAGACAAAGGCCTGGGCCGGACGCCTCAGTGTTTCCTGAGCTGCAGCACCTGTCTGGTATCGAGCACCGCTGGAGGAACTGCATCAACAAATCCATACTGCCTGGACCATGCAGACTTCACCGCCGCCTGCTCAACCTTTTGTAAATCGGCAATTTGATGACAATTCCCAGTGTCGAGTTGTTCCCAATCAATACACACAGAGCGGACGCCTTAATAGACATAGATAACTGCTGCTTGCCCGCTGTATCTCTGGGCTGTGGAGACTGACACCCTGTCTGACTCTGATCAATAAGTGGCGCGGTGCACAAGCTCAGCCCTGCCCACTCTGCTATCACACACGGGGCTTGGTTTCCCCCGTCAGCTGGCTAAAACTGCCCAGCAACTCCCCAAGGTGGATGAATCGGAGATGTTACATGTGAACTGGCTGTCAAAACGATTTTGTCATCCCCCCTTCTCTCCGGTGTTTAAAGATGCTGACACACTGTGTTTGGGGTACCAATGTCTTGTTTGAAAGTGATGGAAGCTTTTAGCCTTTTCTTTTTTTTTAAACTCCCTTTATCCGTTTAAGTGTTCACTCAAGTGTTAGAATTTCTATTTCACCTGCCACAGACGTCTCCTGGCACATTCTGCCCACTCACAGCTTCCTTTCAGGTCATCTGATCCGGACCCTTCTTTGAATTTGCAGACTTTACAACTTTATTTGGAATCTTTTCTTTCAATACTAGTTATGAAGGTCAAGTTCTTTCAGTGACTCTAACCGTGTCTATTTGCCTCTGTAGATTTTTCATGAATTCACCAAAAATTAGCATTAGATAAGGATTCACTTGCATATTTAAACATAACATTTCAGAAAACTTGTAGTACAAAAAATAATTGTAAGTAATTAACATTGTTAATGTAAGTAATCAACTGGAGAAGTTTCATGGTGATATTTGTTAGTAAAAAATATTAAAAAATATACCCTATTCACCTGTCTTACAAAGCGTATGGAATTTTACAATACATATCTTTAAAAGCTGTTTTCTGGAAATTAGTTTTTTTTCTCATACTCAAATCTGCACTTCAGTAGCACTTACATACACCAAACTTCCCAGTGTCTTTCCTATCTATATTCTGAGGGTTTTTACTAAGGGATTTGTTCATATATCATTCATAGCATGATTTATAATACATTTTATTCCTAAAAACATGGCAATTCTTTTTATTTTTATGGCTGTTGACAGTATTTTTTATTTATTTACAGAGACATGCAAAGATATCCAAAATCCCCTCTGTAAAAAACATTTACTGTATTAACTCAACAAAGTAAAACAAAAATGTTGAACCTGGCTTTATCCAATGTTCAGATTTCTGTCCTGGAAAAGTATGCAAATGAGCACATATTTAGTAAGATAATACCTTATTTGCATATTTACACATAACAAAACTTATAATACAAAGATGTTGTCTTAATGTAAGCAATCAACTGGGTAAGTTTCTTGGTTATTTACGTTAGTTAAATGTTTTACTCTATTCACCTGTAGTGTCTCCCCCTAACCTACTGTAATGTCAATTTCGGGGGAAATATCCTAAAACTTGCCCTGAACATTATAGCCATTTTTGAGGCAACTAATCAATACTTCCTTTAGATTCATTTCAGGTGATGTTAAATGAATATTATGAGTGGGCAGACAGTTGTGAGCAAAGATAAAACACTGAGTAAAGAAGGCCAGATCAGATTCAGCTTGGGGTCATTAATGTTTCAGAGGATGCCAGAGGGAGAATGGGAGAGTCACTGCACTGCCGGGATCCATTTCCTTTGACTGTGGCTTTGTCATTTTGGATTAATCCCACCGAATGCAGGCCTTTTGAAAAGTGTCTTATCTCTAATGGAGTGATTGGCAACATACTGGCACGTCATACAAAGACTTTGAGATATTGGGTTAATGGTATGCTTTAAAGACATGTGGGCTGATGTCACCTTTCATGGGGAAAATAGGAAAGATTGTTGTTAAAAACACCTTTTCTCAACATATTAATATAGTTATTATTACCCCACTTTCTCGCTTCATCTTCCCCAGCCATGGCCCGGTGTAGGCCTCTGGGGCTGTGGAAGTACTTACCATCCTACTCCTCTATGCTGGGATCCCCACCATGTCACTACTCTGCTTTGATCCTGCTGCAGTCTGACACATGACCACACAGACCCCTGAATGGGCATTAGCACAGGCTTCAGCAAACCCAACATCTGTGCCTCCCAGCACTGCCACTGCTCAAATCATTCATTAAATCAGAACACAAAAAGTAACTTTACTTGAATGCCTCAGCATAAATATTTGATCATGGCTGAGAATAAATCTTTGTCATTTTGTACTCCTTCCTCCGGCTGCGGGCTCCTCTTATAGATCTTCCTCGCCTCGCTCTCTCTTTGCTATTTGGATACAGGCACATGCATGGCTTGGTCATTTGTGAAATGGATCTTATGAATTTTTTAGAATGATTCATAGCTGCAATCAGCCCGGGTTAAGGCTGTATAACAAAGTAACATCTTGTGCTGCTGTGCTCACTCACAAATCATATGCTGTTTGCAAAGATGACATATGCTGAAAGAGGTTTTGTGTGTTTATTTGATGAAGGCACTAAACAGTCCTCTGTTATAACATATCTTACTAGTTCATTAACATGTTGGCTTGTATTGTACATGGTTTGTTTATTTATGCATAGAGTCCCTATGAAATAATGTTCTCTTATTTTCATCACTGACTCAAAGTAGTTTTAATGTCGCTATTTGACACTGATGAACAGAAAAAATCCCCACTAATTGATATAAATTAATTACAGAGTTAATAGGAATACTTCACCCCTAAAATGACCATTTGTATATCAATTGCTCAGCCTGTGTTACCTTGAATTCTTGAATAATTCAAGGTAACACAGCAATTGATATGCAAATGGTCATTTTGTATTAATCTAATGATTGCTTTAACTGGTCTCCAGGGGATATTCAGGGACTTGTATCTATCTACACCCTGACGTTTGCCTTTCAATCACCTTTTCTCTGAGTTGCTTGGAGTGTTCCTTTGTCTTCATGGTGTAGGTTTTGCCACAATATTGACTCCCCGAAAGTTGGACCTTCCAGATACAGGTGTGTGTTTACTGCAATCAGGTGAAACTCTACACACATGACCTCCATTTAACGAAACGTGTGAAACTAAATCAATTGACTGCACGAGTGATGTTTTAGGTTTGTCATATGGCTTAGGGTGGTGAAGACTCATGCAAACATTTATTCTATATTTGTAATGTAGATGCATTTGTAGAGATCTGTTTCCACTTTGACACCAGCAAGTCTTTTTCTGTTGATCAGTGTGAAAAAAAGTTTTTTTATTTATTTGTTTTTAGTACTGATATTAAAATGATTCTAGTGTCTAGTTACCTGACTTTGATATAAACATGTCCTAAATGAATTTTCATTTCATAAAAGAAGCCTCTCTGATAATAAAATAAATACATGAAAGTAAAAATCTGAGCAGGAATTTTGTGCCTTGATACGTGACGTGTTCTTTTAACCAAAAAAGTCTTGAGCTTCAATCTCGAGCTCTAAGAGTATCTTTTCTAATAGTTTACAGCACAATTAACTGTGCAGTCTTATTCTCGCATTAACTGTATAGCATGCAAGGATTTGTGCATGGATCTCATAGCTTTACATTCCACACATCCATTTCCCAGCGATGTAAAACCTTTTGCGAGGGAACAAGAACATCAACAACACACTAAAAGGCTACGAAGCTCTCTTTCTTGTCACTTGTGTTCAGAAGATTTCATTTTCATGTGTTTTATTTCCCCTGGAGAGAAGAGAATATTTTGTTATCAACCTTTTAGCCAGAGTAGATCCTTTTAATGTCACCTTCAGGATTCATAGGTTATTAGACATGACTTCGCATAAAACACGAAACCATGCCAACAGGGCGAGTGCGTGGACTAGGTGCAGAAGCAGTAAAAGGATTGAACACAGGTTCTTTTTGTACGGCTACAGAATATAAAATGATATGTGTAAAAACCACCCAGAGAGCAGGGCAGTGTGACACAGACACAGGTTCCAAGTGAGCGGCGGCAGAGCAGCCTTTTTGTTCCTGAGTGACAGCTCACATCCAAATTGTCTAGTGATATGTAATGCTAAATGAACCGGATAAACATGTCTTTAAATAAGCCTTACCAACCCCCCCGCCCCTCTTTCATCAAACCTGTGGGTCCCCATCCCATCCAGTCCCCACACACCACCAGCAGTCCCCCATGGACTCATGCTGTTCAGGGCCCCAGACCCTCAGAACAGAGCCCGGCTAATGGAAAGCTTTCAAGGCGGCTGGAAAAAAATGTCGGCTCTCATTTGGCCTCCACCATTTTCTGATGTTACTGTGTGTGGGTGTGTGTGTGTGTGTGGGTGTGTGTGGAGGGGGGGGTCATGGCTTTAGAATCACACACACGCACGCACACCTTGGGACACGCCATTATAAACACTGTCCGCCCCCACCACACACTTGCCTGCATGAATGTTTCATATTATGTTGGGCTTTACAACATAACGCCAGAGCAGTCAACCACAACAATTAAATATAAAATAAAAACATAATATGAATACAATTTAAAGGACAATGATGGACAGAAATGACTGAAGGGAAATGGGTTAAATACGAGGAATCGAGTCAAATCGGGGTAAACTAGAAAAGCAAAGGCTAAATGCCCTATCTCACAATGTAAATGAAAGTGAAAAAAGATTTGTTCATCCGCCCTGTGGTTCAGATCCGTTCCAAAATGTAATGGCTTCTTCCTTGGCCCTCGCTACACCCTTCCACCTAGTTCAATGTAAATCCTTAGTTTTTTCATAATGCTGCTGACGGACAGACAATTAAACATAACAGAAAACATAACCTCCTTGGCGGAGGTGACTACTTTATATGATAAAAGTGTAATTTGATGAGTGATTTAAAATAGGTTTATATAGTTTAATGGTGTAGTTAGTTGCCAAATTGTTGCCAAATTCCATGTCAGTGAAAACCTATTTGGCAATAAACCTGGTTCTGACTCTGACCATGCAATGCTTTGCAAGTTAGCAATCACATCATCTCTGATTTGAGGAGGCAGCTAGTGAAAAGAATCTGAAATAGGTGTTATATAATCCCATCTCTTAGTTCTAGTTAAAAGCCTGATTTTTGTACAATCTGTAGCCAGTTTTAGGATGTTGAATTAGATGATAATTGCATTGCAATAAATGTAAAATGAACCTGATCAGACATGTTGAGGCTTTAGAAGAAGAATATCTTGTCCATCCAGTTCTGTAATGAGTGTCGCATACCAGCTCAGTGATGACAGTCAAGATGGATTCATCTCGTATCGTGCCTAACTGTAGTGGATCATAACATATCTGGTATGGAATTAATCTGCAGATGCTCCGGTGCAAGATGAGACCAAACTTTTCTATGGATGACAGTTTCTGAGGCCACGACAAAGGCCAACATGTGGCCTACAACAGACGAGGTAAGGCTTGTTTTAATCCTGGTGGATTGATGGAAATGCCTTTTACTACTGAAGCAGTTGTTGATCACTTGCGGTCCCTACAGTCAGCAGTCAATGACGGTAAAAAGAAACAGCCAATGAAACGACAGTTTTGGAGTTAGGGTACACCCAACAATCTAAGTCACCTAAACTCATTTTTGAAACTTGATATAAATTGCTTTCATGGTGTAAAAATCTAGAACAATATTAAAGTCAGCAAGCATCCGCCCTATGTGTAAAAGCCTGCATGGTGTGTAGAGTGTGTCCAGGGGAAGTGTGGTGCTCTCCAGCAGGAAGCTTGTCGGCTCTCTCCTCACGTGTTCAGCCTGTCAGCCGCCTCGCTGATGTCTCTTGTTATTATTTTCCTCTCATTCTGCTGCCTTTTCTTTGCCGAGTCATGAATAATTTGTGTCTACGCCTTGTTGCTCGATGACAGCTGTGCAGTTGGTTTGCAGTCTGTTTTTCAGATCAGGTGAATAATGAATAAGCCTCTGCAACAAAAGAGCCATGTCCTATATGTGCCCTGCCTCTCTTCATCTGTCCCAGCTTTAGCTGGCGTGTCAGTCGCCGGTGAGGGGACAGGTGAGCATCACAGTCTCTCTGTCGCCACAAAGTGCATTCAGAACGTATGAAAACTGTTTTTATTTTTGATATCTGTTCATCTTCCACAAACTTCCCACCATCATCTCCTGCATCTGAGCAGTTTAATCAGTGCTTTTTCTCCGAAAGCTTGCTGTTAGAAATCCTGCATGGCTCTCAGGTTATCTCTCTTTGTAACTTGTCCAACCTGTGTGAAATGTGCTGATCAGAGCGTGAGAGCAGATGCTGCATTATTATTACAATATACACAACAGGTCCGCTCGCCCTGAGGGAAACAATCACATTAACTCTCTTCTTGGTGTCTTCCCTGTCTGCCCTCTCATGAGAAGTACAATCATTGGGCCATTCACCAGAGGTTGTTGATTCTAGATATTTACTCTTGTCAGCTGTGTGGGCATGATCTGGATCTTTTTTTTTGTTTAGTTTTTTTTTTTTTTTAAATCTATTAGGTATTGCATGTTATTTAAATAGATTCTCTGCTTTGGTGCGTCAAGCTGAGTCACAGTTTGTAAATCAGGAGATGGTGTCTGGTTTCAAAAGCCGTGGTAACATCTCCCGTACAATGTTTAGGTCTCATTTCAAGAGTGTTGTTTCTTTACATGTTATACGCAAAAGTCTTTTCTACCTGACAGTAAAACCCACTATAGATTAAGTCCAGATTGAGTCCATCTTGTTCAAACAGTCGTAGATGCAAAAAGAATCCAAATCAAACAGCATAGTGTGTCTCTAAAATCTCTCTTTTATTATTCATGTTTAATTTGACATCAATAATGAATTTTCCAGAAACCACAAAACCCAGACACTGAACTTTCTAATTGCACAACTATGTCTGTCAAGAAAAAGGGATTACCTCTGGATGTATGTGTGTGTGTGTGTAGCTGTGTGTGCACAGATGTGTGTGTTTCTTGAGTGTGTGCACTTACAGACGGACATGCAGGCCTAGATTTGAGCCTCAGACTGCAACGCTCTGATTACTCACCCACTCCGATCGATCGAGCCGTTTTCTATTCATATTTGATATGCCTCGGGGCAGTGGGGTAATGCTTTAAGGAGAAAATCCACCGGTGCCCTTGGAGGCAAATCTGGTCAGCCTAATGGCTCGTTTTGAAGATTTTTGCTTGGAAAGCTTCCCTCTGTGATTGTTCTTGAGGAGCGTCTCTCCGAGGAAATCATGCAATACCTTGTGAGACAATAACAAGCCGCTTAAAGAAAGTTGCGAGAGGAGTTTGATGTCCAAAGTGGAGTCGTCACATCTGAAGTTACCCACTTGTCCTTTACTTCAAAGAGCCATGGTCAGGCTGGAGGCGTGAAGCTGGATTTACTTCATGGTAAATCCAGCTTCATTTGTCTTGATGGTAGAGATGGGGACTATATAGGATTTTATTTATAGGATTGAGATCAACGGAATTTTTGTTATTTGGATAATATCCTCACACGAGTGATGTGCAGCTCACTGTCATGGTAGAGAAGTGAGAAATAGAGCCTGATTTTTTTAAATAATGGAATTGTCTATACACTTCTTTTTATTTTCTCCAAAGTCTCCCCTGTAGTGGAATTAATATTTTTATTAAGCCTACTGTTACCGTGATGGCCCACTGGCATATGCAGACATAAAATACAATGCTTTTCAAAAAACGACTTCAATTTAGGTTACATGAGAAAACGTGCCATGTTTATTTTCTTATGTAACATACAATATAACATATATTTAATGTTAAAAGCCTTTATCTGCCAATACCAATACAGTTCCGATGTCGTCGTGCATCCCTAGAATGATCATGTAAGAAAGAACAGACTCACACAATGTTGATATATATATATATATTATTAATTCATTCATATTTAGGATTGTTTGTTTTTCCACGAAAAAGGACAATCACTCAAACAAAAGATGCGGCATGCGATGAATATATATATATATATATATACAAATATATATATTAAGAGTTTTAAGCATATTCTGATGATTATTGGGATCATTTTGTTAATCATAATAATTTTTTTTGCCACGATAATCGCGACAGGACGTCCCATGCCTATTCGGTGATTTCTCTGTGACACTTAGTGATTCCCTTTATAAACCGCACACTCCCTGTAAAGTGAGCCTGCTCTCTTAAATGGCACTTTTAACACGTTGTTGATAAATTGCGGGTGCGAGGTTGTTGCATATTAAGTCGTTTTTTTTTATTTAAAGAGAATACATGCTCACACACTGGAGCACCAAGGTGCACGGCTCCATTAAGTGTTGCTTTAAATGAGCTCGTCTTTCCTGTTCTCCTTCAGTCGGTTCATCTGGGGGCTTTAAAATATTCAGTATTTTCGCAGGCCTGGATGTTGTACGATTTTGGGGGAAGTGAGGCATAGAAAATCCTTGTGAGTCAGTGATTTCAATCAATGTCGAAGGAAGAGGACTATGATTGTTCCTCTTTCTCTTTCTCTCTCTCTCTTTCTCTTTAGCTTTGTTAGAGCAGAGACAGTGAAAGAGTCAAATGATGACAGTAATTATTAAGACACCTAAGCAGCAGTTCTATGAATATGGCTCCTGTCTAAAGCATCAATGCAAAACACCATGTCCAGGTTATATAAAAATAATGGTATCTGGAGGTAAAAATGCTTTTTGATTTTGATTCATATTTATGCTTTATACCTTCTAATTACCCCGCCTGCTTTATTTACCACCACACTGTGTGTCACTGTGCATATTTAACCACTTTCTTCCATTTTTTTTGTAATTCCTTTACCTTTATTGAGAGATTTGTTGTTGCCTGATTTGTATTGATGTCCTGTAATCCACCTCAGAATAAATCCAGTCCTGCTCTTCACTAATAACAGAATTCTAATAAACTATTTCAAACTCCATCCCAGCAGTAATCCCTCAGTGGATCACAGCTGCCGCCAGCTTCCTGCTAAAACTCGTTTTTTTTTTTTTGTTGTTGTTCTTCTTTTTTTGGAAATAACAGCCGTGAGGGTAAAACGCATCTGGTTAACGGTTAAATCTGCTCACACTGTTTAGGGTTCAAACACATGGATACAGTGGTCAAAACAAACAGAAGCCGCGGTGGCCTCTGGGCAATCACAATCACGGCAGCAGCGTGGTTAAATGTGCTGCATGGCCCTCTGTCTGTCTGCCTGTCTGTCTGCCTGTCTGTCGTCCCATAGCTTTCATTCTCCTCTTATAGTGCCGTTGTGTAGGTGGAAGATTATAATAAAGCAGATGAATTAGTTTAAGCGAAAGGTGCTACTAGTACTACTACTATTCATAATAATACAAATACAAATAATAACATGTTTTTAACTCTAAAAGTGCATAATAGATTCTGGGGACTTTTCCTTTTATTTGGGGGATAAAATCTAAGTTAAAAAAAACCTGTTTAAAATGCGGGATCATTTTATTAAGTCTCTGTAGATTTACCCATATCATTCATGCATTTGAGATTTTATTGCATTTACATTTCTCTAATAAACAACCAGATCATAAAATTGCCTGGAAAATGTTTTATTTTTATTTCTAAACGACAAAAAAAAAAAAAAAAAAGTTCATTCTGACATTAAAACTGTGCAAAATGGAAAAATGAGAAGCTTCGTGAGTAAGGCAGTAACCCTCCTGTTTATTAAATCACACAGTCTGAGCAGGCTGTTGTGCCAGCATGTCTCCAGCGTGTCTCCACCATGTCTCCAGCGTGTCTCCACCATGTCTCCAGTGTGTCTCCATCATGTCTCCACACTGAAAACAAAATGCCTCGCTTTTTTGGAGAAGCGCAGATTTTCATCTCTGCTGGCTTCATCGCAGATGCAGCTATTTAGGTGTGGGTACAAATATTTTGGGTTTAATGAAGCTGATTGAGTCGACATAACAAACATGATACATTTATTTTATCATCATATCTACATTTCTTGCAGATCACAGCTTATCCCTGGTTGTCTGCACCTTTAGAACAATCTGCAGCAGGGTGGGAGAACAATTAGTGTTGTCTTCACTGCAAACTCCGCCAGAAGAAGTCTTATTCAGTGAGACATATACGTTTTCTTTATTAAAATAAATAAATAATCTGCCTGTCGGCTGAGATAACTATATGTGTTTTCAATGCACTTGGATCAAAGTGAATCCATTCAAGAAATGTCCTCAAAGGCGATTGTTTAGTCTGAAATGTCTTTGTCAGATGTCACTCGTTTCCAGAATAATGTTTGAAAGACTCAGGTTACATGACACGGTGTGTGCAGAGGTCGCTTCACTTCAGTCCGTGCTGCGTCTCTTTGTGTCTCCTCAGATCCACTTTCCTCTGGAAACCTTTGCCGCAGAGGTCGCAGCCGAAAGGTTTGTACCCGGTGTGTTTCCTGCTGTGCGTGATGAGGTTGGAGCTCTGGCTGAACGCTTTCCCGCACACCTGGCATTTGTGTGGCTTCTCACCTGAAAAGCACATCATAGAAACATATTGGTTTGGGGTTCTTTTTATTGAACATTGAGCTAAATTACACCCCGAAATATTTCGGACTTTTACGCACAAGTTACGCACACATTCTATAAGGAGAAATGGAAATGCCAACGCACTAAAGCAAGTAAATTGCAATTTACTTGCTTTAAAATCTGCTTTTTTTTCTCCACTTGCCTGTGTGGATGAACGTGTGTTTCTTCATGTCTGATTTCTGGTGGAACCTCTTCCCGCAGTACTGGCAGGGGTACGGCCGGGTGTCGGAATGGATGAGCAAGTGCGTCGACAGAGTAGAAGACCTCTTAAAACTTTTACCGCATATTTTGCAGTCGAAGCTTCTTTCCTGAAACATGAGCGGAAGCGTCATGATTTCAAGAAGTCAACGCGCTCGTCCTGGCAACACCACGAGAAGGTGCGATGTGCAGGATGCGGTTTGAAAGTTGTGTTGAAGTTACCTGAGAGTGCACGGTTTTGTGCTGTTCCAGGCTGACTGCGTGTCCGAAGGTTTTGCCGCAGATTTCGCACGCATATGGCCGAGTGCCGCTGTGCGATCTGCGGACGTGGACTTCCAAACCGTGCGGAGTAGAAAACACCTGGTGGTGGAAAGAAAGGGAGAAAAAAAAATGCATGAAGTTTTCAAAATAATAACAAAGTTAAGCTGAAAATAGAAACAGATTTGTGTTCAATGAATAATTCCAGTTGTGAAATCTCTATAAGAGAAATGAAGGAGGTCAGAGGTCAGCCCCAGTGTTAGTTTCCTAAAGTCACATGAACCTTTGGGATCATTTGATTTGCAGGTGGCAACCTTTTCTATTTATGTCAATGTTAATGTGGCGTGTGCATCCAGTTATTTATCCATCCTCACCTTACTGCACTTGATACACTTGTAAGCCCCGTTGAGGATCAGGCTGGAGCACAGCAGGTCGGCCTGGGCCTTCACGCTGTGGCTCTTGTTGTGCAGCCCCCCCTCAGGAAACAGCAGAGCCGCAGCAGCGTGCCTCCTGTACTCCCCGTAAGCCTCCTCGCCCAGACTCTGCTCAGCGTACAGCGCCGAGTGGCTGCTCCTGTCCCCGTAGAAGGCCAACGCCGCCGGGCCCCGATCCACCTCCATGCCGGGGTGGAGGTTCTGCTGCAGTAGCGGCCTCAGCCCCGGCCCCGTGAAGCTGCTCCAGGCATACGGCCGGAAGGGAACGGAGAAGGGTTGTGTTTCATCCACCAGGGGAGACAAGGATTTCTCTGAATCTACTGGAGAGGGGAACAGATGAAATGTTAATGAAAGCAGGTTGATGGGGCGTTTCCTGTTTCCAGGAGCCCACAGGGCCCGACGGGGCATCAGGAGTCATGCAATGTTCTTCCCGAGAATTCCCACATGATGACACCGTAATATCATATGCAAAAGGAGCAGTGTGCACTGTTATAAATAATATGTATTGGACATTTTGAAAGTTATTTCAAGGCCCAACACACTTTTACATATACATTTATAGATTAACAAATCAACTCCTATGACAAAGTAGTTTAAAAGTAGCCTTATTAGTTATATAGCCGAATCATTATTTTTATTATTGTATATTATAAAATGTGAAATCATTCTTTATCGTAGAATCATATACAAGCTAAACCTGTAAACTCTTTATAGCGTAGTCTACCACAAAGGTCCCACGTATGTTCTGTTAGGAAACTTATCCATATGTGATCATCTTAATTCATCAAACTGTATTAAAGTATTATGGTTTACAAAATGTGCTGAACATGAAAATCATACAGACATAACGCAAAAATATAATGATATTGCTGCAGAGACTTGAAGTGTGTATTTAAGAGTGTGAAGCGTGTGTGTGTGTGTACCCGGGGATGCAGAGGGGGACGGAGGCCTCCATAACTCCTCATAGTCCGGGGAGCGGCCGCACAGGCTGTCGGCGCAGCTCAGCGGGGACTTCGGGGAGAAATCGGCAGAGTCGGCCAGGTGGGAGTCCGGGGAGAGGCCGTACCTGTCCACCGACATGTCGGCGTCATCTTGGAGCTTATCGGCCTCTGAGAGCACACACGGAGGAGAGTCAGCATCTGAACGAAAAGGAAGGAAGTCAAATCTGATGCTTCAACCTCACTGACTATAATCTCACGCAATGTTAGGCTACTAGTGGAGATTTAAAATCTACAATAAATTATAATAAAAGTCACTGTATGGCACGCAACAGAATTGTTCAAATATGTATTTGGTGTGCAAAATTACAAAATGGTATGGCCAATATTACCTTATTTCTAGCAACAGATAATGAAATATGCTTTTTTTTTTTTAATCAGCCATAGGCCTAAGAGAGAATACAAATAATTAGTCACTATAAATATGTTTAAATATTTTCATGGAAGTGATTTTTTGCTAGCGTGACAACTCAGTACGGATGTAGCAATAAACATGAACAATTCCACTTTTGATTTTTGTTTCAGCATTAAAAAGCAAGAAAAATCAATAAACTGTCCAGTCATTTAAAACAGTAAAATAAGTGACATTCACTTTCCCTTTGTGTGTCATCATTTAATATGCATTTCACCATAATAATTCCACTGTAACAGATTTGCAAATATTGCCTTGAAAAAAAATGTATTTTTGTTTTAAAATAGAAATGACATGAACATGTTTCATTAAAAGACGACGTTTGACAAAATAAAGAGTATTTAAAAAGGCAATCATTTCGCACACACCTGAGCATATGTGCGCCAGTATAGTGTCCAGCCTGCTGTAGTCGTCCTCCAGGCCGCGGGGCTGGTGGTAACTGTGCGCCTTCTTACTCTTCACCATGAATGAGCGAGGCATCTCTGATCTGTGAGCGGACAAATGTGTGAGAATAATCCAGCTGTGGGGAGGGTCGACGCTGCTGCTCGCTCTGAAGATCTCCACTGGTGGGGAGGCGCGTGTCCAGGAGCTTTAAGAGAGATTTCAACCTGACGACGGAGCATGCGCACACCGTCCATCCCGTCTGCCAGGTGTTGCGCGGACAGGTGTCACTGCAGAGACTCCTCCGCTCACTGCACTGCAAAAAAATATCCGCCTGCGGTGTTTTAGTCAGCGCCGAGTGCGGTCACAGGTCTGCCGCGGGGGAGACGTCCTTTCACCTCAATGCAAACTCAGGACTTCACTCGGTGACACATGGCGGAGTGGTTTGAGTTGTCTCAATTATCACCAGTTGATGTTTGTTAGACAACACGTGACTTTTGAATCCCCCCCTCAGATCAGACTGCGGCTCGTGCCTCCAGGGGAGCTCGTGGCAATCAACAGGAGCGTTATCAGCGCTTACTCAATCTTAGGGGGAGAGGAAACGCGGAGGCGCACCCCAGGGTGTCTGTTACTGCTGTGAGGCTGCGTGTTGCACGTAGTGGTAAAAATAAATAAAAGGCTGGGCGGGGGACTATGAACCGACAGTGTCCTCTTATACTCAATATAGATCATAATCACTTATAAGAAATACATAGGCTACAACAACACCATGTATATATATATGTATATATAGCCTGTACATCTCTGAGTGTTTGGTGGGGGTTTCCCTGGAACCCAATAAGATTATATTAGCATATGCAAGAAGTGGCAGCAATAAATCCTCACATTAAATGCACATTAGTTGTGATTAGGCTCCGGGGCTCCAGGGCTCCACACATCACAATCACAAGGTTTGGTGGAGCTTTGTCCCGGTCTGGTGGTCAGTTGGGCCGTAGGCTGTTATTATGTGACAGACACTCTGCGGTGACAGTTTCACGTTACCCTGGGCGTTCTGCTCAAAAGGAAGAAGCTTCAACACAGACTATTTGTTTGCTGTTCCAGCAGAACCGACTGCAGCGTCATTACGCACCGAACAATAGGACAGGGTCGTGCGTCCTCGCGCCTTTTATCCACTGCAGGTGCAATAAGTGAATCAGTGATGCAGTGAGGGGAACTATGATTACCGCAAGGCCAAGAACCCTCAAAACCAATACAAACATAAATATGTGTTTGGAAACATATCAGCATTGTCTATTTTTGTGCTTCATTTTCTAGTAAGATTTAACACTTCCACCAACGTGTGTCAACATTAAGATCACATGTTTTTTTAAATTTTTTTTTAGATGAGCTGAATTTTACGCACTCTGTATCAATTTACCCACATCGATAATTCATCTCAAATCAAATATCACCAAACTGTAAAAACAATTATCCGCTAAAAAAAACACAATATTAGAGAGCAGTCGTCACATTTTAGCACGAGGACACCATGTCATAGGCTCGCACTGGAAGCGGCTACAGTCAAACCAGCCTATACATTAAGGGCAGGAAATCAAAGCGCCGCATGCCCCGGCTCGATTAGGCGGCACACGGCGGTGGCATCCGGACACAGTGTCGGTGAAGATATGAAGCCCGAACCGATAAAGGTAGAAGCCGGCGGGCAGCCCCGGCCTGCTGCCCGGAGCGAGCCGAGAGTCCGGCGGAGGACTTTCATAACACCGCCGCACTGTGGCATCCTGCCATCACGATACAGACCCAATCCCATAATAATAACAATGATAATACTTGTGTTATAATATTATCAATAAAAACAAACACTACTTAATAATGCACTAAATAATAATGCTTTCATAAAATTTTTTAAATGATACATCTTTTTTTTTCTTACATGATGTTCCGCAGAAGCCAGTTTGTCTGAAAGTAGAATAGATTTATGGATCCTGTGTGGGTTTGTTTTAGGGTTTTTTTTAATCAAAGATGCAATGAATTTCATTATTGTTTCCGCATAATTTATTGAAATATTTCGTCATTTGTATTGAAATTCACGCCTCTACGTGTGAACACCATAGGATTCATGCCCTCCCACTGCACCAGTTTCATGCAATCGTATTATGGTGAACGTTTCAGGATACACCGTACAATGTAGACAAATATAAGGTTAATAAAATATATATATATATATATATATATATATATATATTAAAAAGCTGGAGTAGTAACACCCATCCTATACCGTTATGGGATTTGAGCTCAATTGTATTTTTAAATCCAAAATCATTATCTAAAACAGAACCGAATCTTTCTGTTCGGCAGGCACACACGAGATGAACTAAACTTAGTTTTATAAACAGCCTGTCAACATTTGAATTAATTGTCACTGTGCCAACAAATAATTCACTGCAATATAAAGACATAATTACACTGAGCTCGCAGTATTTTGACCATCACAACTAGACTGTGTAATAAAAAAATAAAAAAATCATCCCAAACCTGGTTAAAGTTTTAGACTGCCCGAAGAGAATGCTCCTTTAAAAAGTGGGTTTCTGCATGAAATGATTGGGAGTTGCGGCTAAGCTCTGACAACTGCGAGAAATCACTTCCTGAAAGCAGTCAATCTAAGGCAGAATCTTGAGAGGAACTACATCCCCTGTGCTCACAGTCATCTCAACGGAGGTCGGATGACTACATTAATAAGAGACATCAGCCAAAGAGTTTATCAAACGCTTTATTGTGAACTCATCACACACACACACCAATCTCATGTAGTCTCCAGAGTGTGCCGACTGCCCCCATAGTGTTTCCATGCGTGTCCTTACTGCACTGCAGACTCAAAAAGTGCCATAACGTGTTCCTCTCCCATCAAACAACACAGGGGATCTTGTTCATCTAAGGGACATCATCATCATCATCATCATCATCGACTCAAAGTCAGAATCTTTTCTGTTTTCTTTGAAGTGATGAGCTGCATTCAATTCCACCTCATCTTTCACTGAATACAGGAGTTAGTGTTTGATACAGACATTCAGAGAAATCTTACACATCCAGGTCCGTGCTCATGAAATGGAGTGGAGCGGGCCTGCGGATGAGCACGATACCGAATATAGTGCTTACTTTGGTAACACTTATGTACTCCTGATTCCTCCCCACATCGTGTCATAAAAAGTGTGCTATGTTGCGTTATCTCCCAGTTTAAAGTTCCCCAGGACCGTCATCCATTTCCGTGCAAAAATTTGTGATACACAAAACTTGATAGACGTTACTCATGTTTGACTCATCAGAAAATCTACTATGTGCTGAATCGACTTAAGGGGCTTGTTTAGAAGGTAAAATCAGTACAAGTTAAAAAATAAACATGTCCCCTCCTCTGTACTGACAATAAACTGCTCTGAAAACAGCGACGTCTTCTAACGAGGACGCATCAGCCTTTTCTTTTTCAGGAGTTCACCCCAACAGGATTTATCATTTGTGTTACCTTATTAAACTTACTCATGTCCCTTTTTTCTTCTTCTGAATTTTACAATATATTCTAAACATCAGATATGCAATAGATACAGATTTTCAAGTTCAAAAGGAATTGAAAAAAAACCATCATAATACACATTTACATATTTTACAAGTATGCAGATGTCACATTGACCTTGTGGTACACCAGCCCTGGTGAAAGGCATGCGGCATGTGCTAAGGCCAAAAAAGTCAACATTGCCTCAAGCCAGTGCTGGCTGATACAAGCAGCTTTGATACCGGCCGCTGACCAAGCTCATCCAGACAATAGATATATATACACACACACACAGCACTTAATACAATTCTGCCTCTGCATGATGGACACTTAGTAGTAACGGCATCAATACATGTTTTTGATGTTCATTTATAAAACGCTTTAAAAATATAAAAACACATAGGATAAAGTGTGTAATATAGCGTAAAAGTTTTTATTGCACAGTCTGTTTCTCTGTGTTGTACCTACGTCGTGGCCCAGTAGTTTGATACGCTCCACATTATTTCATTCTCTGCTGAGGTCCACGCTGATGGTCTGCTCAGACACACAGCTTTTTGCTGCCCCTTAGGAAGAAAACAAAGACTACAAAAAAGGGAGGTAAACTAAATAAACTAAATCCATAAGATATGAAATGATGATGCATTTCCTTTGTGAAATTCAGATCTCCACATCCAGACTCTGAAATGGCTGCTGGAAACTTCCTCAGTGAGTGCTGACAGCGTCTCGTCGTCACACGGTGGTGGACTTGTGGCTGCCGCTCTGAGGTACGGAGAGCCGCAGTGCGTCCTCGTCCTCCTCGTCCTCCTCACTGTCGGTGTCCCCGAGGTTGGGCCGCAGCCGGATACGGCCCCCGAGCCTCTGCTGGGCGTCCTGGAGGCTGGGGCCCTTCACCCCATCTTCATCTGAAGACTGGTAAGACCCGTTGTCCCCCACATAGTGATTGACGATGTGGATCCCGTCAAAAGTGGGCTGACTGGACAAGCCCCTCTGTCCTTTTAAGCAGCAAATCTGTGAGAGGAAGACATGTTGAGTATTAGGAGCAACACAAAGACGGTTTAATGCTGCATGCACAAATAAACCAAACACACACATGAAACTTTAAGGGGGAAGACAAAAGGCTGACAGATGTGACATGTACAAACTGATTAACACAATACGGTCAAACTTTTGGACGTCAAATAAAAGGAGCAGTCTTTCACACATCTAACATGCAGGCAGCAATTACACCAAAAACAATGTCATGAGATATGAGTTGTGTCCCACTACTACATACCAAGAGTGCAGACAGCATTGCATACTCATTTACATAGTATACCGTTTTTTTGCAGTTAGTACACAATAATTCAATATCATTCACCATTCTCTACCAACAGGAAATGATACAAAGAAGAAATGCTTTTGCAAAGATTCAGTACTTTTTATTGTTAATAATTAGTTTTCCTTCTCTGCCCTTTTCCTTGTACATTACATTGTGGAACAATAATGTCCATCACCGACTACATACAGACATCTGTGGAGAGTCACTTTTCCAGTGTGAATGCTGTCAAAATGTCATTAGAATCAGCATGTAGTATGGATTTGGGACAAATGGGTGAGGGCTAGCTCCAGTTGGGACCGCTAGGAGACGGTCCTGAATGTGTCCTACTGAAAACTCCACAGAAGTGGCTGTTCCTAACCAACCAGTTAGTCCTCATCCTAGGAGTCTTTTCTCTTTTGATGAGGCATAAATGTCACCTGTATGTGGCTTGTCCAAGTAAGTACATCATCTACATCGCCCCTTTCTGTTGCACCAAGGCAGAATGGGCTCACTGCCCTTTGTGGTGGATGGGGGGGTGGGGAACACGCATTGCTGTTGAACTGCAGCTGTGTTGGGTGTTTCTCCCCCTCCATCAGCTACAAGAAGGAGCAATGAGGCTATTCTGGCTGCACTCAAAAAACCAACCGCAACAAACCATACAAAGATGAGATTTACGCTGTGTGTTCTCTTAAAGCACGTTTGGGTTTCACAAGTAAAAAGACGTAAAAAGCATGAGGACTAACTGGCTGGTTTGACTAATGTACGTCAGGTTGTTTTCCCTAAGTCAGCGCACCGTCACTTCTATAAACTTTGTAATGGAAGCATCCAGGACCGCCTCCAACACTGAATTAAACAGACCCAAATGTGGGTGGGTGGGTGGGTGGGTGGTGTGGCCTACACGATGGTCAGGTTCAAACCACTGTAGGTTACATGACGGCACATCTGTACCAACTCACCTGAGTCGGCCTGCCATGCAGCAGCCAGACATGTAGGAAGAGACGCATTCAGAGCACAAACAACAAATGAACGATACGAAGCCTACGTTTACCTGCACCTGTCTAAATGTGGCTATATATATATATATATATATATATATATATATATATATATATATGCCTTCCTGTTTCACGCAAAAAAGGAAATTGTGATCTAATCAACATCTGACTGGCAGCAGTCAACGTTTCCAACAACATGATGCAGGTTTTAAGACAAATTGTGAGGGAGGAGGAAGGTGGGACACTCTCTACTTTCAGGTTTGCTCATTGCAGAAACTTGTTGGCATGATTCATAGCAGGCCGTTGTTCACCCCAGATGACCACAAGGCAAAACCAAGTGAGAGTGGAAATGACTGTGACTGCACTGCCTTGATATAAACTGGAGTCAGAAGAAACCAATGGGACTCCAATTTGAAAACAATTCACCACCTGGATTGGTCAAGTAGTTTTGATGCAGTAACAGCCACAAAAGTCAAGATATGATATTCTTCCTGTAAATAGCTGCTGGACGACAACAAGGACCTCCATCTGCAGTTTAGAACAGTCTTAGTGAAGATAAGGTTCTCAAACATTAACAGGGCTGTACAGAGTAGTGTGAAGCGCCATTTATAAAGTTGACATTCAAATTCTAAAAATCGGGAAAAAAGTTGTGCAGTTTTTTTTCCCTTTTGCTTGTCTATCGATTTATTCAAATTGAGAATTTTGTTTGAGGATTTATTTAAATTTTTTTAGGGGGATAACGTCATTAAATATGACAACAGATATTCAAAGCTTCAATCGAAGAAAACCTCAGTAGAAGCTTTGAATGCAAGAAGAAGAAAAAAAGACATTCGGTACAGCCGTAATCAGTAATATGTAGAAACTCATTGTTGGACGACAGATTTCCAACCCATGACATCAGACCTTCTAGCAGAGTTCACGCATCACAAACAATACGGACTAAACGAAGAATAAAAAGGCAGAAGGTTTAAGGGGAGATGACTTCACTTCTCTGATGTCAGTTAAATGAATCACTCATCACAAATCTTTAGTTAGAATTTCTAAACTCTAACAGTGCACTGCTGTCTATCTCGGCTGTCGTCTGTGATGGTAAAAGCCTCTTTTAGAAGCAACTGTGGGTTATGTCTGAGGAGGTATCTGCAGGAGGTGTGCAATGTCAACTCTGCACAGGAAGTGCCTGGGTGTAGTTAACACATCTACTAATCGGTTAGCCTCAAAAGAAAAGCCATATCTGAGGGAATGTTGTGAAATCTTCAGAAACGCAACATCAAAGAAATAGGCAAACAACAAAATCTGAATTTCTGCGAGAAAAAAAAGGTAGTGCTGTTAGTAATGGACCTGATTCTTGTTTTACAGCTCTTACCTCGTGTTTGAGCTCCGCTATCTGATCTTTGAGGTCGTGGATGTACTGGCTGGAGTCTGTGTGGTTCAGGTGGCCTTGGACCTTTCCTTCTTCTTTCTGTGCGTAGAAGAGACACGAGTTCCAAAATAAGACAACAGTCCTCAGTGATTCATGTGGTAGCGTTCCTAAATACTGAGGAGGGTGAAGACATTTTTTTTATTATTTCTGCAAAGCAAAGTTTTACATTTTATACAAAATGACATACACGGTGTACACGTGAAAAACACACGAATACCCGGGGATTCATTGTTGTGAACTAACTGTACGTGCAGGACAAACACTGGGAGATGCTAGAGTCCCACTGCTAAAACAAGAAGCATCACAAGGTGCAGCCTGGTCTCCTAAAAATGATGTTCCCATACAACGAAACGGCTTTGTCAATTACATTTTGAGGATACTTATATTCTCCTGGATTACATTTGTACTCGGCGTATCACAAATACGTTTTCATCCGCGTAGGGAGGACGTGGGGGCAGATGGATGGGTCAAACAAACTAAAGGACTTTCACTCAGGAGACTGCCGTTCTATTTGAACTCAAACCATGATCTTTTACTAAACTTAAGGAAGTCTTTTTAGTTGCCTAAAAATAAACGTAACTGAGAAGGCAATTTTGAAAACGCAAAAAGCCCCACGAGTGATTAAAAGACATATCTAGAAACGTATCCGTGGTTTGCAGAAATGTACCTCACCAATCTCACCAACATTTTATTCTGGCGGCCGGGTCGCAAAGTGACAGATGTCGGGGACACAAAACAGTGTCACTTGTGCTTGATTTCCTCCTGAGGCCCTGGGGAGGAGGCTGCGTTAGCTTTAACAGTTAAAACAGCCCATGTGATGTTTACCTTCCTCAGTGAAGCCATCTGCAGGCATTGGAAACAAACACATACTCTTTTATTTCAAACCTCAATCACACCCTTGAACCTGCCAGTTTGACAGTGAGACCAGTGAAGTTCAAACCACAGGCTGCAGCACGGGAACACTGAGACAAAAAAAAAAGGGAAGATGTGTGTACACAGCACACAGCAGGGGAGGTAGAGAGGTGAGTCCAACCCAAAATACAGATGGGCTTTTTGATTCCTGTGGTAAGGTGGGGTTGAATATGGCGGGTCCCAGTTGGCTTCCCCCCCTCACAAGAAGTCTAAACAAGTAAGATTATTCCAGGATTTTTTTTTTGTTTTTGAGGTTTGCCCGCTCCAAAACATGGCAACGATAAGGCAGGCAGTTAATGAGACTTCCTCATGTTCAGCTGTGTGAATCAACAGGTGTCAGGCTGTGGCCGGGGACGTCAAACGTCTGACTAAAAATGTCTTCCAGTCTGTTGAACTTCAGCTCCAACAGAAGGGGAAATGGACTTTCTCTGTGAAAAAGTCAACTAATGTATTACTATATGAGGACATGAATTAAATGACAAAAGTATGGCAAGTGAAATCAGTTTTCTGTACCAACAGCAGTGAACCAAGCAGCTGATATTCTGGCAAATCATCATTATCATCACATGTTGAGCAAGTGAGCAAAATCATGGTGTCATTTCCGTCTGCACATTCACAGGTATTTTTACACAACCGCCGTTGTTGTGGCAACAACTCATTTTGAATCAGCAAAGACGTCTGCAAATGTATGATTAAAGTTACTTTAAGAGTAGAGAGAGAGTAAACTTTCAATTCATCAACTAGCTGCCTCTCAATAAATAACAAGATACGATCTGTATAAAAACTATTCTTTCAAGTGACATGATAACATTTGTACGACAGATGTGTGCCATTAGAGTTTGTATTACACAATGTGAGATTAATGAGAATGTCCTTTACAGGCTAAAACATTTTATATAAATCTCTGAGCACACATGTCATAGAAACCTCAGAATAAACCATGCATGTCAACTTTGGTAGAGTCTTTGCGTCAAGATGAGAAACCACTTCCTATCCGCTCGGAGACAGTGGAGCTGTGGCGTTTAACAGAGACTGTGATAGTGAAAGAGCCCTAAACATTAACCTTTCTAGACATCTTAGTTTCACTTACAATGTTTTCCATCATTACTCAGTGGTTATCATTCATTTGTATCTCTTCAATAAATCTCTGCAGGATTGTCTGCGTTGTTATTGAAGGATGATTACGGTTATTGTTCAAAGTGACTGGCTCTTCATTGACGGCTCTGTCTTCTACACTCAGTATTTAGACTCAGACTAAGCTAATGTGATCATACGGTGACCTCTTGCATCATAAAACAAGCCGTCACCCCCAACAGGTGTCACACAGTCTCCGATGAGGATGGCAAGAAACTGATTTCTTTTTGGTGCCTTTTTCTGGTTATTGAAGCAGTACTTCACCCACAACTTATAAAAGGCAAGAAACCAAACCACAGACCAAGAAGCCAACAGTGGCACAGTGATTTCCTCTCACACAGAATTACATTCAACACCCTGCGCTTGACAGAATTTTTTTTTTTTACTAAAACATAGGTGTAAGCACTGTCTGCAACACATGTTTTAGTTGCTGATCATAGATAAAATAATAGAAAAAATGGGGTGCATATCAAGCGTAATGCTCCTGCTTTGAGAGTTTATTATGCATATTCTAAGAAGTATGAGGGCGGAAGAGGTAAATTTTGGTGATGCATGTTTTTGCTCTATCACTTAGTAACAAACCTCAGACCGCACTGTTTGATTGTGTGTTTGCCTGTGAAGGGGAAGAAGAGGGGGAGGGTGTTTTTTTTTTGTACGTGTCATATCTATAAAAAGTACAAGTCTTTAGGTTAGACTCTCTGAAAGACCTTAATCTCAGGAATACATTTACGATGGTACTTCTACTGCACTGACCTACAGTCACAACTGTCTGCAGCTCGATCAGAGATCACTAAAGCTTTCGGTTTTAATAACATCGTGATACTTACCTAGAATCTGTAACACTTTACTTCAACCTGCCGATAACTTTTTTATAGACATATTTTATATAATTACGGTTGTGTTATATTATCATTCTCAATTATATATTATTCTTGGATTTATTGTACTGCTCTTTTATTTTATATATACACATTTATTTTATCTTTGTCAATTTCTAATTCATTATTTATTTTAATTTGCTTATTTTTGATGCAGTTCCAACCTTAAAATACAATCCTAAATTTTTTTATATCATTCGTTTTATATCTGTGAATCTAAATCATATAAATGGAAATATACTGTATGTATGATCTTCTTTGGCTATTTGAAAATACTTGAAATATAAAGCATTTATTAAATGCTTACAAACAAATAAGCACAAACACACCTATACTACAAATAGGGGGACATTAAGTGTTTTAACTCAATTAATCAATGAAATAATAAGTAAAAATAATAAGTCACACTATATTTTTCACTTTTATCAATAATGTTGATAGCAACGTTATATCAGTGTGAAAGGGTTCTTAGTGCTGCTGCCAGCTGAGAATCATCACACAATTCAGCTTTCTGTAGCTTTTGGACACTTTCATTGTTTGGCTGATATCCAACAAACTTCACTGACCAGCACACACACACATTTAAAAACCACAAAAAGGTGCAAAATAGAGCAAGCCAAAGTAAATGGGCAGTAACCAAAACACACAATGACATTATGAGCCTGTTGCTGCACAGCTTTACTCATTTGAAAGTGTGTTGTTCCAAGTGTTGAGGCCACAAACAAGCCTCAAATGATTGATATTTTATCTGCCATCAATCAGAATGGCAGAGTGTTGGCAACATAAGAACAGGTCTGTATGTGTTTAGTCACCCTGTTGAGTGTAGCTTTACATTTGTTTGGGGATAAATACTTCTTCACTCTTGCTTGTTGAGACTCGTTCATACAAGTAGTTCATTTGATGCCAAATTTCATAAAATGCCATAATGCCACGACGGTGTCTGAAGTTTGGGCTTCAACCACAGCTCTGAAATACATTGAACTGAATTTTTTTTTTCCAGATTTAAGGTTTGTAAAAAGATTTGCCCTTTTACTAAAGTTTAGACAATACAAATCTGTACTAAAATATGTCCAGATTTGCTGTTCACCATGCATGTCTAATGTCTGCGCCTGAAAGCACCAGAACACTTTTTATATATATCTATATATATATATATTCATGATTGAAAGAGCAACAGTCAAAGTAAAAAAAAAAACTGAGTGGGTGTGGTTTGAAAAGATTTGATTGACACTGGTGTTTCCTTGGCAACATAAGCAAGCAACACATCAACTGCTATCAGATTCAGATGTATCTTGTCAAATACTGATTAGTGGATGGCAATTTGTCAAATCAAATCTTTGTTCTCCATCAGAGGCCTGTGAGAAGAGCTGAGACTAAACCACAGACATCTATCATGCAAAATAACCACTGTAGTTCTAGATAATGATGTGTAAAGATAATTTTTTGCAATTTTTGAAAGTTCAACCTCAGCTCCAATAATAAAATAGTTAAACCAAAGTACAGACTCTCAGACCCTTAAGAACAAACATTTCCCCCCATTAAAACCACAGTGTTACAGCATAACATCATGCATTCTATTTTTATATTTATATATATATGCTATTTTCCTGGTTTCCACTAGGGGCTGTATTATGCGTTTCATGCAATGCATCAAAATCAACATTGTTGCTAAACATTCACATGTACCAAATTGTGAAAAAAAAAAAAAAAATCTGCCAAAAAATTGTTGTTTTTTTAATCTGACACTGCACAAAAAAAATTAAAAGTATGTACATATGCCAGGCTGTGAAAAAAGTAAAAACCTACCATTTAGTACACAGAAAATAATCTTTTTCTTTTGTGTTTTGAACTCAGTGAGAGTGGAAAAAAAAAAAGCAGGAGTGACAGACAAACATAGCATGGAGTGTGTTGGGACTTTACCTGGATCTCAAGCTCTGAGATATGCTGCTGGAGTTCAGCCATGGCAGCGATGTTGTCAGCTTCCCGCAGCCTTACTGCCATCACCTCTTCCTTACTCTGCAGAAAAACAAAACAAGCAAAAGAAGCTAAAGACGTTATTTCAAACACAACAGCAGCTCTACTAAAGCCCTGAGGAGGCGTGATGCTGAATGGCCAGTATACAAACTTGTATTGGACAACATTGGAGGATTTACTATCTGTGTACGCTTGAATCATGGGGGGGGGGGGGGGTCAGAGCTGTGGTGTTTGTGTGCTGGGTGTTGCAGATCGGCAGCAGAGTTGTACCTTGCACTCAATCTCAGCCTGTCTCCGCTTGATCTCTTGCAGTTGCATGTGCAGGTCTTTGTTTTGCCCCGTCAGTGTTTGCACACACTCCTGGAGACAGCGACCCTCCTGCTCCGCCCGTCGCAGATGGTTACTGTGAATCTGATTCTGTGTGAGCACAGGATGTACATTTAAAAAAAAAAAAAATAAAACATTTTTTTAATTGTTTTACTTTAATCAACAAACAATTTAAACCAAAACAAATGTTACAAAACAGAGTTACAAAACTGGATGAGAAGTGCCTACACATTTAAGTTTGTGAGTTTTGAACAGATGACTGCTGCCCTCTGAAGGATACCGTGTGACAATACAGGTGGAGGATTCACTTCTTTTGCAGCTCATTTACTGTCAATTAAGACACATTGTAGATCCACCATACTCACTAAAGTGTCCGTATTACAGTATGCCTTGAATCATTAATGGCATTAAAAGGACAGAAAAGCTAAGAATCGGAAAATTCAGGACAAAACTGTAATCAAAAGAATAAATCTGCGGGTTAATGTGAGCTGATGTGACTTCTGACCTGTGTCTCCAGCTCCAGCATCCTCTGCCGTGTCTCTCGCAGCTCTGCCTGGGCCTCTGCCTCACGCAGTCTCACGCTCATCAGCTCGTCCTGCAGCTCGCTCAACGTATTCTTCCTGGGGCTGTCCTTCCAGCGACCAGCGGTGCGGGCCAAGTGACGCTGAGGGTTACAGTCCGTCACATTTCTATCACTTATTCAATGAATACACTGACATTAAAACTTTTCTTTTCAATTTCTCAGACATGGGAATTTTGCAAAGTGACTGACAGAGATAATGTATGGACATGTTACCTGCCAGTGCTCTTCCAGGTCTCTGACCTGCTGTCTCAGCTGTTTCAGGCCGGTCAGAGCCTCCGCCTCTCTCAGCTTCACCCCTATCAGCTCCTCCTGAAGACGTGCCACATTGGTGTCATCTGGTAGCGACGTGTTCCTCTAAGGAAGGTGTGTAACAATTACATGCTTTAAAACTGTAGCAATAGGTGGACAGTGCGACAGCGTATTGGGGCCATTGCAGGTAGGGGGGCAATATTCAGAGGAAAAGCTCAGGTTTTTCAAAATTACCGTAAACGTGAACATTCTCTGAGATTCAAGTGGTTAATTTACTAGAAAGAAACAGATACCCTGAATACATCTTTGGCTCAGTATATATATAATTACCAAAATTTGCTGTCATAGTAGTCAAAGCAAGGTCATAAAAATAAAATTGTATTGTGGCTAAGATTGAGGCAGCACAATCCCATTTGATGTTTTACCTTTTCCATATCCAGGATCTTGTCTTGCATCTCCTTAAGAGCGCACTGAGACTCGGCCTCCTTCAGCCGGGCCTGCACGAGCTCTCTCTCCAGCTGCAGGACGGACTCCTCAGAGTACCGAGGGGCTCCCTTCTACAACAGAACACGTGCGTGAGCGCAAACGGCAAAGCAGAGCTACAAATGTTGGTGCCTGTGTGTCCTCAATGTTGCCATTTAATGAAGAACAAAAATATTCAACATCCAGTATCTCTCACACACACACACACACACACACACACACACACACACACACACACACACACACACACACACACACACACACACACACACACACACACACACACACACACACACACACACACACACACACACACACACACACACACACACACACACACACACACACACACACACACACACACACACACACAAAAAGAATTCAACCTTAATCACAGCTGACACAAACCATTTTTCCTTTTAAATTTCACATAAATTATTCATGAGGCAAGATAGCAAATTATGTTAAACATTGTAATGCTCGCACATTATCATGTGGAATCCAACCATCAATAATTCAGACTGTTAGGTCAATATGCAGCGAGAGGATTCTGTGAACAGGGTGCCATGTGTGAAATCTACCAGCCTGTACGACAACTGCTTACAAATTCATGAATGCATTTCTGGAAATGCAGAAGACTGTAAATTGTGGCAGAACTGTGTAGTACTCAGTGTCCCAATTTGAATTCATGCATGCCAAAACAGATCATTACCCAAAGCCGATGTGCAAAGAGAGAAAGGCCCTGCTCTGCCACTGCTTGGATTATGTTGCTAGGCAATACGTGTCAACAGGGAGATAACGGTGACACGTGAACTGTAGTGAAACGCATAATCTCGGAATGAGCTTTCTGTACTACCCAACACAAACTGAGTGGAAACATCACAGTCTCAGCGTCACAGCTCCCGTCACAGACTGGGCAGGATCTGAGCAGGTGCAACCTGTCAGCTGGGGACTCTGGCCCTCCTTACCGCTTGCGGCTGTTGCTGGAGCTGCCCGATGGTTGTCTTGGCCTGCTCCAGCTGAGCAATGGCCTCCTCGCTCTGCTGTTTGACTGTGGCAAGCTCCCGCTTGACCAGGTAGTTCTCCTCTGCCTCCTGAGCCCGGGTCACTTGTCCCTTGGGACGTAACCAACCGAGGAGGGGGAGGTGTGAGCACGACGAGAAGTGAAACGAGAGGGCGGAATGGGATGGGCAAATCAGAGGAGAAGATGAGGGATTGGGACATGCTGAACTCTAGCAATGTGTGATTTATATTCTAATTGCTTTGCTTTGCTTTCTTAAGCACGATTTGTGATTCTGTCACTTTTTCTGACATGCCATAATGTGTTATTTCATGCACTTATTCAACAGTCTAATCATAATCTGTAGTTCTTAATTCAGAGAATCATTAAGAGTTCATTAGATTCTGCATTATTACTGTGTCCTGCATTGTACTAATCATAAGCATGCATTGCTAAAGAGAGAGAAGGAAGAATGAAGGTGCAACTTGAGTCACAGGGGTAAAGAGAAAATGAAGAATATACCTGGATCAATCTATCTGCCAAGGAAGCACTTTCCTACAAAACAGAAATATCAACAAGAGACAGCAGAGAGAGAGAGACAATACAGAGGACAGTTTTAAAGCACACACAAAGAACAATTGATTGTTTAAGAGAAGAAATGCAATGTTCATTTCCCATCTGGAAATATTTGTTTACAGACTGTGGAATCGTGTTTACATTCAGGGATAGAAAAGGAACATTGCATGCAGGTGTGTTGAAAAAAAGTGCAAACAAGTTTGTGGTTACAACGTGAAAAATGGCAGTGCTGATAACAGTGAGAGGTTTCAGACAAGAAGAAGCACAGGACAGCTCTAGTAATAGCAGAGAGGGAAGTATGAGCAACAGCACAATAACAGTGTTAAGGAGCTATGTGTTGTTTAATGGGACAAAATCAAAAATACATGTTTTCCCTCTTACCTGCAGTGCCATTTATCAATCTAGATTGTGTTAGACTGAGTTGCAGAGTGTTGTTGACGGGTGTAGTTTGGTACAAAGAAAATAGTTCCTACATGAAACTGCTCACAGAAAGGTCTGTGGATTATCGTAAATAATCGGGTCACGACTACTGGAAAGAGTTTTTCCAAATGTATTTTGTTGGCGCTTTTTAAACACTTGAAGCCGAGTGCCGTCTAGTTCCATTATATTGGAGAGAAGACAGACATCTCTACAGCCGATATCTCCAACACTCTGCACCGCACACCAAAGCAATCTAGATTGATGAATAGCACTACGGGTATGAGGGAAAATATGCATTTTAGATTTTGGCGTGTACTGTCCCTTTAACAGAAGCTCTGGGCTTTGATGTGGTTAATCTAAACCTTTGAACGGTTTCATCTAGAGAAGAGTTAAAAGGTTGTGGGAGTTACGTGACAGAGACGCGTCAGAGAGCAGCAGCCTCAAGCTGGTAACGGACTCATTTAGACCAAAGTGTTCCTCCCTGCAGGCAAACGCGGCGTAGCCCTCATGCATGGCGCCTTTACACGGCAGTGGTAACACTCATTCAAAGAGACACAAAATGTTGCAGGATGATACAAACGGTGCAACTTGGCATGCAGTGCGTTGTATCGACTTGAACAGCATCAAGCAGCCACTTTCACATTCCAAACAGGCTCGTTACAGTCTCTACTTCAGTTAGTGTCTGTTATTCAAGCCACACAGACAGACAGCCACCATGACACCACGATAACTTCAAGTCCAAATCTGCTTTCTGATCGTAGCTTTAACCGCAATCAGAGCATGTATCAGAGTGTACAAGTCGACCAGTGATAGTTCATCACGTAAAAAGGACTTTTAACTAGCATAAGCCCAGTTAATGAAAGACCAGACTCCTTCATTAAGAAGAGATGTATGAGCGGACACAGCTGAGGATGATGAGGTTAATGTAATGCTGATGAGCAGGGAGCGTTGTCTGACTGGTTAGTCTGGTGACCTGTGACAAACACTGCTGCACTCACTTTCTCTAGTGTGTCTATCCTCTGCTTCAAGAGCCTGTTCTCTGTCCGCAACCTCTGCAAAACAAGAACATACAAAAATCACATGAAACCAAATAGGAAAAGCGGAGCCTTCACAACATTTCTTTTGACAATAAACAAATGACCACGCACCTTTATCTCCACCTGCTCCTCCATCTCTTTAGATTTGATTGTAGTGTATTCTTTCTCTAACCTGAAAGAATTTGGTGAATAGACGAGAATATCAGCGTCGCTCACGATATGAAGACATACTAATATCGGTCTAGCGTGGGCTTGGGTGCTGGTAAAAATGGCAGCAATCAAAAAACGGGGCCAAATATCAGAATAGTTCTCCAAGAAAATGTTGTGAGATCTGCGAATTAGCTTTCCACAACATAATAACAACTATGACGTTTATAGGTTTATAAAAAAATGACTGTGTCAACAAAGTCAAGTGGGCTAATCATAATACAGTTAATTGATATAGCGCTTTTCTAGATACACACAGATGCTTAACATCTTATGAGTCCAAAATAGCCAATTTTCCACATCACAAAATCAGGAAAGGCTGCCGTACAATTTATTACAGTCATGAAAATGTTGTATAATGTTATGAAATAGTAACAGAAAAGTTTGTGAGTTTAAACGTGAAGTGAACGAGGGAACCCAGAACAATAAAGACCCTTGAGCTGCAGAGATATTCCAGGGTCTTGCATAAGAATAAATGCATAAGCAAAAAGGAGAGCTTGTCAAGGTGCTGATGAACTGAGAGTTGTGCTTACTTTTTCATCTTCTTGCCGTTGTATTTAACCTGATAAGCAGCTTGGATGACCTTATCTGGTCCGCTGTCGAGCTGGTGTGGGATAACCCTCTGAAAGTGCTGGAGCACAGTGAGGAAACAGACAGTGTAAGGGGCACGCACACACAAACACACGGACACGCACACGCACACGTAAACCAGCTACGTGCACCTATGCACCCTGATGTTTCGGTCTGCTGTTCCTCAAAGCACTACATCAACAGTAAGCACGTAAACAGGTGTGGTAATTGTATCAATTATCTGGGTGTGGCGGAGGTTCCACCTTTGAGGGTGCTGCACACTTTACAGTAGAAATCTAAACTGCTTGCATGACCAGGTGTGTGGCGGTCATGGCGATGTACGATGTACCTGTAACATTCCCTCCATGTCGAGCTGGATGAGTTCAGTCTGGTTCATCTGAAGGATGGCCAGTCCCACACGGAAAACGATCTCCAGGCCCTGAAGAGAGAGATCACCAGTAATCTCTGAGGAGTCATCTTTTGAAAAGTAAAAACAATCTTCGGTGTGCTGTGAAATTTCTTTTTAAAGTGGTTTTGAGAAAATGAAGATTTGTAACAACAGGTTACAAAGGAGTGACGAAACAACTCACAGCGACTATTAAATGTGGACTTTAGCGTTCCGGTTTTCTCCAACAGGTGGTGCTAATGGATAACCTTTACAGGACTGCTGACTTCATTTAATGTACAAATGAAGTCATTCTCAAAGCAGCAGAAGACATGTTAACCTTACATCTTTCATAAGTGGAAACAAGGGTTTACTGTTCCTTTCTAGATGTCACATCTGCATTTTAGACATTTTGTCTAAATGACATACAGTAAGTGCAACAGCAGGATAATGTTCAACCATAGATCACAAACATAAACAAACTAAATAAAGAGTAAATAAAAGTACAAGAGTCAAAGACTAAGCCCTGAGAGCATTTCTCCTAGAGAGTGAACACAAGAGTAAAATGCAAGCTAAATAAACAGAATGGCAAATACGCAAAGATGACAGTGATACATAGAAGTAGATACATGATATCAATCGAAGCAGGTGATGGCTTCCTTTCAACTGACCTCACACATGAAGATGTCAAAGATCCTTGTGGCAACAGGCAGCGGGAAGGAGGTGAGGAAGATGGTGAGGAACCAGGAGGAGGCATACATGGAAGTGTGAAAGCTCTGAGCCTGGAAATGCATGTGTAGCTCTGGGAGTTGCTCCTGCGAGGCAGAAATAATATGGATTCAACACCATTTACCACGGTACATGACTACAGTTTGTAGTCCCCCTCGCGACAGTTTTACAACCGAGAATGAGGCGTCTACCTGGATCATACACTCAAACTGGTACATGCAGAGGCCCAGCTCAGCCATGCTGGGTTTGAAGAGCTCTCGTAATCTGTAGTCTTGCATCAGCTTCACAAACACACAGAAAGCCTCCTCTTCTGGCATCTAGGAAAATAACAGGATGAAATCAATCTGTTATTCACAAAACAAAAAAAAAAAAAACACACACACGTCAAACCATTTGCTGAAAGCAATCAGTGTGTTTGTGTTTGTGTGCGGTGAAGATTGGATTATTACCTGCATGAGTAGCAGTCCTACAATGAATGCACTCCCTTGACAATACCCAACCTCACGGTCAACCAGAGAATATGCCTGAGGGAACAGATTAGCTGTGGATGAGTCTCAGTGATGGTTGCACACACTTCATTATGGATTTACTCAGTTTTTATCCTACTGTTAAAGCCAAATGGCTCTTTTTGTTATCTGTTCACGTGATCATCAGTTTACAGTCAGGTTGCTCAAACACAAACAGAGACCTACCTTCATGACATTGAAGAGAACTTCCTGGCCCAAGCTGTCTTTCTCCTTAAAGAATTCGTGTTCGGGGTAAGTGCGGGCGATGTCTCGGCGAATGAGCTTCTCGCAGGGCGATGTCATCTTCAGGAGCTCGGAGTATTGATCCTTGATGGGCATATTCTGGGCGTTGCACAACAACTGCCACACTATTGCCCGAAAGTGGTGAGGAATCCCTTTTCTGACAAGGTCCTGTAGAAAAAGAAGAGAATAGACACTTTGTGAGATTTACATTAATCTAGCTGTATTTTAAAGACATTCATAAGGAATTTAAATGGGCATTTCGGGACTGTCTTTGCTCATTTTTGAATGTGGACAACAGTGTAAGACAGCAAGACAACACACAGGCTTCCTGTGGAGAAAAAGAACAGACACTTGCATTTCTTATAACAGGATACAGCCATGGGCATGCTTTGCACGCTAGGATTTATGTTCCCATTTCAGCACAGTGTGCATCTCACAATAACACGCTTTCCACAGACATAAATAACCTCGTCAGTGAGGCACTTTGTAGTGTGATTTGTTTCCATACGTTACAGCCGATAAAATTTGATTAAGCTAGTTCCTGTCCTGACAGGGAACTCTGGTCTTTCCTGCTGCGATTGGGTTGTGTGTGTGTGTGTGTGTGTGTGTGTGTGTGTGTGTGTGTGTGTGTGTGTGTGTGTGTGTGTGTGTGTGTATGTGTGCGTGTGTGTGTGTGTGTGTGTGTGTGTGTGTGTGTGTGTGTGTGTGTGTGTGTGTGTGTGTGTGTGTGTGTGTGTGTGCGTGCGCGCATCTGGTCAGTCCAGGGTGCATCTGGAGCAGAGGTCCACCCACACAGGCTTTCAGCAGGGGATCCCTCTCCCCTCTCAGAGGTCAGACAAGACAAACCCAGCTTTGTACTGAAACAATGCACCGTCTCATATCGTCACCGTGTCTGAACGAAAGCTGCTCTCTGAGGCACACCACTAGTTAACCACCCTTTTGTAGTCCCATCAATGCTCTGTGACAGGCTCCAACTAGGAGTGGGCCTTTCAAGGAAAAATACTATTCCATAAACTGGAATCAATTTGATCATTCTTTAAAGAACGGCCCATGGTAACGTTACTACCAGGCGGCCCCTGAGACGGTAAAAAAAAGGGAAATATACTTTTTAAGTCAAGACCATAGTTTTACAAACTTGGATTTTTTTATAACTTAATGATTTTTTCCCAAATAAAAAAAGAAAACATGACCCATACCTAGCTCCAACATAGATATCATGAAAATCATCAATGAGTTCAATGTTCTGTGCTTTTCAGAACTTATTAGGCGTAGATGCGCAGAACATATTTCAACATCACATATTTCAACATCACATTTTCATTTAACTGTACCGAATGTCTTTTTTTTTTTTACATTCAGCTCCTATTGAGGTTTTCGAAAGAAGCTCTGAATTGTCTGCTGTCATACAGCATTTTGCGACGTCATAAGCCTAAAGAAAATTGGAAAAATTGCTGCTAGACCACCCCGTCAGTACAAGTGCGCAAACTGTTTTAGACCACAGTGAAAATCTTATTTTTTGAAAGGCCGAACACCAACAAATATGGATTGAAGCAGAATATTTGTTAAATAAAAACAAAAAAAACTAATTGTGAATTTTGGAAATGATAACGTCTTTTTTTTTTTCCAATACATTTTGTCTTATTAACAAAGCTCTGGAGTTATTGGAAATGTTTGGATCACATAAGTCTTGGTTTAAATGGAATGAAAAGACTTCAAAGCTTTAATCTATTCGGTACAGCCGTACTTTAAACCAGATATCCACCAAACTAAACAGATTTCTCTTCAGCAGTAGTGGGGGTTGAAATATAAAGTATTAAGAACACGCACACATCAGGGGTTTCGCTGACAAGGACAGAAAAGTCAAGGTTCCTTCCTTTGCTCAACAGACACTGGGCTTTCTCTGTAAGCCAAGGGGAAGAAAACATCGATTTTGTGGAGGCCTCAGCAGTTATGAATAACATCCCAGGCCAGTAGCCACCATCTGGTCATTACTACTTCTGTTAAATTACATAATCACACCCATGCATGTTCACAGGTCCTACGCAATACTTCCCCATTTACACACACAGTGGCAAAAAAAACAGACACCCTGCCCATGCAGAAGAGGTTACATCCCTTCTGCATATGTGACGCTTCATCAACAGGTTCTTCGTGTCCACACTTGTTTTACAGACAGTGTGACTGACAAGGAGAAAGGCATAATTATTGGGTGATGCAGTTTTGTGTGTCACTATGACTGTGGAGCTGCTGGCCTGTAATTTAAAGTGTGAACAATGAATGTCCCCATTACAGTGCAAGAATCATCCATGGTGCGACATGACCTCAATAACCTGCTCACCACAATCAATCACATCTTCAAACTTCTACAGCCGCACCAAGCCGTCGTCTATAAGGAAACTACGGGTTCCTCGCTGAGTCACCGCCACGACTTTTGCATGTTATCACAATGTTGTCCAACAAAGTACTTAACAGGGTTTTTCTATTTTTCCCCACTGTACAGGTCCATTGACAGTGACTGGGCATTAGGTTATCACAAGTCCTCAGAGAGTAACCGTAGATACAAGCAACCTAAAGTTAGCTTCAAATGTCAAGAACTAAAATAACACTAAAGTGTCACCTAGAACAAAGATAGCCTTAGAAATTATTTCTGGACCAAGTAAACATTCAAAACAGATATGGCCATTGTAGCATTCAGCCCAGAGCGTGATAGAAATGCCTGTGAAACAAATGCACCACGAGAGTGAGCATGTAGTCAAGATTTGACCTTTCTTATGAAGTTTAAAGCCATTCAGAAACAGCATCATAGAAGCTCCTGTCTCTTTCTCTGGGACCTGGAATACGTTTATTCTTGTCAAATGGACAATTGGCAAAAAGTACAGACTAATCCCTAAAATGCATTTGTAAAATGACAGCACTATGATGGATTTAACCTTGTTTCAGCAGACGTGTCAAACAAGTCACAGTAAGCTCTTAATGCAGTGATGTTTCAGTAAGCTTTTAAGCAGGGCTGCACAGGACTCGGCGATCACTTCCCAGGCAGTCCGTGCACTGGTCTCACCTTAAGCTGCTTCTCCTTCTTCTTGCGCACATCCTCCCACTCATTGACAATTCGTCCCCACAGGATCCACGAGTCCTCCTCCAGGTGGGAGAGGTTGGAGGAGGCAGAGGAGCTGGACACCAGGGAGGAGGCACTGTTTCGCCTGGAGCCGTTCATGGAGCGCAGTGACTTGCTGTCTGTCTCCAGCAGCCTGTAGTGAAGGTACGATGTACTGTTAACACTGTGTGCAGACACAAAAACATTTATTTAAAATCATTCAATCCACTGCCAAGAAGTGTTTGTTTCAATCATTTATCAAAAATCTATGTCTCTTCTTAACAGACTCTACTCAAGAATACATAAAAGTACTGACAGAAAAAAATCCTTTAGAAAAATGTACTTATATTGCTCTGAATGTATTTTCTTGCTTTTGCTTGAGTAACACATGTAGGCTTCTAATACAAAGTGTTAATTATTTTAGACTTTTATACCATCTAAAAGATAGTGACTAGGTTAATATGTCCCTGTCAGGATCAGTATAAATGTAAGTTAACTTAAACCAATGCAAGAACAGGCAGACTGCACATTTTTGAAGACCAGTATGGCAAACTAACATCTTTATGCAACAAGCCTGTTCATCTCAATGCAAAGCCATCACAACAACGAGTAGCGGGCTTCCTGGTGGTCTTATGGTAAATATGCAGACCATATACCCCCCCCACCCCTCTCTCTCCCCATGTTTCCTAACAAAGGCAAAAAAGAAATAGCATAAAAAAATCTTTTTTTTTTTTCTTTTTAAAAAAGTGGTCTAGTCTAGTTACTGAAAATAAAGTAATATAACTGGTAAAGCGCAAGCGTAATGTAAAAATAGACCCCTCCCCCAGCCTTACAAGACATTTTCAATGACAAGTTAAAGTGTTTAGCAGGAGCCAAAGTACCAAACATTTCACTTTTAAAGGCTAAAAGAAAGACATGTTTACAGATGAATCAAAGTTTGAACTTTACGGTTGCAAAACCTGAAAAGATAACGGTCAAAACCTGTGAAGGGGAAATATTGTTGGTTACTTGTACCAAACAGACCGAACAAGGAGATCCTCCACTGTATCCATCCAAACAAGAGCAAGTCGTACTGATTGCATTGCTTTAGCCTCACCAATCTCCAGACTGCAGGGGTGCCAATATGACTCCTCAAATTCTGCTAAATCTAGAATCTGTGGCAGACAATTTTTCGAGCTGTGATGGCAAGCCACCCACATTTCCTGGGTAGTGCTAAAAATGAGGAGACCTTATTTAAAAAGCCACTTTTGCAGTGATGTATTAGAGCTTTGTGACTGTAAAATGACCTAATGCATCACAGTCACTGACAATCAGCAGTCGATTAGGAATCATATACCCTCCTCTACAACTTCACATCTGATTAAAGAATTGCTCAGACACAGAATAAACGATACCATAAATGGGAAAAACTATAAAACAGCTGGCCTTATTATCTAGCGTTTGTTCATAAACAGCCATCAGCAGTCACAATGTGATTATAAACAAAAGAGGAGTTTAAGTACATTCTAAATGAATGTAAGTCCCCAAAATCATCTTAATCAAATTCACACAGTAACTAGCAGGTTAATACTGACATTAAAAACAACATTGAATGGACTCATTTAAAGTCTGCTGGCAACAGCTTTGAGTGGCTGAAAAAAACTGTTGTAAAAGCAACACTGAATATCGGAGATCTGTAAAATACTCATTGTATTCATGGTCAGCATTTGAAGAGCATTGTGGGGGTTTAAAAGATGAAGCAATGCGTTTCTCAGAAGGTTAATCTTGTAATGGATCACTCGTATCAGTTTGTCACTGGAGTTACTGACAGAGTGACCCAATCAAAGATCAGTGTGCAGAGAAAAGAAGCTGCGACTCCCGACCTGAGCGGCACCGAGAAGCCCGTGACAGACACACAAAGGCTCAGACACCTGATCTCGGAAAAAGGCCCGGGCCTCTCCGCTGGAGCACCGTGATGTCACTGAGGGTGCTCCCAGAATGGCTAGGGTTACAGCCACATTTGGAGTGTGTGGAGGAGGGAGTGAAATGGACAGCCAGAAAGACCGGCCCGCTAAAGAGCTTCTTCACTTGTATTCAGCGCTGACGTACAGCTAAAAAGTTAATAAAAGAAAAGAAAATCTTATAGCTAGAGGCTGTCATTTTCAGATTATCGAGCATTTCAGTTACAAACTGAACTGAACTTAACTTACTGTCACAAGCGGTCACTGCAGTAGCAGGCTGTGTTACACATGAACATACTTACACCTCTGCTAATAATTCACCAGTAGTCAAACACAAGTCTGAAGCTTTACAAATACGAAAACACAAGAAAAACACACACAAAAACATGGAGAATTAGTTATTGTCAAGAGATATTTGCAGTGACTAAAAAGGAAAGTTTGAATACAATTTTCAGCTAGCACGAAAAGCCAAACAATTAGAGGTAAATTCCCTTTCAAATGTCATTTCTATTTCTACAATCTCATGACTTCAATTTGCAGTTCATTACAGCAGGAGAACACGCCTACACAAATACTATAATTCTTACCAAGATAGATTCATGATGGTCTCCTCATGCCTCTGGTTTCTAAGAATTCTGGAGCAGTAATTGCATGTCTGATATTTGTAGCAGTCAGCGCCTGTGTGACGCTATTGAACGAACGCTTGTTCCTTTTATCTGCTCTGTAGGGTACAAAGGCCTCATCAAACAAACAAACACTTGGTAGGCAAGTGCAGGAGGCATCACAGTATGTTGCTGACTTGCTACATGATGGTTTATAAAGAAGAGAGTGCATTATCAGTCAGAGGCGAAGCGTGGCTGCAGAGAAATGTGTCTCGTGAAAGGGGCCCGCTGTGTGTTGGGGTGGAGGTACGGGTCAAAGGGCAGATGAACTATGAGACCCCAGACACTATGACTTCTGTTCACCAGATGGGAGTCTGCTCGGTGCTTCATGAAAGAAATTAAACATTAATTAATTTTAATTAACATTAACAGAAAATGAAACATTTCCCTGGTTAGTTTGGATCACTTGGCATTCTGGAGCAGTAGCGGTTGTGGGCATACCGATGAGTCACCGGCATTCAACAGAGCTTTGCCGTCTTCTTCCCAGGAGTTAACTGTGACACAATCCCGAACTATGAACTGCGCGCTGGGTTTCCATGCTGACACAGAGCGCACTAGCCATGGGGGAGAGTCACAACTGAGGAAGAATTCACAAAGTTGGCAATAGAGGGGTGTTGCATCACCCTCTAACAGTACTTTAAAACAATAAGCAGCCCAAGGACAGCACACATAACACAACTTAATTTACTAAAGTTCTTACTGCTCAATGTGTGGCTATTGTTACAAATGATGACCAATAATCAGATATACCCTTCTACATAGCGAGACGTACATAGTGCAGGGACATCACAGCATCTGCAAAAATAAGAGCTCTACAACTAAGAATGCTATGATGTAGGTTTATGGTCTATAAAAAAACTAAAGCAGTTTGTAAAGTCTGTCATAGGTGGCCAAGACACATATTGCCCGAATACACGAACTTGCAAGCACATCTGGATTGACATCATCGAGTTAAACGCTGAGGATGAAAAAAAGGAAGCAGCCAAAACCTCTTCACTTGCCAATTTTAGAATTTTACAGGATATCCCTCCAACTATCAATCCACCATTCTGCATACTCCAGTACGTCAAAAGAAAATCAGATGTACTATCACAATTACTCAAAATCACAATGCATAACAAATTGGCACCTTAAAAATCAATAGGGGGTTCCAGACAATTCTGGCCCCTATGTGATGTGATTATTTTCTCTTTCAATGCCTCTCCATTGCTGTAGGAAGTACAGTCACAAATATATTAGCATTTTGTCCCAGGTACTGTTAAGGCAGTGGATGAGACAGTCTCAAAAGAGGCTATATGAGCCAACAATCACACACACAGAGAACATCTACAAACCAGACAGCCAGAATCTCTTCCCCCTGAAATTGCATTCAGGTCACCAAAGGCCAGGTCAAACAGGGTCAAACACCCTTAAATTACAAGCCAGCAAAGAACTGACAGACAGTTATTTCAAAACGGACTCAAGACTTTGCCTTTATGTGGGGAGCACACAATGAGCAAAAAGCAGACAAACCCTCAAAGAACAAAAACTCTAAATCTCAACCAGAATCCTCCAAAAACCTGCCAAACTGGAGACTCTTAAATGTTCTTCTAACAATATTTTTGTCTTTATATTCTCCAGTTAGCTAGTTGGCATGTCACAACTTGTTGGACGTCACGCTCCTGTATGTGTGTGTAGATCAGGAGGGGGATGGTGGGGGTGTGCAGAATGATCCTAGGGCAGTCGGAGTGGTGCCAAATCAGATGTGTAAAGAAAACAAGACAAAGACAAAACAATAAGATAAACAAAGCTTCAAATACTGACTAAAATGTTTTAATATAAATTAAATGTAAAAAATATTCAAATATTTGATGCCAATGTTTCGCCTATATAACTTTATAGGAGTGTTTTTAAAAGACATGCATATTGTTTTATTCTTTTCTGGTAGTATATAGGTATTAGAATAATAATGAAATCAATTTATGTCAGGCTGGCAGCAATTGCACTTCCTGAGGAAGTTTAACTTGAACAAACACCCTACAACAGTATCACATTTATAAACATGCTAATTGGTCTACTGGGGCTAAGAACGAGCTGCACGGCATTAATGAGTGTCCAGTTATATCACAGGCCAAAACCTGTCTCACATATTTAAGCAGGATGGTGAGTATCCACTATATCCTCCTTATGTACAGCCTGAGCTTCTTCCCTCATGGGCCAGGTCAAACCGGGTCAAATTGTTATGTCCTGTGCCATCGGCGTGCAAAATTCTCTCACTAGCATAGTAAACAAGGTTTAACTCACGCACTACTCAGAAATGGTGGTGATGTGTTGATTATAGGCTTGAGTAGTTGGATATATTTTTTTTTTGTGTTTCGGATTTTACATTTTTAACTATATTTCATATTCTAAATGAATTTACATTATTTAATTATTCTTCTGCAAGAAGATTTTACCGTCACAAGCGATTAAGTTAAAAGTTGATATGGATTGTTTTCTGCCGTTATGTTAATATGTTAGAAGAGAATTTAGTGAAGGGTAAACTTGCACTGTTGCAGTTCAAGGGGTCTGCTAACCAGGGGCAGCGTCAGATATCTCAACATATCTAGTCTAAGCAACAAGAAGAAATATGTCCTGCGTATTGTGGAAACGGACTTACTGAACATTTGTAATGCTTTAAACCGTCCAAAAACCAGCTCTTATGATTGTCTGCCAAACAGAGGGATGTATCTCTGCCCCTGTGTGACTACTGCACACATGGTATTGAACCGGTTGAAAGTCTAGCCTGTACTACACAACCACAAATAAAAACAAGTGTTAATGTGATGGGGACGAGAAGCCTTAGGGACAGACTGCTTACCTGTTCTGCTCATCGAGCTTGGCAAGCAGCTCCACGTCGTCAGGACTGAGCAGCGCCGGTGAGGACGGTGAGAGGGCTGGCGAGGACAGAGACGTAGAAGAGGAGGTGGCAGTGGTCTGCAGGGACGTGGGCGTGGCCACCTGACTAGCCATCTGACTGACCGTGTGGGACACCGAGTTCTTCACCCATGAGAGAGTAGAACTCAGCTTACCAGCAACCTTGTCGGTCGCCACCTGCAGAGGATGGAGAACACCTCTTTAAACTTTATTTCTCACCCTCTTCACAGGGCAGTCTAACATGAATCAGGCAACTTCTTAACTTCTCTCCTCCTCAATTATGTCATGCTTACATCGTTTACAATGCACTAAATATTTTTATTTAAACATCATTCCTGCTAGAACTACAAAAGGAAAAGTTCCACCATTCTTATCTTACAGCTACTGAACATCTTCACATCCAACATGCTACATTATCAGTTTTGTTAGAGCTGCACCGTTAGCATACAATACAGCTGCTTAGTTTTTAAACTCAGCATTAGCTAATTAATTTGTAGCTTTCTGATACCAAAATCAATACTTTTAAAAGAACATGCTTGTTTTTTCCAGTGTTTTGATTAGGGATTGAATGACAATCATTACTTTTCTGTCAATTCATTCTATTTAAAAAGTAAGATGCTCTATGCAGACTTTTATCCTACATGATAGACACGTTTCTTCACCTGTAACTTTTATGAAAGCACTGCAGAAGTACAGTCCATTGTTTTCTGTCACATGTTATATTTCCGTTTTATTAAGCTTCTTGAGCACAACAGACCACACCACGACAACGAATCACAGGGCATTCTGTTACAATGTTATAATAACCTACTGCTGATTCGAGTTGCATGATTAGTCGATCGACAAAAAAATAAATCGCCAACTATTTTGATAAATCGTTTAAAAGTAATTGTTCATGCAAGAATGTCAGAAAATGCTATTTTCTGCTCATCAAATATTGAGATTTCCAGCTTTTCTTCGTTTTATATCATATTGAAGTGAATATCTTTTGGTTTCGGACTAACAAGCCATTTAAAGACATCTCCTTGGACTTTGAGATACTGGGATGGACATTTTGATTTTTCACCATTTTCTGACATTTTAAAAGACCAAACAAGTAACCAAGAAATATAATCGGCAATTTAATCAAAAAATTAAAATAATTATTAGTTGCAGCCCTACTGCTGACATTTGACACAGTTCGTTGTAAACTACTGACAAAGGCAAGACAAATGGCAAACAAATACTTGGATCAGTGCTTAGCAAAGGCCAATCTACTGTCCTGAAAAACAGAGACTCCAGAGAGGATGTGATATCTGATGCACAACAAACAGCCTGAAAACTGAATTCAGGGAATTTTCTATACATTCCTACCTGCTATTCTAAATCATCCATCATCATTGTCTTTCAGCTGCTTACATACTCCATGAGAGAATCCAGTATGTATTCATTAAGACAAAAAAAACCCTGATTACATTTAAATCTCAGTAACACGTTCTATCCTGAAGGTAATCCACTCTTCTGAACCTTCGACCAACTTAATGACACTGGCCTGTAGTCATATGCTGATCACACTGTGTGGAAGGTTCAAAGTGCTTCACCAAAGATAGGACTTCTTAAAGTTTCATGCTGAAATCAGTGTACAACAGGAAGTGGACCTCTGCACTCAGCAAAAAGCTGATTCTGAAATTCATCTTCATCTTGACCGATACCGATAAGACAACCAAGATCATAACCTGTAGTTTATAGACACCTGAGGGTGATATCACTATTGTTCACACAACTAAAACAAAAGAACAGTTCTGACTCTTCAAATGTTGATTTGTTGTTTTGAGTAAAGTACTTCAATAAACTTGTATTGCAATTGTTGTGGTCTTCCTCCAAAACTGTGAAAAACGTCCACACTGGCAACAACATGTCTGGCTCTCTAGTCAGCGTGCTGCGCTTGTTCTTCTTCTCTGTGTTTATTGACAGATCACAAACCAACCTGAAATAAGGTGCACACCACTACCTACTGTGTCAGACTGTGTAGATGCTGTGCTTGTTAAGCTAATGAAAGCAATTTGGTTTTGTATTATTGGCCGATTATTAAATCGACTATCATTTATTTATCAGAATAATACATAATAATATAAGCTGATGATTTATCGGCCCGATATATATTGTGCATCCATAATTATTAATACACCGTAGCGCAAATCTAAAGTTAAAAAGGTTTAAAATGATGCATCATAAAAGCACGTTCTACCTCGGGGGACTCTAGGTGTTGCCTGTGCCAAGTCTAGTCTGAAATGGAGAGAAACAGGAAGCGGGTACACCAAACTTTTACTGTTTTCATAACAACACCCTGTTCCTGAACTTTCACTGTGGGGGGTATATTTACCGACCTTCAATCAACAATATGACATAACAGCTAAACTAACAGATCTACATCCTGTAGATCCTACAGGGTGGCTGCAGGGGCAACAAAGGTCTGCAGAATGAGTGCACTAGTGTACATGTAGATTTATGTAAAAATAAAAACCTTTTTACCAAATTTCAATGATTCTTGTTAAATCTTTATATCGAGAATCCAAATGAAGACTTTTGGCTTGGCAGAATCACAGTACAGAAACAAATCTCCCTAAAGTAAACATGTGGATCACTGTTTTACACATATAATTATACAATTAAAAGAGTAATTTATCCATGACACTTGATATCGGTCTATATACCTCTGGTAATATGATAGTATATTTCCATACCACCCAGTACACTGTGCACACAAACAATAAGACAACAATGATTCTGAAAATGCAGGTTGCATTTACCCACATGACTATCATTAACATAAATAACAGGATCCACAGCAGTAACAGACATATCCTACTTCTGCACACAGCCGGAATATCAATGGGTGTGTGCAGAGCAAACTGAGTCAGATCAGCATATTTTTCCACTTCAACAGCAGAAAAGTAAAAGCATATACCATAGTCCAATTAATTAATTAATTCAATTAGTTTATATCACAAAGAATTGACAGAGTCACACTGTGACTTAATTCACGTGAACAGCACAATTAATATAAGACATCTAATCTTACTTACAGTCACATTAATCCAGTTATAAATAACTGCAATTAACTCAATTATTACATTTTCAAAGAGATATTAAAATCTATTACATAGACTGTATGAAAGGAAACGTCAATGTTAGTTTTATGGGAACAATAAAATTAAAATAAAAAACAGCTGATCCTGAAAAATTGCACTCCCCAATTTGTATCAAACATGAATCCTTCTTTTCACCCTGTTCAACTCTTTTCTGCACCACTGAGCCAGCTAGCATTGTGTCTGTAATCTTTCTCTTTGGAAGCCAAGAAGAAAATGTAAGGGCATGAGGTTTCTTCACAGACTGACTCCCAATGTGGGAAGCCATGCAGAACTAACTGGGTAGAGAAAAGATGACCCTGAGGACTAAAACACCATGTGGAACCAAGCGGAGGTTAGGCCTGGACCTTGCCTTGTTTATGTGTTCTCTTATTATATTGTAAAACTTTGACAAAACAAAATGCCACTGTGTCCTGTTGCAGTTTGTTTAAGCAGACAAAAACAACCTGAATATCTAAATCAGGGAGCAAAATATGACCATACCTAAAACCACCTTAGTCAGGACAGGGCAGGGGAAGGCCATGATTTGAGAGATGCCTATGTCCAGGTGGCCTGAGAATACATTCCTTCAAGCAAGTCCAGCCAACTGAAGCAAGGCTTCCCTATAAATCCTGGATACAGAGATTGTTTCTGCTTTTGTTTGCCAAAGAACTCAAAGGGGCCCTGAGATGCAGTGCGCATAGCTAATGAAACCCACAGCAAGGCACAAAGAAAGACTCAGCGAAACAACTTCAAGATGATTGGGGAACTGAGAAAGGCAGAACAGTGAAGCATTTGCTTTCACCTAATTCAAAATGCACAGCACCCATCAGATATCTCACAGTGCTGTTAAACGGACCAGGCAAAAAGACTGTCACCAACTGTAAAGCCAGGACAAATGTAGAAGTCTATAAGTTGCTTAGAGTCTTCATCTGAGGGGAAAACTATTTATCTCACCTTTCTGTCTTTTACTTCTTTCATTACATGCCATTTCTAAGCAGTGAATAAGAACAAAATTTTGCAGGAAAGAGCACGTCTGTCTTCAGGGAAACATGCCGTCCATAAGCAGAGTGTGAGGGTATTACAACACAGGCCCAACTGTCTTACAATAACACACTAACACTGAGGGAGAAAGGCCTTTCACTTCACACACACACACACACACACACACACAGGGGGAAGCTCACACTTTCCCAGTGTACAATCAGCATTTCAATAGTTTTTCCGAAGGTTATCTTTCATTATGCAGCCACATAATGAGAGCTGCAACTACCAGCTAATAGTTTACACTTGGACTGCACTGCAAAAAAGTAGCCTTATAGGAAATTATAACGCCAACACATAAATATTTTTCCTTGGCTAGTTTGTTCTGTGGGAGCGAAAGCTATGGTAACACACCAACTACTGAGCATTCTGTGAAACTGAGTAATCTCCATTGTCTATCAGTGACTGGCATATGGTCTTCCACAGACTACTTCTAGATCCCAGCACTATGCCCATATGTGGTATTACTTGAAAAGCTAACTTCTTTCACTTGCACCCACTTAGTTTGACAAATGTCACTACAGCTTCTCAAAGTCACCCGTGTTTCTTCTCTATTTACGGTTCATCCATTCTCACTGAAACTTTTTATGCGTGTGATCATACCAAAAATAATACTGCTGAAAAGTAGATACAAAGCATATAACACAGAGCTACATGCACATCTTCTGCTCCCTTCTTAGTCCCAAAATATGCATTATAACTCCCTAATGTAGTGTATGCTCCACAGTATATACTGGTTGTGAAGTTTTCCGTCGTAACTACATTGCCATCTCTAGTCTCACAGGTGACTTGCAAACAACACTTACAAAAAAGTGAAGGGGGGTTCAGTACAGAAGCATCTGGCCATGACCTCCCACGAAACTCATTTTACACCCATTGAAGTGTCACTACCTGCTATTTTAAGCACTTATTTGAGAACAGAAATGCATTTAACTAACCTTTCAGGTTTAATAATAGTTGCAGAAGTTTACTGAAACTGAACGCATTTAGTCAAATGAGTACATTTAGAAAGCCCTAGTAATTTACTTGAGCATTTCTGTTTGGCAAGACAGTGACATGTTCCATCATTTCTTTTATCTATTGGCTGTAAGTCACAAGTCACAGCACAATAAGGTTTTACACTTCTGAGCTCATAAAATATTATCATTTGTTTTAGGAGAGCTATTTGGTAATATAATAAATGTATTGGAGCATTACTCAATTGTGGTTGGTGTGTGTCCGCCTCTGAGCCCGCATCTAATGTTCCCAGTTTACTGGCCCAACAAGAGCTGTGAGCTGCAGTATTCAAGTCATGATCATCAAGTAACCCTATTCCACCACAGCATCGGCCGACATTGTGCTTTTCCACTTCTCTCTTAAACCCTTGTCCTCCTCACATATATGTATCAGACCTGTGGTTGCTTACTGTAATTCAAGTAGTACTTTCTGCAGTTTTAAGAGTTGTATTGTGGGTTAATCGTCCTCAGAGCCGCGTTGTTGTTGTAACTTGGAGGTAACTTCTCCGCAGTTTGAGTTAAACATATCCTTGGCTTGAACACAGCAAACGCCGCTAAGCAGTTGACATGTGTTTGCTTTAAATGCTACACATCACTCTCTCACCCATCAAAAACATGTAGGTTTACAGGCAGCAAACAGAGGGCCGATGCCTCACAGTGAAGTCTGCTCCTTCTATGGCTCGCTGGCGATGCGAGCTCAAATGGAGACCTCGCATCAAACGCAACAGTAAACTGTGTCCTTCTTCCAGAGAGCTCTGGCGGCGGAGAGCTCGACGAGGGCACTGTCGGTGAAAGTTACACCAAGAGGGCAACTACACACTGCCAAGCAGGGGGAAATGGCATCCACTATTAAATTATACTGAGTTTCCAGGCGATAGCTGAAGCCCTTAGCGAGCCAATTAACTAGTTTTTCCAACACTATGCTAAGCTTACAATGACAGGACTGACAACCAGTACTAAAAGCTCATAATGCGACTAAACAAATGCGAGAGTTCAGTGTTGACACACATGTAATGTCATACCGTTGACTTGGACTGATACACTGATAACTTCAAGTCGTTTTATTAGTTAGTGGTTATTCCAGGGCTTAGTCATAGCCCGAAAAAAAACAAGACCATCCTTTACCTTGAAGCGTTTTTAACCAGCCGCAGCAAACGTCGTCTGCTTCCCATGCACGAAAGTAAAGTCCTACTATTATGAGAAAAAGACTGGTTTTCGAACACTTTACCCGAATACATTAGCTATATTTTCCAAGTAAGCATAGCTAGGTTTCCACTTGAAAGCTAGCCAGTGTTGAGTTAGCTAGCTAGTTCCCATTGACTCCTCGGTCCAGCCCATGCAGCCGTATAATACGTGTACACAAATGTCTGCAGAGCGCAGACAGACGGCGGCGGCCTAACAAATGTTTACATCGCACGGAGCATGCGCTCTGAGCGCAAACGTGACACAACAGTGCCACCACGTGTTCGCGACGACAAACTGCACATCGAAGACTTTATACTATTTATTTTCATTCTTTCAGAAAGAGAAAATACTGTAAAAGAGGTGTTAAGGGATAGGGTCAGGGGGGGAAGGACAAATAGATCATCGTCAAGTAAAAGGAATGCTCTGCTGATTAATTGCTCCATTAATCGATTAATCCATCAAAATGGTTGACAGTTCATTTTCTGTCAATTAATTAATTAATTAATTAATTAATCAACTACTCACTTCAGCTGTACTTTTGCATTTTCATATGTTTTGTTCTCAAATATTTGTAAAGTAACTAAAGCTGTCAGATAAATGTAGTAAAGTAAAAAGTACCATACTCTGAGATATATGGAGTAGAAGTATAGAGGGTCTTGAGAAGAAAAGAATTCCTCAAATTTGTATTTAAGTACAGTACTTGAGTGAATGTACTAAGTTAAATTCCACCACTGACAATAGCTGTCCTAAAGGCAGTTCTAACACATATTGGTTATTGTGACAAGGCCAATGTGGTGCACTGACTGGCCTACATAACACGGTTTGCCTTGTGGTGGATAGTAAACAATCCTATGTGGGGTCAAGCTTCCTGGTTGGACCGTGACGGCCTCACTGTATACTCTTGCCTTTCATATTTATTGGTATCAAAGCATAATTTACAAACACGTGAAAAACCTCACATCACCTACCAGCTGTGAAGGGGACTGCTTGGCATAAGTCATTGGGGTTATCCAGAGGGCATGTCAGCATTTATTTCAGTTATGGCCACAGCACCTCCTGGTGCCTTGATCTCCCACCAGTTCTTAACACTGACACGACAATATTCAATTACACTTCCCTGCCTGACCTTTCACCGAGTACAGTTTTACATTTTATGAAATAGATTGTTGAAAAGATGAATGGATGGTATGTAGATTAGATGACATGATGTGCAATATGACTTTTCCCTTTTAGTTGACTTATTTTACTAAATGTTCTTACTTTTATTGTTAATCTATTCGGCACGGGTGTTAGTACTACTTCTTATGCACTTTATATGTATTTCCCTATTCTTTTTTATTCTTGTGTTGTTGTCATTTTTTAAGCAATAAAGGTCTATCTTATCGTATCAGTTCGATGGATAAGTGTATTTATTCTATAATTTAGGGATGCAGGTATTTAAAAGTATCATAAATCCTTGAATTTTGAAAGCGGTATCTGTCGAGTGATGTGTGCTCCTGCTGCAGATGGAAATTGTCACCAATATCAAAATGCGGATATAACATTTTCATGAATGCCTTCGTAAATATATCTTTTTTTCTATGACCATAGACCTGTAAAGTACTATTTAGGGTTATTTCAAGAAATATTAGATATAAGACAGTTTGTTCAAAAGACAAGAGGCATGTCAAGGAAGCATCTTAGACAAATGGCATGTCATTCAATGACACACAATGTCATTCTTTGAACACTCATATGATTACATATCTCACTTGAGAAAAGTCAAGTAACAGTGAAGTTGTCTCAAAGACCAATCTTATTGTGTTTCAGCCCAGCACGTTATTAAAGCTTGAGTCAAAGAAAAGAGTCTCAGGCTTCCTGTAGCTCTATACGCGTAGTGCTTATCTAATCAGTTCCTGATCTTCAATGACTTACCTGAGATTCATTGCTGAGAGAAACAATACTTCTGTTCGAGTAGGCTGGAGATCTGAACACTGTCGTCTCAGCGCTCGTAGAATCCAAAAATACCATTAATCAATTTGATGAAAACTCTGTTCTTACTTTGTGGTTAGTAAAAATAAAACCTCAATAATATTGAATTATCCAGGCCTCTAATGAACGAGAAACTGACTAGGAGCTGCTTCGCTTCTTTTGATGGGTTCACACAGCCGCCGTTCACTGAGCGAGAACTGTCAATAGAAACTCATGATGGAGTAAACACATTGGGGCAAAAGTGTTCTGTTGAAAATGTGACGAAGCAGACTGCCTTGATTCACATACCAAACAGTCTTAAAACCTACTTTTCCGGTTTCACATGGGGAGCAGTGACGCATATCTTTTGTCGGTTGTTAGACACTCCTCTGCTTATAAAATTAACTGAAAAGCAGCTGACGTTGTAGGAGACATGGCAACACCAGCACCATATAGGCCCCAGAATGTGATACACTGTCACAACAATCACATCTCAGTGTGTCAGGCATAAATAAATAGCTAGCTATGAGTCACGGTGCACCTTTTAATCCCTCCGGATTAATACAGATAGAGAATACAGAATTGACCTTTACTAAAACTGGATTTCTGCGACTGCAATAGGTAAGGGTTGGGTAGTAATGGATTACATGTAACGTATCGGATAGCATCAGGATAATGTAATCAGATTACAAAAAAATAAGTAACTGTAATTAGCCCAGATTACATTTGAAAAAAATGCGCAATTAGATTATAGCTTGTCATGGATTAATTAATTACATTACAAAATGATGAAACTTTCTTTCATGATAAACCACACTAATATAACTTTTAATGTAATTAATGTTTGTTTTTGTTCTTTAATGATCTTGTATGGATGATGGAGTTTTTAGGCCTTTTTGTTTACTTTGAAATGGAAGATGAACATTTTCAATAAGTGCTCCTCTGCCATTGCAAGTGCAAGGTTCATTGTAACTTTATTTTGTATATATTTTTTTATTCTCATGTATTTTTGGAAGCACTTTGTAACCTTGATTATATAAGTGTTATACAGATAAAGTTTATTATTATTATTATTAATATTATTATTATTATTACTATTATTATTATTATTAGTTTTTGCCAGTACTTTTTTTGTAAGGGTCATTTGATTTGGCTATGTGTAAATGCTGAATATGCAAAATGCATATTATTTGTATTGAAAATGTTTTGAGATGTTTAAAGAGAAAAAAATATTTCTCAAATTTCTGTGGCTAAATCCAATTTTTTTTAGTATAAAGTTCAATATTTTCAAAGTTTTATTTTAAAGTAATCCAAAAGTATTCAGATTAAAAACTAAAATTGGCATGTAATTTGTATTCAGTAACTGATTACATTTCAATGTAATCTGACCCGACCCGAACATGAGTGAGCATGATGACGACTGATGACTTAGTGGTAAATACAATCTTTAAATATCACCAATGAAACCATCTGAAACTAGTAGGTGGTTCATTCTGTTTGTTCTTTGTGAATTGTGTGATCTTTTAAGGAATGAAAATCACAAAAGCTACTCTTGATAGCGCAACACAATATGTCAGTTCTGGGGCCCTAAAACCAAGATACAAGCTACTTATTGAAGGCACTTGTATACCCAACACAGGAAATAATTTAGCCTTCATTTTCAAAGTGTAACAACAACGTGCACTGTAACGTACTGTCATGAATTCATTTGCAACTCAGGTAGGTTTAGTGCATTTAATTCTGCACATTTTGGCTTTTCAAATTTAGGGGCTGATCCAAAAGATTTCTGGCTACCAAACTCTAGGTTTTTACAATCAACACCAGAGAATGCCTTTTCTGTAAAAGTATGGGGTGATTGATAGGAGGTGAAAGTCAATGCGTGAAAAAGCTGCTGAAGAAGGACTATGAACAGTTCAAAGAGTACGAGTGTAACACCTTTTTTGTAAGAAAACAAAATAACACTAATGGGGAAATAAGTGAATAAAAAGCACCAAATTAGGGTGGGATGGTATACAAATCTATACAATTAGAGAATGTGCCATACATTTTGTAGCATGGTAATCATACCTTTAAAATCTCTGTGTAAATCTGGCTTTTTGTAGACAATATTGCAAATCCATGACAGGGACTGTTTCAATTTCAGATTTTTAGATCATTTTTGGAACAATGTCAGGAATTTAATTCGATGTATTAGATTCTCAATACTTTTTTAAGAACAGTGGTGCTTGGTGTTACTAATAACATTAATGAAGACTCGTATGTAAGCCACGAAGGCTTGACAGTGCTTGTATTATTTCTATTTATGCTTTCCTACTGTAACATGTCAAACATGTTCCCATGAACAAGGCATATTTTTCATAACTCAACAAGTATAACTTCTATAACCCAGTAATATGAATGGAATGTTAAAATCTGAAATAGTCAAAAACAAAAACCCAATAAAACTTGAAAGAATAACTTATAGTAAAAAAGGGTTTTCAAAAGCTTAAATAACTGTACAAAATGGTTGTGACCAGTTTAATGTTTTAAACAAAGTTATGAATTAGTATGTGGTTGAAAACTACTACACACATTCTGCCCTCATTGCTTGTTTTTTTAAAGAAAAAGGGAGTTAATACACATCGTAAATGAGCTTAATATTTTGTGGTTTTAATGAAATAGGTTGATGTAAGTGAGCGCCAAAAAACACACAAGAAGAACATAGCTTGCACATGGTCATATAGTACTGAAGTACTACAAATGTGACACTTTATACTTCTACTGCACTACATTTGAAAGGGAAATATATAACTTTTTGATGCACTGCATTTGTCTGACAGCTGTAGTCCTACCTAAAAAAAAATTATTTACATTAAAAAACACAAACATTTTCAAATATGACGCTTGTAAAAAATATGACATAAAATGTAAACTTAAACAATTGGCCAGTTAATCAACCAGCCATGGTTTCGCTTCTCAAATTTGCTTTGTCTTTGAAGGTGTCACTAATTGTGATGGGCATTTCTCACTATTTTTTTTACGTTTTACAAACCATCAAGAAAATAAGCTGCAAATTATTTAAACAGTATATTTACAATGTTGTATTGGTACTAAGGATCTGAATACTTCCTCCACAACTGTTGAATCAGTGCTGATATTTTGGTAATGGCCGCCCCAGCTCGATAGGGGGCAGAGTTGTAAAACCTCTGCAGCATGGCGTCTCTGCGCTCATCCTGTGACACGCTACTTACAGAGCATGCGCACGAGAAACTTCCTTTTTCCAGTGCAGCGGAGTCTAGCCCCAGTCTTTGGCTCCGGGCTCCTTCATAAGGAGACAAAAAGACTGCAAAATGGTTTGTAATTCGTCCCAATATGTGTCTACATGCATACCTAAGACATACATTATGGGCTGTGTTGTGTCAGACATTTAAAAACATGCTGCTGGTGTTCAGATGAAGATAGATTAAGTCCTGCTAATGCTCACCCGGGTCTGTTTAAACGTGGCCTAATGGCTGCCCTAACTAAATCACTGCTTCCTTGTTCCTGTATTTTGCTTTTCTGTGTTATTTTCCTTATTGTGTTACCATTTCGTCCATAAAGTCATACCTCCCTCCCCCGAATTTCCTTTTTATACAGCCCGTTTGCCTATCGTGAACTCTGCGTAGCACTTATGCTAACTCGTTCATTTCCATTGGCCCGGCTGGCTAATGCTAGCCAGGTCTAACGGTGACAGCCCAGCTACTGTGGACCCAGCCCCGCAGCAGACTAGCGTACGGTTAGCTGTTGTGACTGTATGTTCAGTCCCTGGTGCTAAGTCAATGCATTTCCTCTTGCAGGGTTTTGTTAAAGTGGTGAAGAACAAGTCGTACTTCAAGAGGTACCAGGTCAAATTCAGGAGGAGGAGAGGTAAGACACCCTCCGGCAGTCATCTTCTTTCCCCATAATGTTGAGTGTCATTTTTAAATGTGTGTGTGTGTGTGTGTGTGTGTGTGTGTGTGTGTGTGTGTGTGT
>CALSCE010010686.1:21784710-21817020 GCA_943593645.1 Bovichtus variegatus | reverse complement strand
GTGTGTGTGTGTGTGTGTGTGTGTGTGTGTGTGTGTGTGTGTGTGTGCGTGTGTGTGCTCCTTCCAGAGGGAAAGACCGACTTCTTTGCTCGCAAGCGCCTGGTTGTTCAAGATAAGAACAAGTACAACACACCCAAGTACCGGATAATTGTCCGTTTCTCTAACAGGGACATCTGCTGCCAGGTGAGCACGTGCTGAGATTACCCAGCTTCTTGTTCTGAAAGGGACAGGGCTGAGTTTTAACACAGGGACACGTGTTCGCATGGATCGCATGCTCCCAACAATAAGATTTCAATGAAGGAAAATGTAAAAAGTTTTACTTACGAGCTCTAAAAGTCAAAATGGATGTGGTTGAATCACATTGTGGGGTTTTTCTAATATTGTTGGGACGTTTCGGTCATGTCATGGACTGCTGCAACATCACATCAGTCTGAACAGGGTATGTAGGCCCGATAGGATGATCATGCTCTGGCCTTTAATGATATGTGGACATGACTGCTAAAATGTTTAAGTTATCAACTTATCGTAGGATATATGGACATGACTTTTTCCTGACCTTGATGTTATCCATCGTGTGCACGTAAGGATGTCACCAACATCATGCCAGAATAAACGGCATGGTTATCCCTACCACTATAAGACTTGAGCCTTGTGTGAGACATTGCACATTTTTGTTAACGGAGCCCAAGAGTCCATTTTATTTTGGTTGTGTAGTTTTATTTAGGATATTCCAATGTCTGAATGTTAAGAATTTGATGACCATTGCTTATTAAAAGGGTGTACTTTGCAATATTAGTGGAATAAAATTGTCCTTAAAATAATTACCGGATAAAAAAATCTTTGGAGGAAAATATCGTCCAACAAAAGTTATCGGGAAAGGTCCACATGCATGCGAATTATACTGTTGTGTAGATCAATGTCAATGGTCACTTTTGCAATCCATATCAACATAAATGTGCTGTAAATTCATGATTACCTGTGATTGTGTTGCAGATTGCCTATGCAAAGATTGAGGGTGACATGATCGTGTGTGCGGCCTACTCACACGAGCTGCCAAAATACGGAATCACCGTGGGCCTGACGAACTACGCAGCAGCCTACTGCACTGGTCTGCTGCTGGCCCGTCGAGTACGTATTAACTAGTTTTTAAAATGCTGGTTCTCGGCCTCGTATTGACCCCAAATGTTTGAAGAGATTCAGTTGATTGTGGTTACCTTTTGTTTAATCCAGGTTGACCTTTCCAAGATGACCTCTCAGATTTAGTCATTTTAAAGTCAAATAATTGGCCACAGAAAGAGAATGTGGTTTGCTTAGTGAATGTATGTGAACAAAATTAAAGTTCGCTGCTGAACCAGATGTTGATCTTAAATACATTTTCTGTCCTCAGCTCCTGAACAAGTTCGGCCTGGATAAGGTGTATGAAGGCCAGGTGGAGGTGACAGGTGACGAGTTCAACGTGGAGAGCATTGATGGTCAGCCAGGCGCTTTCACCTGCTACCTGGATGCCGGGCTCGCTAGAACCACCACAGGCAACAAGGTGTTCGGTGCCCTGAAGGGGGCTGTGGATGGAGGCCTGTCCATCCCACACAGGTAACCGGTCACACTTATTGTCACATGTTGGAATGAATGCTTTGCTTGGCAATGTGAGAACAATTAAGGTTTTCTTCATTTGTGGGAATGATGCTTTTTAAAGCACCACCTTGAATGCGTTGTGCTGCCCGCCAGACTGGCAGAACTTCTAACATTTCTAAAACTTAACTCGATGAAAGTCTGTAAATGACCAATAGTGTTAACATTATAGAAATCTTCAGTGTTCTTCTGGTGAGAATTATTTTATTGACTATTTAGGTATTTAAGTCTAAGTTCTAGTAGGGAAAACGCAAGTGCAAATCATTGCATTAGTGAGAGCCCTCGTTAATGTTTTGTGACACCTGTGATTTTTCCAACAAAGTAAAAATATCTGTTTTGGGCAGGCTTATTTATGCATTGCAGACTTTTGATGAGCTTTTCTTTGCAGTGGCATTGGTTTTTTTGTATACTAACTGGCACTCGAGAGCTCTTTAGTTCATAAATGAACTAATGGAAATGGCACCGCAATGGTGAGGTTTGCTATTAGAATTGTGTCAATGAAAAGGGAGTTGTATGCTCATCTGTCAAGGCCGCGTTGTCAGATGTTGAGCTATGGTTGGTTTCATCCTGTCGGCAAACTGCTGATTTAAAATAATTTTTGCATAAAATATCTTAATATGGGCGTTCAAGAAATCTCAGTAAAAGCTTGACGTCAGTTGTCCCTTAGTTTACACTCTTCAGACGAACTGAAACGGGATCTGAACCCCGGCAATGGTCTTTCTGAATGGGTTAACACATTTTTATCCCTCCCTTCTACGGACCACGGTTGCTCAGGGAGACACTGCCCACCTTGGGTGAACAGTCATCACTGTTGGGATGGGAATAATTGAATCATTTTGATTAAAAGTATCTGCAGTGAGGGTTTGCATTGGGAGGGCGTTTTATGAATGGGTCAAATGCTCGTTCTAAAAGTTAATAAAGTTGTCGCGTAGAGTCCTGTAAGCTCTTCATTCATCAGCCCCCACATGCTGTCGGATGAGTCTTCTAGCATTGCCAATTGGAAGACTTTTTAATGAGATTTAACAAGAAAATGCTAAACGTATAAGTTTGCTACATCTGTTGGTCCCTAATATGCGCCATTTACTATGAATGAAATATCTGGTGTTGCTCTTAAACATTCAAAGCCTAACATTCCCAGTGTACTGGGAATACGCGCGTTTTATAAAAAAAAAGAAAGTGTAAATGTAGAAAGACATGTCAGACAAAATACTAAAACATGTTTTCACTCTGTTTCAGAAGTGATAAGTTGTTAAAAGCTCTGTATAGCAGGTTCAGTTTCCAGTAGTTTGAACACTCAACTGAGCATTAAAATGCAATATGTACCAGAGTACAGTATGCATTTATGGTTGGTCTCAAAAAATGATGCAGTCTATACAGTTTGCTTGCATTCATAAGGAAAGTTGATAACTGCATCTGACATTCTGACAGCCTGCTTGAATTCATAGTGTGATGAGATGTAATGATTCAGGTGTAGATGGGCTCATATGGAATTTTATTTAAGTTGTTTTTATTATGGCCAGTTATTGGCAAAAATCTGGCCACATGATATGAATTATGATACAGGATCATGATTCAATATATTGCGATACCGTATGCTAGGTGATATGAGATTAAAAAAAATGTAATTTGGGAGAATTGACATAGTAGAAATTAACTGAGAAAATAACTAATAATTTTTTAATGCATTGGAACAGTGGGATTTGCACATCACAGTCCCTACAACTAACATCATGGCACTACTTTCTGCGCAATCTGAGCCATTGTCTGCCACAATCGATATTCTCTTAAACCTAGTTTTGATTATGCATAAGTAAGAAAATATACATTGTACATGCCATTTATGGAGTGCTGTGTTCATTGTGCCTTGAATTTAGTTATGTCTTGACATGATGTCTAGAGATTCTGCTTAGATATTTTCAATAATGTCACGTTGTCATGTTCTATTGAACCTGCTGTGTTTCACCTTTTTTTTTTTTTTTTTTTTTTTTTTTCCTTCTTCCCCCAGCACCAAGCGCTTCCCTGGGTACGATCCAGAGAGCAAGGAGTTCAACGCTGAAGTTCACCGCAAGCACATCATGGGCGTCAATGTGTCAGAGTACATGAGCTACCTGTTGGAAGAGGATGAGGACGCTTACAAGAAGCAATTCTCCCGCTTCATCAAGAACGGAGTTGCCCCTGATTCGGCAAGTCCTCTTTATGCATTGTTGAATATCCTGTCTGCACTGTATTACTTCAGGAGGTAGATGGCGTTCTAGAGTTGGGAGAGATGTGTGATTTTGTGATGACTTGCCCTTGTGTGAACTTATTAGCTCATGGTCCTTACAGCTTCTATCATCCATCATTAGTGGCAGATTTCACACTGCCATTAGTAATTCCTCATGAGAGATCTCTGCATTATGGTAACTTCACTCAAGAAAATTAATAGGCACCGAATCGATCTGAATTTGTTCTAATCAATTTATGGAATAGATGATGCACCTCGTACCATTTATATAAATAAAAATATCTTGGAGAATAAAACCAGCTTTGACCCAGCCATAGCACCTGTGTAGTTGTGCAGTGGCTTCTGTTCTAGTAATGTATATATGAATTAAACGACTGAACATCATAATTCTAATGACAGAATGAGGTTGAGTTTCTCAGATTTCATTTGACAATTCTGAACAGGATGAAAATCGCCTCTTAACGCATTGTATGACATGTTAGAATCAATAAATTAGACTAGATGGTGTATAAATCCACTAATTAATCACAATCCATGTTAATTACTACCTAAAAGGCAGAGCACTTGCCCAAACAAATGTTCTTGGATATGGATCTTAAAATATTTGGATCTACATAATTTATCTCCAAATAAACATTTGTTTTTAATTCATGTAGTGTGGGTAAAGAATGTATTTCACCCAGAAATCAGATGTGAAGTAAACTTTTTGGACAAGAGTTTGACTTTTTTTTTTTTTTTTCTCTCAGATTGAGGAAATGTACAAAAAAGCTCATGCTGCCATTCGTGAGAACCCAGTCCACGAAAAGAAGACTCCCAAAGATGTCAAGAAGAAGAGGTGAGAAATGCTGACGTTGAAAAGTTTGAATATCCCTCAGTGAATATTTTACTGCATCTGACTGTTCAGAGGGAACATGGTGACTCATGCATATGTCCTAGTATTATCCAATTTGAAATGAAAGACTTGTAATTCTGATGAAACTACTGCAAATGCTAATTGTGCTTGTTTTGTGACCCAGGTGGAACCGTGCCAAGCTCTCTCTGGCCCAGAGGAAAGACCGCGTCGCCCAGAAGAAGGCCAGCTTCCTCCGGGCTCAGGAACAGGAGGATGCAGATTGAGGCGTTGGTCTGTTCCGTTCCTCACATCGAGATTTGTTCTAATAAATCTATTGAAAAAGGACAAAATCCTCGTGTACTTTTTCATATAATATTAATGTATCATTTTATTAGCAGTCTTGGGGGATGGGGGGCTTCTTGATCCCCTTAAAGTGTTTTTTAAAAAAAAAAATTTTTATATAAGGTATTCCATATTATTTAACCAATGGTTATATAATGGTTTATAGGCAGATTTGCTTGTTATAAAATTAACTGCTTTTATATGGAAGTTCATAAGGGGCTAAAGGGATTAACATTATGATGTAAACTTGACAACCATTTCCAACCAACAAAATTGAATGTCAAATGGTTAGAAAATTGCATTTTCATTTTGAATATTGACATATTGCATAAATGGAAAATCTGGTTACAATTTTAATATTGTCCACTGTACAGCCGGGGTGCAACTCTAAAAATGTAGTCAAAACTACTTCATTTTAATATCTTTTCAAAGAAAGTCCAAATGCAAATTAGATTATTGCACTTTACAAAATGAATTCTTATGTGGAAAAACAAAGTTGGATTAAATTTTCAAGTTTGCAATATAATTGTAATGGTTTCACATGGGATTCCATAGTTTGATATGCAAAAAAATTATTTCTGCAAACCAACAGATTCTAGATGTCTCGTGAGTTGAATGAAAGTGTAAAGGTCTTCAAAGAAATTGAAATAAAGTGCTCACCAAGTACTAGACACTGCAAAGGCTTAAGCAAGCACTCACTGAGGTGAAGGCAGTTGATGCTCAAGTCAAATTTATTGATTTCCCACTGTCATGGTTTCCAAAAAATTGCATGTGCTCACTTAGCTCCAGTATATTAACAAAGTTTACTTATGATTTCATATGAAAGGGACATTCCTTGACTGCTTCAGGATTAAACAGTTACACATGTCAAAATGAATATAAGGTGAATCGTATACTTCTGTTTGCACAGTGAAAAGACTGTCCAATATTTAAAAAGGGACAGGGATTGGTCTTTGTGCCTCTGTAAACACTTGCCTATTTATTAGGAGTCTTTCGTATGAGAGATTTTCTTCCATAGCAGAGTCTTGAGATTGTTCAGAATTAGCGAGTGCTCAATTTCCATCTGTTCTGCAGAACCTTTCAGTGCGATGCAAGCGTACAGCTGCTTCTCCAGCTCCTCCCTGACATCAGACGGGGCCCCTCTCAGAGTGTAGTCCTTGAGTGTCTCGCAGGCTTTGGCTAAGTTTGGCCTGGTGACCTCGGGTGTGCAGCGGTGCTTGGTGAGGTCACAGGAAGTGAGGCAGTCTGCCCCGTAGAGACAATCCTTGTCCACATCGCAGTGTTGCTGCCTTACGGTTTCTTGGAAGATGGCTTCCGGAACAATGTACCGCGCGTCCATCACCTTCAGGTCGTGACGGTCATTGTAGCCAAAACTGGTGGCGCTCACGTCGCACATGAGGAAGCTGCCAAAAGTGCCGTGGAAAACGTCCTCGACCAGTTCCAGCAGTCCAATGGCGATCTTGGCCTTGTGTGGCCAGGAGGGGGTGAACCATTGGTCCATGCTGCGGCGCAGACCGGCAGGAACCCACACCTCCATGATCCAGGGCAGACTGATCCCATACAGGGGAGAATATGGCACCTTCTCCATCACATACAGGTCTCCACAGAAGCCCAGCAGCTTGGGCGTGTGCTCTCTGTCCTGCAGGACTAATGCTAACAGGAATTCATTGAGCTGCAGCAGAGCCCACGTGGAGCGAGCCTCGGGCAGCGAGATGTGACCGTCTTTGTTGGCATCTGTTATGGACAGTACTTGGGTCGCCAGGTCTGCAAGGTTGGCCTGATCCCCCACTTTAGCCTGTCAAGAAATAAAAGTTTTAGGACAAACTAGATTTTTAATCAGACTCGATGTTCAATTTTATTTATGTTTAATGAGGGCTTCCTGACCTTAAGGTGGTTGAGGATCATCTCTCTGAACTTTTCCACTGACGTCCCTTTGGTGGGCTTGTTGAAGGCCACAGCCTTCTTTCGGGGCTCCATCTCATTTCCCAAATCATAATGAGGAGCCTCTTCCATCTGGCACTTAATGACTCCCTCCAGGTCTCCCCAGGTCCCAGAGTACACCTAAAAGAAACAGGGTAGGCCTGAGGTGCAGCTGGATTAAAGGGATCGTTCGGATTGTTTGACGTGGGGTTGTATGAGGTACTTCTCCATAACCACTGTAATACCTACGGTAGATGGCGGCCAGCACCGCTTCACCTTGCTGTCAGACAGCACTTTCCGACAGGAAACTGAACCAACCCTCGCCTCGTGTGTTTGTTTGTGTTATTGTGTGGTGTTTTAAAGTCCGGATTCACCAAAATCACACAATAACACATTCTAACTAACACATTGAAGCAGCGGTAGACCAGCAACTCTCGTGTTCTGCAAGGTAAAATTGCTGTTTTTGTCAATGGAGGCTGGTGGCTTTGAAGAGACAATAAATTACGGCTTCAGTTCACCGTCAGAAGGGTCTGTCTATAATGATGTCATACATGTTTTTTTCATGCATTTGAATGGCCGGCATCACCTGTAATTAATAGTTATTAACATTTTACACTAACTTTAGAACATTTAGGTCTACAACAGACAGCAAACTTGAACACCAGCATACTCTGTGTGGAAGCACGGCCACAGCAACTACACAGTCAACAACACGCAACTCATGCATGAGAACTGCAAGGAGAGGAGGAGGGAGTGAGGCAGTGTATGGATGGATGCCAGCGGGAAAAGTGACCCATAACCAGGTTGTTATAGTTTATAATAATGACAGTAAGGATACAAACATTTCATACAGGAGACGAGCGAGGGTCTACCGATGCACATTAACCCCGCGGAGCTTGACATGAGACAGCTGTCCCTCTGTTTGTCAGTTTGCAGTGTGGTTCATACACTTCACTGATAAACTGAGAATTATAGACAGTTACAATCATACTACAGTATATCATGTACTTGTACCCTATTGAACTAAACAGACAGGATAAATGTGTGATTGATTACGTCCCAGCGGGTGTGTAAATATAAATATCATGGGTTAATACACATTTTAAAAACAAGAGAATATTATTCACAAACACAGAAATAAAATATCCACCGTCTCTGCTCATAGTCTTTTGTCTACACTAAACCTTTTATATAGAGTCTAAGCACTAAACCCAAAATATCCTATAAACATTTTTTTTACATTTTTTATATAGGCTTTATATTTCTTATTTCCATTGCAGTTAAACAATAGGCCTACAGAAAAGGCAGGGGGTGTGGCAGCACCCTCACTTCCCGATGGTCTCATGGTAAAGCAGTAAAGAAATATTCTAAATATAGCGTAAACTTTTTTTTAAGGTGGCTAAAATATGTTTTTTCCTGCCGCCCTCAACTACAGCAGTACATTGCTGAGCATGCCGACCGCCATCTACTGTAGGTAATACACTGACTATAGATGAGTACCTCATACAAGCCCACTTTAAACAATCCGAACTATCCCTTTAACAACAAGCAACATGGAGAGTTTGATTTAAATAAATAAATTAAAAGACTGACCTGGCTTTTGGGCTTGGCAGTAAGGCACTTCCCCAGGTAAAGTGTGTCTTTCTCACATAAGCTGCTGCAGGCCGAGCCGTCAATGACTCCTTTCTTGTATTTGTCACACTAAAGAATACAATGGAAAAATTGGTTAACTGCACAAAGGACACTGGAAATAGAACAATGTTTATCAGGAGTCAAGAATAGAGGACATATGAAGGACAAGGTCCGGATGGGTCGATGTGATATGAGAAATAAAATACTCACTATTGAATTTTTGCACTCGTGCCCGCGACACAGCTCCGTGTAGGACGAGTACTCGACATACACAATCCAGCTCCCCACAAACACTGCCAGCCAGGAAAAGAACAGGTACTTCATATGAAGGTAGGAGAATTTGGCCTGTTGGAAACACATGTCAAAGATTTGTAATCACTTTTTAGAAAAAAAAAGAAAAGCTTGAAAATGAGATGAAAACTGTTCAAGATTCAATCAGCTCACATATTAAGGTTCGGTGGTATATTAAGAGTTATAAATGGAAAAACTGCATCCGATTCTTACTCATTAAATGATCTGCAGTGTGGATGTTTCTGGCCGGGGGGATCTGAGGCCAGCCTGTTAAAATAGATGTTTCATATGACATACATCATAATGGAGAATAATGAGAGGATGATAGTCATGCTTGTTGTTCAAGGCCGGTTCATCAGTCCCTTCTTTCATGTGAGGAGCACAATGTGCCCTCGCCATGAAATGTTCTTAACAAAGCAGTGACCTTTGCATTAAGCTGAATATTCTTAGAGGCAATATTAAGTCTGGGGACTTGGATACGGTCCTGTCCGGGAAATAACTAAGTACCAAATGTGTTGTCCCACACGGTTAAGATAAAATCACTGCACTAACACGGGCTTTGACACTGTGACATCAAAGGACATCCTGACTGGAAACGTAACATATTGGAATGGTTTGTGCACAGGAGGGCTCTGCAGCGGGGGATTAAAAACAGTCCAGAAGCATCATTGGTCCCCATCTGCCTGCGCAGAGCCCAAAGGATATTAAAAGGTAACTTTGATATTTTTCAACCCGGACCCTAGTTCCCCATGTTTTTTTTTTTTTTATATACATTTATGATTTGGGCCTTTTTTTTGCCTATATTATATACAGTTGAAGATAAACAGGACGGGACAGTTACCCTTTAAAAGACAACCCCACCCCAGCACAGAGCAGCTTCTTCTTTTCTTCTTCTTTTCTTCTTGTGTAGCATAAAGCGACAACAACTTGCATTTCATTATGTAACCTTGTGTTGTAGAATGGATCGCTTTTAATGAAATGGAACACATGTGTATAGATTACAATATAAAAGTCAATATAGAAGTCCTTTCATTTATGTTTACAATAAAGCCATTTGACCTATGGGTAAGGGAATAGGCCATTTAGGGGAATACAAATGAGCTCCAAACTAAGTCGTATCACAGAGTACATCATTAATGCACTTGCTTCTAAATAGGTGCCCGGTAATTAACAGTAAATGCTGTTTGTGGTCTGGCACAGCAACAGAAGACTCTGGACTCATTACTTTGTCTTTTTGATTTACTTTCTAATTCCCCAGCTGACAAATACAGTCTGCTTCGATCAATAATGGCATTCTTCCAATTGGAGAACATTAGTGAAAAATGACAGAGTTTTTAGCAGTCCTGCTATTAATGATTCTTGCACTCAGTGCTTGACAGTGATGGACTCTCTCTGCTTCCCCCCTCTGCCCCCATTCAGTTCCACTTTTCTTTATTGACAAAAGTCTCTCCACCCCCCGCCCCCGCTTCTACTTTTTCTTTCTGTAACACTTTGACGCAAAGCTTGACGGTAACTCTGCTCTTTTCCCATACACTCACCCTAATAAAAAAAGCAAACTTAGCACAAGATGAGAGCTTTATTTTCATTATTGACAAATACATTACATTTGTGTCTGTCTCTAAATGGATCTTCTGTCCATTTTCTGCTTTTGACACCACAGTAAATGCATAATTCAAGCTTTCAGACCGCCTCTATATGTCCCTCTGTAATCTAATTTCCCTGCATGCACTGGGCTTTAAGCTCATCGCTATATTTCTCTGCCCTTGCCACCACAGTAGAAACCAGTGAGGACTCCAAGGTCCCGTTTTCTTTATTATTTCTGAGGATTCTTTATTACTTTCTTTACTATTTCTGAGAATTTAACAACGTGAGGAGTTTGCACTCGGTGGTTACACAAGCTCATCATTTCAAGACTAAATATCTTCAAATCTGCATTAATTGTTTGTTTTTTCTTGGCCACTTGGGGGCAGCACTTCAAGCTGTAAACACAACATTGACATATTATCGCCAAATAAAGTTCCTGAATGTGTTGGCAAACCGTTACCAATGTATACATCGAGCAGATATGGTACAACATTTGTCGGCACCTTCTCACTCCCAACTGGTCAGATACAGCTTGGTCAGTGACACTGTGCGTCAAATGATGTTGTTTTAGTTTCTTACAACTTACGAGTGCCTACTTTCACATTTCACATTCGGATTTTATCATTTGTTAATATAAAAATCTAAATTGTATTTCTGATTTAACAGTTGAATTAAGGAATACAATTATTATTAATAATACTATTCAGGACATTTCAAAGGCTTTTTTGAGTTGCACTGGGGTGATTTAACTCACTTCTTTGATTCCGATCTGCTTACACGTCCTGTGTGTTGTCTGGTTTACGGTCTTTAGTTACAAGTCTCCAAAAGTCCAACATGTTGTTTTACAGTCTCCTCAATACTCTGTAAATGACTTTCTGTCTACTGCTTTTGCTCTTAATGAAATAAGTCAGACAGATGCCTATATAATGTACGTACAAATCATCTTACAAACTCCCCACAGAAATGATACAATTATCAATGACAAGCTATTTACCTCAATGCTATTTCAATAGGGTGCTTCATGTATTGATTGGTTTACTTACAAATCTGACTGTGCAGGCCCGCAGCAAATGGAAGTGACCACACAAGTGCTGCCAGTATACCTCCTATTGATCTTTCCGTAGGTGAAATGCATCAACAGCAAAAGCATTATGGAAATAACACTCTGCGGGGGAAACAACGTATGGTTGGCCTTTTTCTAATCAATAGTTTGTGGTTTTCATTTCAACTCTGGCCGATGCATTTCTATCTCTGGGATTATGTATTGACCCTTTTACGAAGGGAGTGGGTTACACAAACATGGCTAATGAGGTGATATTGATCGTGGCTGCTGTGACAGCTATTAATTAGAGACTGACTGGGAACTGTGGCCATGTGAGGTGGGCGGAAAGAAACGGGCAGCCTTGAACTGGTTGAGCTCCTTCCTCTACACCCACCCACAGCTCTGCTAGAGAGCCTGAGCGTTCAAACCATTTTAACCCTGAAGGTTCTGTTACGTAGAAAGCGTCGAGCACATACTGTACTGTTATGATGTTGAACTACTGAGGGAGAGAGGAGATTAAAGCCGAATCTAAATCAATAGCAGCACATTACTGTTCCGTCACTTGGTTTTTGCAGGCTGCACACCATTCATCCATTATGTATGATTTTTAAAGCTATCCCTCAGAGGTTGCTGGTTAATGGGCTGCTGTGCTGAGCCGAGAGAGAGACGTGAAAACAGAGAAACAAAAGATGGATTTGGGCTGGAGGAGTGAATAACAGCATATATTCATGAAGGGTTTGCCTGACAAATGTAAAACGCAGGCATACAGGAGATGCATGAAAGATTGAAGACATGGGACACCTTGGAGAGTTCTGTGTCAGTAGCATGCTTCTCCACTTGTCACGGGCTCTGGAGGAAAAGAGGATGCCACAGTGTCTGACACTACAAAGATCTGACTCATCACAGTTCACACTGCAGGCAACCCCCCCGCCCCCCGCCACACACACAACACCTCCTCCACCCACACACACACACAAAGCACACATTTCCATGCTGACTCAATACTGCGACATTAACACATGTGAACGTTACTTTATGAGCAGTTGTTCTGTCTGTAATGATGCTATAAATCTAACATCCAGAGCATTGTGTATGAAAATTTTAAAAAAAGGCCGCCAAACAAGCACAGGACTTTCACCCAGCAGACCGCTGTTTGTGTCCATACGTTATGACGTGACGTCACGTGACTAATGTCATGTGACGATTTCACGTGATGCTACGTCACTGAGTCACATGACGTCACGTCGGTAGGTTTTTTTCAACCCAAACACTGCTCTTTTTTTCTAAACTTCAACAAAGTAGATTTGTTGCCTAAACCTAACCAGTCGTTTCACGTTAACCACGAGGTATGATGCGTGATACGAGGCTGATATGAAACGGATTTCAAACGTTGACCTTCAATGTGTCCTTGGTTTTGCAAAAACTTACAATGCTCAGATTTTTTCTTGGTTGCCTAGAACTTGGAGGATTTATCTCCAACCTACATTTGGTCTGATACAACATCATCTCAGTTTATAGGTTTTGGGGTATATTTATAAAGCCTCAGAATCATTGCTGAAATCAGTAATTTTCATACCCAAGTCATGTATCTCTATATCTATTGTAATGTTGCCTGAGATGTTGAGTTTCTGTTGTATTATTCTTCAGAAGAGGTCGTAATGGGGCCAACAAGATATCAACTATTGGCAGACAATATATGGTTGATAACATCTTTTTTAAATTTGTGTTATTCCATGTGGAAATGCTTTTCTTTTCCATTACTTTTTTTGTTTGAACTAGTATTCATATTTTATTTAAAATACAAAAGATTACCATATAAATTCTATCAATGAGACAAATACAGCAGCATTAGTGAAAAACTACAACAAGGAGCCTTTAAAGGTACAAAGTGTAGTTCCGAGCCACCTGCTCCAAATACATAGGGGGCAGTATTTCACCTCCACTGCTGGCTCTATACAATCTAAATGCATCAATCATCAAAAGCATCAGTTTTTAAAAAACAACTATAGTATGTTCACCTGTTTATATTTTAGCTGTAGTAGTTTCATATATTTATTATATTCTAAGTTTGAGAGTATTACAGTATATTATTACAGTATATTATTTATATTGTGTATTGTATTCTACAGCTATAACTCTCTCTCTCTTCTAGAGTTGATATATTTACTGTGTATTTACTCCTGTGTAAGCCTGTCTGTCTGCCTGCCTGCCTGTCTGCCTGCCTGCCTGTCTGTCTGCATGTCTGTCTGCCTGCCTGTCTGTCTGCCTGCCTGTCTGCCTGCCTGTCTGTCTGCCTGTCTGTCTGTCTGTCTGCCTGCCTGCCTGTCTGTCTGCATGTCTGTCTGCCTGCCTGTCTGTCTGCCTGCCTGTCTGCCTGTCTGTCTGCCTGTCTGCCTGTCTGTCTGTCTGCCTGCCTGCCTGCCTGCCTGCCTGTCTGTCTGCCTGTCTGCCTGCCTGCCTGCCTGTCTGCCTGTCTGTCTGCCTGCCTGCCTGCCTGCCTGTCTGCCTGTCTGTCTGCCTGCCTGCCTGCCTGTCTGTCTGTCTGCCTGCCTGCCTGTCTGCATGTCTGCCTGCCTGCCTGTCTGCCTGCCTGTCTGTCTGTCTGTCAGTTCTTTAGAGCAGACTGCACTCTGAGAGCCAGCCTAAATAACCCTAACCCATTTTATAATCTTCAGGTCTGCGTAACGTTGTGTTTTGATAGTTTGTATGTTGGCTTGGGTCCGGACGAGGCGTCTCGGTGCCGCCGTATATCCCGGCAGGATGATGGAGGGTCTAACCTGGGTGACGGCCACAACAGAAAGTTGACGATGTGACGGGGAATCGGCTACATCAGCGCTATCTGCTGACTGCTAACGGAAGATCTGTCCGTCTCTCTCACACACTCTGCTCCTGCTGGCGGAGCAGCCTCCCGTTTTCTAATTTCTGCCACTTTGGATGTAATGAAAACAAACTATGAAAGCGTGCAGGGATCGTGGATGTGATGTAGACAAGCCATGAGTCTGCCCGAGTCAGGCAGCTGTACGTCTCCTCCCTCTGTACTGAGGCAGACTGGAGCCGCGACACTATTCATCCTAGACAGGACGGGCCTGTCAGTCAGATGCTGATTTCAGTAGACACTGACACAATGTCAACACTTTACCGCTTCACACTCCATAATGTTAGTTCATCGTTTTAATGTTTTAAGTTTAAATTCTGTCATGTCTTACACATTGTACCTTTACAAATAAATGGAAATAATAATTAAAAAAAACTAATAATGTTAACATGGCTTGGTGATTTATTGAAAAATGTAATTGCATTTAAAAAAGGTACATTTTCAAAATGAGCCAAGCTGAAAATCTGTCTCAACAGACGTCACTATACCGAATCAGCTTAAACCATGGACACTAAAGTGTTCATGCTTTTACACACACTTCACCTTTAAACTTTGTGTTTGATCTCTGCAGCATGACATGACAACATCAGAGACCGAATGATCTTTCCATTACAAGTGAAGGGAAATAAGCATTAGCGGGAATATTCTGCTCAATTAAAACACCTTTGTGTTTTTGTAATATCTGTACTTGATTGTAAAATATAAAGAAAAAAACATTTCCGGCTTGCAGGACTTGTCAGTTTTTGTATTTCAGTGGAAATTGCTTCTCTCCGAGGATCACTAAATGACACTTCTGAAGTTGTCACTGGAAGGCTGAGGTGGCCTAGATAACTGAGCGGTGCTGGTGGCTGTCCCTCGAGACTGTCTGTTTCTCCCTCTATTCACTGCACTTGACAGTTTTTGTCTCTAACATCCAAGGGCGCAGGCAGGAAGCACACGACAGCGGCTGAGAGATGGGCGACATTAGTGACGCAAATGGCGGTGTGGTGAAAATGTCTCGAAGATAAATGTGTGTTGACTTTCTTAGTACATTACGTTCATTCTCAAAAACACAGAGAGCACACACTATACTCATACACTGCACACTTCATTTTCAATTTTATCCCCCTCAAGCACCCCACCCAGTTCTTACCTCCACATTCGCCCAGACACAGAACAAATCACACTGCCTCAAACGTCAAATAGCATCTTACCAAGGAGTTTATACTAAATAAATTAATAAAATGCAGGAGGGTGTTAAAGAACAAGTAGTGGGCTGAAAAGGGAGCCAAAGGTAAGAGGAAAGAGTTAACAATATATAATGTATCAAAGTATTGTTTTATCAGACACCAAGTGGATTTGAATTTCTCAGGATGTACCCGTAACAAAAAGTGAATTTTCTCCCATTTTAATGACAAAAAACACCAGAGCCCTCAACCACACTGAAGAATGTGCAGCATGAGGTGACTTCCAATCCATTAGGATTCTCCCATGTGCAAAAAGGCTTGAGATTCAAATTGACTCTCTATGAATGATCTAACTGTGTGGATGTGTGTTCCTGAGACCTCCACGTGTCCTTCAGGGGCTTCGCTGGCAGAGTTTAATTCTACTTATGAGGAATGCCACGGTGGACTTCACCTAATTTCACTCACATCAAACCGTTACATAATGTTTAAGATGAGGCGAAGCAGGGCAGCACCGTGTCAAATACAGGATTTAATATGCATTTGAATAATTGCAATGTTTAATCCAAGTGAATGACGCTAAAGCAAGTCCTGTCACAGAAGGACACAGTGAATGACTCGTGTAATGTAAGGTGATAATAAAAGTTTTGCAGCCTCACAAACAGCTGCTTCTGCATATTTGGCTGCACCCGCTGAGATGCATCATGGACGTGGTTGCTACAGCAACGGGGATCAGGAGGATGGTTGATTCCTGTCGAGCCGTCGAGCATCAAGTGACTTTATGATTCATCCTGAACAGCCGTCACAGTGATGCCTGCACATTACCGTCAACCCACATGCAATATGAAGGTCAAGTGATGAGGTAGAACCGGCTGTAATAGCAATGAGACGCATCGCCGCTTCTGTCTACCGGTAGCATCGGAGTGTTTACACATAGCCCTCCTATACCTGACACTGAGCCGGGATTTCCCAGAAGCTTACCTGGATGTACAGAGGCTTTGTGAAGAACCCCCATGGAAACAGACCTCTTGCCATGGCAAATGCAGAACATCTCACTGAAGCTGCAGGAAGAAGATTGGAGCGTGCACTTCACCGCGGCATCATCAGGCAACGCCTCCTGGAATAACCCTGCACATTTCCCAAATATAAAACCTTATTAATTCTGTCGGCTGCAGCAGCAGCAGTATGGATGCGCGTTTGGCTGCGGCGACGCGGCACACTGAGCTGTGCCGTCGACTGCAGCGAAGCGAGGCTCATGTTGGACTTGTGGGGCGTTTTGACCAATTACAGAGCGGAGGATGGGTGACAGTGACAGTTAGTAACCTCCTGTGGGTCATGTAAAAAATGTAGCTTCAGAGGCTGACTACAGCTCGGGTTTGAACAGCATTATTGTTTGAGGACAGAGGGAAGTGTTTGTGTTTATATGTTTAGGTGGCAGACAATTTGGTTATGTTTGGACTCTGTATTTTCTTTTGCCTAAATGACTTAACATTCACCAAGTGCGTGAAAACCACATGTGCTATTGCTTATTAGCCTATATGTGAACATACCCTATATTCATTCATTTTTAGACATTTAAGACATACAAACAGTATAACATAGATTCTTCTCACCTCAAAACTCACCTTTTCAGATTTGCTTTTAATGTATAATCATTGTTATGTATTTTAAAATGTTCTTGTCTTGTTTTATAATGTATTTATCAATAATATGTATCTGTAAAGCGTCTTTGAGTACCTTTTAAAAGCGCTTGATAAATAAAATGTATTATTATTATTATTATTATTATTATTATTATTATTATAACATAGCCTAGATAATAACACTGGAAATGCCCCGAAACCTAAATGTGCATTATTGCATGTGGAAGTATTGCATGAGAAATTATTCTTCCAATGTGCTTTACAACACTGTAAAGGTTAACTGCCTTATTCCAGTCTTTACAACAAAACACATCAAACACTTCATTAAAGCTGCACTATGCAATATTTTTGTATGAACAATCGATGAAATGGCCGCATGTAATGTGAAAGGGGTCACCAATAAGCCAGGTTTCCATACACATGTAACCCAAATTTTACCCGAATTTAGAGAAAATCTGCAAAAGACGAATTTCTATCCACTTACGTGATTAGTAGGAGTTGGTCCATGGAGATAAGCAGTTGGTGGCAACAATTCTACAGTGGAAAGAAAATGACACCAATGCAGAAGAAGAGGGTGCATCAAGATGACACAAAGAAAAGAGCGCCAGTGGAAGCCCAAACGGTGTAACACGATATAGACGTTGAAGTCGCATGCTTCATGTACGTCATCATTTATTTGCAAAATATGTTTCCAATGCACTTTGTCACATTTTGCTTTTATTGATACGTCAAATGTTCCACCTCAACTAGCTGGTGAACACAGTGAATCAGCAGATGAAGAGCCAGATATTTCCCAGGTGGTGGAGGCCAACACAGAGCTAATAGGAAGAGAGAATATTGGACTTACATTGATGTAGAGGCCAGAAACAAAACTCCAAATGAATGTTGCTCTATGTCTGCTGGATGTTTTATAGACACTAACAATATTTGTTACAACTCTATAATTTAAAACAGTACGTCATACATAAAGTTTGTGCGGAATGGCTCAATGCACAGTTTAGCATCTTATTAAGTTTGACCACAGTTGTCTAAGATAAAGATACAAATGTCATTTAGCATGATGTGACGATGTAAGGAAAGAGAATTCTGAATTATTGTAGTGACAGTCAGACCCATTAGCTGGCTTACTAAAGCTTTAGGGAATTTTAACATGTTGTCCTGCTACATTTTAAAACTAGTGGGGCAGTCGGAGACCTCGTAGATCTCGGCCAAGGCAGTTCCCATAAGTGAAAAGATAATGTGTGTATCAGCCCCATGATTAGGATCCGCTCCAAAATGTAATGGGTTCTTCCTTGGCCCCTGCTACACCCTTACACTCGTTTTTTCCCCGTAATCCTGCTGACAGGCAGACAGACAAACAAACCAACAAACCAGCAAACCCAACTGAAAACGTAACCTCCTCTTCGGTGCAGGTGACACACAAAAAAACACACACGCACAAAAACAAAAAGTAATTTCAGGCAGATCTCTTGAGGTGTTTCTTCAGGGACATGATGTCTCACAGCTCAGAGGGAAGCTTGTGTCACGAGGAGGACGGAGAATAGGAAGCAATGTCAGCTCCAATACCACAGTGGAATCATGTCATCATGATTTATATTTTATTATTACCTCTGCCAAGGAGGTTATGTTTTCAGTTGGGGCGGTACGTGAGGCGCTACAGGCCACAGCTGGACAATATTACAAAACTGGGTGTTTTTGCTGCATTAATTGTAATAATTGCAAAGATTACTTCCCAACTGCGAAAATTCACATCCACACCCCTCAAGGTTGAACAACCACTCTGGAAACACATATCAGGGTGTAGTTGACACACTTTGAGCAATAAAATACAACACGACTTAAAGCTCATGAACACAGTTTGGAAGTCATTGAATCTTAACAGTGGGGCAGTGGATGAAACAGGTGTAGAGCATCCTCTTCTTTATGTGCTCAGATAGAGATTTGCAAAAATAATGAAGCATAAATATCACAATATTCCTTTGTCTATCATTAGTGTGAGATTTCTAAAATTCGTGCTCTACATGACTTGAGAAGGCGTTGACTCTGCAGTGGGATGTGAGATCTCTCTTGCTGGCATCTTAGAAATTAAGAGCTACAAGACTGAAAGACTGAAAGACTGCGTCTCAAGGGAACGCACTAGCAAAAGGTAATGGGCACTCAGTTATACAGCACATTAGCATGTGCATCATGTGGATTATTATCCATCAGAACAGACAGCAGTCTAACTTTCTGTGATTGTATTTCATGAAAAAGCTTCGGCACGTGTGAAAACAAGGATGCAATTTGTCTTGAAATGACAGGTTTAATTGCACAACACTAAAGGGTGCGTGCAGCACAACAGAGCTGGGATAGCTGCATGGCTACATTCTTTATAGAGAGAACATTACGAAAGTCGGAAACAAAGCTGACATCGATGCCTGGAATATCGGCTTTTCTGGGAGAAGAGCAAAGAGTTTGGAGGAGAGTTATATGAGTCTAGGGGACACAAAGTGGATGCAGATAAGGTATTTCCTGTGATTATGTAATGATGATTGCCTTGAGGCACTTTGAGTGGGCAGAATAAAAAAAATCTATTTCCATATAAGAACAAACAAACAACAACCTTGCTGATGCAGAGACGAAGGCATCGGCACGACTGGAGAGAATGTGTCAGGGAAATACTGAGATAGATGGATGATTTATTAAGACATGTGTATGCACAATGTCTAACATAATGGAACGCCTTCTCCACAAACATAACCTTAGAGAAAAATGAACACTGGAAAACATCTGCAGAGATTTCCATGCTTAATCCGGTTTACCTTTCATTAACAACAATGATCCCTGTTTAGTCCTGCACCTGCTCATTACCTCGTCGCTCCATTACCATCCATCATGACAATAAGAAGCCAAGGTAACAAATGACAGGATGCTTCTGTCACACAGCCGCACCAGAAATGTCCAAATTTCTGATTTGGAACAATTTATACCACGATTACACAACGATTATCCTTAACAGAGAGATATCATAAAAACAGAAAATTATTCACAAAAGAGAAATATTACTTTCTTGAAGCTGCTTTGTTGGGAGAGAGCAGAGACTCACAGAGAGAAATATCTGATGTCAGCCTTCCCCCTCATGGTGACACTGCTGTATTACATTGGCACAGCTGTGTCCAGCTTTCTGAAGTCACTCTGAGTACAAAAGACATGATAAGTCCCACATTACCAAGGTGATAAAAACATCGTTTCTTTACCTTAGAAACATAGCTTAAGTACAACCATTTACGCATAACAACGGTGCTGAAAGACTGATTCATGCGTTTTCTTTAACTGTAATGAGGTTTTTATTGGTCTCTTGAACAAAATAAAAACCACTGAGAGACTTCAGCTCATTAAAAACTCTGCAGCTCACCTATTAACCAGAACCCAGAGAGAGCACAGTCGTTTAGTTTGAGCTGCTCGGCTCTATCTTCCTGAAATGTTTAGAATTGATTTTATGGTCCTCCTCCATACGTACAAAGCACTAAAAGGGATTTAGCTGCATTGCAAAATCCCTTTTAAACTATTTTACTTCAAGAGCACTGCGATCATCCGCTGCTGGTTTATCGGAGCTTCTCCGCAATAGTCGAGAGATAATCAGGGATGCAGCCTTTTTCATTTACACCCCAAAGCTTTGGAACCCTTTACATATAGACATCAGGGAAGCCAGGTCACTTAATGTTTTTAAAAGAAAGCTAAAAAGTTATTTCTTCACTTTAGCCTTTAACTAGCTACGACTTTCCTGATACAGGCCTGAATGTCTTCTTTGAACTTTGACCCACAATTATGCACTTCTGCAATTCTTTTAAATGTTGTATTTTAGTGGATTTTATGCATTTTATTTTTTAAACTTATTTTTTAATATTATCATTCAGTGGGTTTTATATTACATTCATTATTTAAATTTTATTTTCATGGCTATTGTTTTACATTTTTTTTTATTATCTTATTTTCCAATGATGGCATTATATCCCTGTTTTTATGTGTGTTTGATGTTTATTTGTATACAATGATTTCTTTATTCTAAAGCACTTTGAGCTATGGTGCTATAGAAATAAAGTTTATTATATTATTAGTATTATTATTATTATACATTTTTACGAGTATTATTCTTAATACATTTCTCTTATGATGATGATTATTATTATTATTGTTATAATAATAATAATAATAATAATAAGTGATGACATTCTATATTTAGACCGAATCCCAAGAGAAGACGAACCAACAATGAATGTATCTCCGAACAAGTATTGTGTGTGTCTCCTGATATATCTTACTGCTCTGTGCCATGAAGCTCTGTTGTTGTCCAAAAACTATTAAAAATACATGAATGAGCCACGCTAGCTAAAAACTTGAGTACCAGCGATTTCAGGAAATGATTTAACTCATTTTGTTTTGCATCTTCTTTAAATGACCTTTGGGTTAAAATGACAATAAGGCTTGTTGAAAATAAAGCATACTTTTATGCATGATTTGTCCTTTAACTGGGTCAACTAATTATTGTAGAGAGTTTCTTGTGAACAATGTTTTTCTGACACACATGAAACACTCATTCTGTGAATGATAGGGGGAAGCACCTTTTCATTTGTAAGTACGGTCTCAGAGTAACACAAGTACTAGAGGTTTCTCAGCGTACAGGACGCCTCCTCTGAGACAGACATGCGTCTAAAACTAGTGTCATTTCTCACAGATGGTTTAAGTCAATCGGTTTTCTCTAGTCCGAGGTAGATTTGATGATTCAGCTGTTGAGAGTTGTTTTCATATTTTACACACCACATATGGCAAGACATATTCATTCATTATTATTTATTTCTGGAAATATGCTTGTTATGTAACAGATGGTGTGTTTTTTGCTTTGAGTGTGTTTTATGTAAATGTGATGACTAATGTCCTCATGCTGAGCCTGTAGAATGAGACCGTGAAACATTATTCAGAGTGACCCTTTTGTGTCCCACTCATGTTCCCCTAACATGGTGGGATTTGGAGACCACAATTTAGGACAAATTGAACTGCTGAGAGCAGATTTAGGCAGCCAATGATTAGTTAAACACTAATAATGAATACTCTCAGCTACTCCTGACCTTAATTCTTCTTTGGTAGTTCTATAACCATTAACCACAACAACACAACTGAGATAAAAAAAAAAGAAAACATATGGGGTGATGCATTTTCTAAATCTGATCTAAATAGTTTTCTCTCCTGTGTTTATGACTTAAGAACAGGTGGGAATAAATGTTTTGTCAGGACTGCTTTTCTAAGTTAGTTTAGTTTTTCCATCTTTGAAAAAAGTGTTTGTTGATTTAGAACATGAGGTAGTGCTGCACTTCAGCCTATTGTGGCTGAAATGAGAATTACAACAACAAAAACTTGAAAACAGAAAATGTATCTGATGAAAAAAGACCCGTTTTATACATTAAGGGAACTTAGAAAGATTAACCAGGCAAAACATTTGTTTCACCTGTTTTTAAGGAGGGACCTATGATTTCCGCGATGTCGAAAAAATGGATGGAATTGCGGAATTTACATTTCTAAAGCACAGCAAGTCTTCCTGTGGCTCAGGAGCTAGAGTGGTCGTCCACCCGTCGCAGGTTTGATCCCCGGCCTCTGCGGTCAACATGCAAAACTTGCACTTTACTTGCAAAAAAGGTAGCACAAACTCAAAACACTCACAGGAGGATTTACCAAAAATTCCAGAATACTGCTGATACGCTGGTTCATGACACAGAGACATAACAAGACAAAGTGACACAAGACAAGGAGAGACAGGACTATTTATACATGAGGTGAGTGGGCACAGGGGGAAACAATCAGGGGCGGGGCAGACGCTGACGATGGCGGGAAACCACACAAAGGCAGGATGTAACGGGATCTGGGATGAGGGACAAGAGGTAAATAAAACAGGAAGTGCAATGACAGACAGTGACTGACAGACTGGACGTAAGACGAGGTGACTTGATAAATGACAGACAAGACTAAAACCAACGAAGAATAAACACGAACTATACTAAACATGAACCTGACTAACACGCTAAATCTGACCAGGAAATAAAATACAATAATAACTGCAACAGGAAAACTTTAACAAAGTCGACGAGACATGACAGCTACAGCCAATGAGACCTCAAGACACGGGTTGCGGGGGGCGGGGTCAAAAAGATGAAATGTTTTGTTTATAACTGTATTGAAGCATCTTCTTTAATAAAAAAATGTTGCAATGTTGTGTTACATCAAATTAATTGATATTCATTACATTTTGAATATTTTCTTATTTAATTGGGTCCTATATAAGCCATAAACAAAGGACAGAAAACCATTTAGATCAGACTTAGAACATTGATCATTAGAATTTGTATTTTCTCACTTGCCTCTCAGGGCTCCCGTACTTATTTGACGTGCGACTAGCTGAGATTTTTCTCCTAGTTTTGGCCTGGTGGCCAGACGAACAGACGGATGTCCTGCAGGTGGAGGTGTCAGTACCAGAGACCTCAGCTGAAGCTCCAGAGAGCCTGAAGACCTCCTAACACACCACGATAACACAGCAGGACACACTGCAGCAGCAGAAACATAGACAGGCATGTGGACACCAAGCTGCTGTATCAGGGACAAGTGTGAGCAACAATGCTATATGCACTCTTTAGTCATGTGCATGCATTTCTGGAACACAGTCGCTTCATTGTAGAGAAGTGTATCAAATGTGTAACACAGCAGCCTTTTATGGGTTGCTCCGTAAACTGGAAATAGATCTCATAACGTCTTATAATTTTTTCTTCTTTTCTGCTTTAAAATGACCTTGCTTAGCTTACTAGACCAAATAGGTAACATGTGACTGATGCTAAGTGAACTGTTACCAATTTGACTGATAAAAAGTGAGACACTTGAACGCTAGAGAACGAATAATTTAACAGTCTCAGGTTACGAGTTGAAGTCAGTTTACATCTAACTTTGTGACCTTTCGAAGTATAGATACTGCAAGCATGTCTGATCCGGATTCTCCTCCTTTGCTGGCTGTATATTGCCCACAGTTTCATAAGGGTTCGGGTTTATGCTTATAAAATAAAAAGGGATTTTGTTTTTGTTTCTGCATGTGGCCAGCCTGAGGAACAGTGCTAGTCACGCTGCAGGAACAGGAACAACTAAACAAACTGTGGAAAGCAAAAGTCAGTGACCACAAGGACAATATCCGATACATAATATGAAGGATGATGAAGGATAGAATTAAATCAACAATAGTGGAAATGATGCTACAACCCACTCACAAACAACCATAAACTGTTTGTTTTTTTTTGTTTTTTAAAAAATTGTTATATGTTTATTTGTGTGTCTGCAACCATGTTATTTGAGCTGCTGTCTGTCCTTGTTAAATAAAGGTTGAATAACAATACAGGTAACATTATACTAAAAAACAAGAGAGAGGAAAGATTATATAGAAAAATAAATAAAAAGAGAAACAATCAGGTAAACAGACGAGGAGCAGATTGGATGTTAACAGTTTTTTAGCATTTATATTAATTTTGACCATATATTTCGGCGACTTAAAGTAATTGCCAAAATGATAAATGAACACGGTGAAAGAGGAAGTACTGCCGTTCCACTTACAAGTATGCATATGATAAATGAACCCATAATAACAAAAGATTCACAGTATTTGAAATGTTTGCATTCAAGTTATCCATATGATCAATTATATCATTGTAAGTCAATGACAGAATGTTATCCATTTTTTAATCATAACCAAATTATGAATATCAGACCAAAACAAATGAGTGCACTATAAACAAGTTTGTGTCCTCCCGATGCAGCACATGGCCAGTCACCAGAACACCAAACAGGCTCAGGCCAGAAAAACACTCACTGTGCCTCAGGAAAATGCCACTCAGCAATCCTCATGAGGACACAGCCTTACAAGTTTCTGTTGGTTCAGAGAAGGGAATAACTTTAAACCTACAATCTGGGATGTAACTGTAAAACGTTCTGGACTAGCACAACATAATGGTGAAATCTGTCATTAATGACTTTTATGGTTTGTAAATATCGGAGTAAAACATATGAGTATTACTGTATAATGAGTCATACTTTATAAAAACAAATGACTTCATTAACGTTAATATGTATTAACGCTCTACCTGTTAACCTATTAATCTGAAAGACTGGACAACCACTTCCTGGATCTCCATTTACTAATTTACTGTCAGCTACTTCTGACCTTTATTCTTCTTTTTTTGTGGTTCTACAATCTTTAACCACAACAACAAATCTGAAATAAATCTTTTAGGATTTACATACCTTGTTTAATAGAATAGTTTGAAAATAAGGGTAAATACTTTTATTCGCTTTTTTTTACTGAGAGTTAGATGAACTATCCGTCCATTAATACAATACAGTTAGCCTAGATTAGCACACAGCCTGAAAACAGGGGAAAACAGCTAGTTTGGATCTGTCCAAAGGTAACAGAGATCTGCCTACCAGCCCCTCAAAAGCTCCCTCGTAGTACCAGGAATATATCGATCTTCCCCTCTAACTCATAGGCAAGAAAGCAGAGAGAAAGTAGCATTTTTCCTGAGAGTCGAACTGTCCCTTTAAATTCGCACAAAATGGCCCACTAGAAATTCATCGGGGGTTGTTATAAATGATAGGAAAGTGTCATTCCACTTCCTGTTTTATTTACCTCTTGTCCCTCATCCCAGATCCCGTTACTTCCTGCCTTTGTGTGGTTTCCCGCCATCGTCAGCGTCTGCCCCGCCCCTGATTGTTTCCCCCTGTGCCCACTCACCTCATGTATAAATAGTCCTGTCTCTCCTTGTCTTGTGTCACTTTGTCTTGTTATGTCTCTGTGTCATGAACCAGCGTATCAGCAGTATTCTGGAATTTTTGGTAAATCCTCCTTGTGAGTGTTTTGAGTTTGTACTACCTTTTTTGCAAGTAAACTATTTTATTTTACACTTTACTGTCTCTGGTGTCGTGCATTTGAGTCCTCCGACCCTGTGTCTGAGGTTGTGACAGTAAGTCATTAATAAAGGGTGCTACCACTACAATAATTCAGCACACGTTTGGTTATTGTCTAATACCATTACATGTGCAGTAGACTACCTTTCACATTTACTGAATAAGGACACTGGCTGGAGTTATTGGCTACATTTTGTCTATTTGCTTGACTATGCAAGTTGCTCTTTTGCTATCTGAACCATGCATTACATGACCGTGCAACTATTTTGCTGGTCAGTGGGATGAGATAAAACTTTACTGAGATGATTTTAATACAGTGTAGGAGAGCTTTAATTGAAAACTCATTCAGAGGAGGCGTGACTGAAAAAGTACAAAAAGCTCTGAATCTTGGCTAAAATTAGACACGACAGAGTCTCTATTGATACCCTATATGTGCCTCTGCTCCCACCTCAAGGCATGGCTTTGCATAATGTGCCCACACAACACTAGAGCCCAAATAGCAAAGACAAGCTTCGAAGAAATTGGAAGCGGGGGGAGGCGCGCGGGGGGGGGGGTCACGAGCCACTGAGAAACCAGAAAAAGACTGGAAGCTTGCAGTGTGTACGGAAGAGTTTCTACTGCAGTCTGACACATCATGTGAGACATGATCCGGACGACCAATAACTATCTCCGACCCGTCTAGGCCTGTGGGGAGATAAGAAGTTTGGGGGGGGGGGTGTGTCTGTGTGCGTGTGCGTGTGCGTGTGTGTGCGCGTCCGTCCGTATGCTAATCTCGCATACTACTGGACCAGTAGTGTCTGCCTGATATTTTTATGCTTATTTATGAATCTATGCTCGAGGACCTCTCATGGTTGCGGGGATTCCCGATTAAAAAAATATATATTTTATTGATTGTTTTATACCGTCATTGGCTGCTGACTCCTCTTGACCGGCAGGTGCAAGTGATCAACAACTGCTTCAAATCAAGCTTTACCTCGTCTGTTGCAGCCACATTTTGGCTCAAAAACTGTAAAAATGCCATACCCGATATGTCATGATCCACGAAAGTAAGGCACGATACGAGATGAATAAAACCCCCGTTTTTGTTATCTTGACCACCATCTTGACTGTAAGGGAGCCGGGAGACAAGGGACAATTGAGTGAGATTCAACTCTTCTTTGTTTGTGAAGGGAGAGGGAGACACACCTGGAGGGGATCTGCGCTCTACTGAGTGACCTTTCCTAGTCTTAAGAAGTGTGATTTCATTGCAATGGAACTTTTAATTTACTCCCAGTACAAATGAAGGGTTGAATGGGGAATGTATGTGGGAATAAGCCTGACTATGGTGAAGATCATTTCGCACAGAGCTCAATAGTTCTCCATTTACTTTCTAAGTAGGCCACTGACAATGACACTGACTGTACTTCCACATATAATGTGGCATGTAACACAATTACAGAGTTATTACCCTGCTCTGTATGTTTACTGGGACATAACCAATAATGTTTCTACTTAGTATTTTATATTTGAATTTAATTCATTATTTTTCTCTCAGAGACCTGCTCTGTGTTGGCCAAATACTTTTGTTTTAGATGCTAAACATATCGGCAATAATATATCGAGAATAGCCCACAGTCGTCATGTTGTTCAGCTCATGTTTTCAACTTGTATTAAACCGCAGGTTTGAATAAAGACGGTTTCATTTGATTTAAATTCTCCTAACGGACACACTTGCTAACTTCTTCTTCTTAGGAACTTTGTCAGCAGTAAATAAGTGTAAAAATGATCCCTTTTGCTGGAGGGCTTTGTGAAGCCAGTCTTATGACTTGCCAATTGTAATGGTGTAAACTAAGAATTGACTGTTTTCAGATGACTACCAGACATCTGCTGAGGTTATAAAAAGCTATATAAAGAGAAATATCACCAGCTGTGCAGCTCATTTGCAAACAAACCAGTTGTATGCGTCAGAGTGGAACATTATTGGATGTAGAAATCAGGACCAGAGGTATCCTCCTCGTGTCTTATGCTCACTGAGGTTGTTGGCTGTTGTATCGCAGGTCACTCTGAGTCGTGGTGTTAAATTGCAGGCTTAGATTTTTTAACACTCGACATGAGTAAGTTTCACAGTGAGCTGACTCAGAGGGAGCAGGAGTCACTGAAAATCCGACGCAACAGCAATACTAAGGCTGCCGAACTTGTCAAGATGGAGAAGATGCTGCAGCAGACCAAGGACCTGTTGGACAAGAAGGCAGAGTCTGGTTCAGACAGCATGAGCTTCCAGGAGAACATGGGTCTGTATCACAAACAAAACATTCTAACTTCATAATTGAGTTGCTCTTGTGTGTCGAAATCCCCTGCCGGTGGTTGTGGTGACTGTGTGTTCTGGTTGCTTGTTGCAGTGGAGGATCTGGAGGAGAAAGTGCGCTCCAGCAGACGCCACCGGAGGAACTCCCTCCATCACACACAGATGCTGGAGAGCCAGATGAAAACGGTGAAAGGCGAGCTGGTGGGCACGCTGGACCACCTTCAGGAGCTGAGGAACGTCTTGCAGCGGTCACAGCAGAAAGCAGAAGAGCGCAAAGCTGCGATGGAGAAGCTGGCAGCGGGGCTCAGGTGAAGCACCTGTTGATTGGTTCCAAACAAGGCTGTGACCTTTTTCAAGCTTCGATACACCAACTGAACGTCTGACCTGACGCCTTCACCCTGGGACCCGAACAAGACCGCACCTATACGCTGGTTATATAGAAGAAAGAGACTTGAGCTGCTGTGTTCGTCTTCACTCATGTTCTCCTCCGTCGCTGCAGTGAGGCCCTTGTTTGGCATCCCAAAGACTAAACTGAAGAGACTTTATTCCTCTAACAAGTAGCTTCTTCCTGCTTTTATTCACCATTTTTGTTTTAATAATCTCATATTTTGAAGGCTTTATGACGGCATGCTTTGTCAGTTTTTGCCCAGAACCTGCGTCTCTGTGCCTTGTGGAAACAATCTAAGCGATGATTCTACATCACTGCTGCTTACACCACCGGGAAAAGCCAACGCACACGTTTAAAACTATATTAAATCCTACATACATATCCTTTCACTTTTTGCAGATTGTACTCGCATGAGACTCCTCATCTCAGAGGCAATACTGAGTGGTATTGAATATATTCTGAGCTGCCCTCATAAACTTTTTTTGCTGTATGCTCAGCCATTTATGAAAAGAAAACATCTCTATGATTGATGAAATTCATTCCATCTGCAGCACCGGAAATCACCTCCATGTTATTGCTTCATGAACCCAGTTTAATTAGTTCGTCCCTGCCAATAGTCACATGTAAGTTGTCGTTTTGCCATGTACATCTGTAAAATTCTCCAACTTAGTCATCGTGATGTTATTAAATTCTTAGACTCATGTTGTATGAATTGTTTCTTGGACATAATATTTTTATTGGATCTACAATTAACAGAAGATATAATCTTGTTTTAATATTATTGTAGGGCTGACATATACATTTGTCTTTTAAATGGTTCTCCTGGTATTATTATTATTATTATTATTATTAATAATAATAATAGAAAAATAAATAGGTAATGTATTTGTATAGCACATTTCAGAACTGCGGCACAAAGCGATTTACAATAAGAGAAAATAGAGAGAATGAACACAAAAAACAGGGCGAGAATGTGATAATTAATGTAAAATAAGTTGGAAAAAATATATATATATAAAAATATAATAAAATAACAAGAATATTTTGTGTGAAATTATAAAATGTCTTATTGTCAGAGTTAAGTTAAATAAATAAATAATCCTGAGATGTGAACATTAAATGCAGAGGAATGTATTTCTTCCCCCAGATGACAGAAAAGCGTGTTCCAGTGTTTCTCCTCCTCTGGGATCAATAGGCTGTTGTCTGTTTCCTGTGGTGAGTCATCTGAAAGCTGCATTTGTGCTTCCCTGTAGCTGAGATGTGATTACACCTAATTTAGCACGGCGCGTTTCACACGGTATCACATGCTGCGGGGCTGTGGGAGGATTTCATTGGCTGACCCTAACATAGACATTTAACTGTAATTATAACACCATGCCAGGGAAAAGTCACGTGTACTGCTCGTTACTTACAGCTGCGTCCAAAACACCTTCATGCTTCTTCTCATCTGTGAGTGATGTAATATTATTAATATTTTATGAACGCATGTGTCATGTGTCTTGTATATTTAGCTGAGGGACAAAAAGTGGGTTGAAGCTGATAAGTGATCATTTGGGGAGGAAAAAAGACAACGAGGAACTTCAGAAAAACGGTGGTGGAAAGTACATTTATTCAAGTACAATATTGAGGCAATAATTTACTTGAGTATATTTCCATTTCCTGCTACTTTATACTTATACTCCACTACGTCTCAGAAGCAAATAATGTCTTTTTTCCGTTATATTACATTTATTTGATCATTTAAATTACTTTGAAGAATCAGATTAATAATTTAAAATGTAATCAACAAATAATTTATCATGTGCTAAAAACTATAGTATATATAGTAAAAAAAAGTTAGCTCCTCCTTTCCAGTTGCAACATTAAAGTGATAAACACATTAATGCATCAATAATTATAATATAATAATATAACATGTATTATTCTCACATGTGTCGTTGTGCAAAATGAGTAAGTTTACTTTTTGTACTTTAAGTATTTTTTGCTAATATTTTTTGGTTTTATTTCAAATTCTGAATGTGGGTCTTTTACTTGAACCTGAGTGTTTCTACACTGGGGTTTTACTACTTTTACTTAAGTAAAAGATCTGATTATTTTTGTCCACCTCTGGAAAAAGGCAAGATATAATAAATAAGTAAACAGTAAAAAGCTAAATATAATAAATAGACAGACTGAATTTACAATATTGCATGTAGGAAATATTGATATTTAGTACACATTGGTATTGCACATTGCACACAATGGCTTGTCTGTTTTGATTGTAAAGTCTGACAGTATCTCTCCTTCACACACAGGTCCAGCAGTCTGTCACTGAAGGAGCTGGTGGAACACATTCTTCATCTGGGATAAAAGCGTAGCCATCATTCTCCTCCTTTCTCCCACCTCCTCCACTGGATCGAAGGGGCATCATCATCACACAGAGTTCCTGATGGATTCATCGGTGGGTGGTGCTCTACTGCTCAGGCTTTCAAATAAAACACCAGAAGGTTGTGAGTTCAACACCAGGAGCTGCCACCATTGAGCCCCTGAGCAAGACACTTAACCCTGAGCTGCTCCAGAGGACTGTCCCTGTAGTTAGTTCACTGTAAGTCGCTCTGGATAAGAGTGTCTGTTAAATGACCTGCAATGTAATAAACATCCTTATTCACAACAAATGACCCTGCAGGGGGTACTGGAGACCTCACAGAGAGCAGCCGGGAAATGAAACAGGCATCAATTGATGTTATTTCCAATTATAAGTAGGTATGTCTTATTTGTAACTGTTTAGTCAAGGTTTTGTCCATTAATATTGTTTTAACTATTATTTAATGGCTTTAGGAAGATAATAATAATAATATACTAATGATAAATATTATAGTGACAATGAATGTTGCATTGTATCGCATAAGAACGAACAGAATGAAAAAAATGTCTACCAGCTTTGCAACATTAACTAGAACCAATAAGCCCAGAAACAGGCATCATAACAATGCATGTGGTGATCATGGCTTTGGTATCACTGGATTTGGAAATGCAAAAAGACATCCTCCACTCAAAAATGTGTTTTTCTCATGTTAATGTCCCCTAAAATGTCTGTGAAAAGTGTGCCTCTATAGAGAGGTGTTCACACATTCCTCTGAAGGGGGACATGTCTGTGCACTTCCCTAAAATCTGAAAAGCCGCCACAGCCAGTAACTGAAGCTCTGTCCTGGAGGCCGTTTCACACTCCCATCCTGGCACAAGTTGTTCCCTCGTCTCTGCCACGAGGACCCAAGACAATAAACAAACTGTCAAAACGTAACGTTACACCGACCGTAAGGCCCCTAGTGCCACAGTAAACACACTGATTTTTAAACTCAGCATAAAGATTATAAAATAGCAGTGATATTTTGACCGGCTCTCAGAGTTTCAGCAGTTTGGTCGAATTTTGCGTATTCTTGCCCACGGACTGACTGACCGACCGACTATGTCAGGCAGGCATAAAGCAGGAGTAGAGTATACAGAGAGTACACAGA
>CALSCE010010686.1:21764204-21783518 GCA_943593645.1 Bovichtus variegatus | reverse complement strand
TGTGTGTGTGTGTGTGTGTGTGTGTGTGTGTGTGTGTGTGTGTGTGTTTAGTCTTGTGGAAACTTGTTGGTATGTCCCAGGCAGACAAGGACCATGTGAGTTGTGTGTACCTTACACAGCGAGGCAGAATGTGCTTAGTCAGCTCTGACAATAGGAGTGATGGACCACTCCTAAACTGAGGCGCCTGCCGGAGCTCAGGGAGCGGCATTTGAGCCTCCCCTTTCTGTCAAGCCTCCACATGACTCTAACATGCTTAATGGAAAGTCAGATTTTGTTGGCTTGTTATTTAACTTCATATCCCCTACAAAAGTCGCTCTGTTTATCCCCTAAGCAGCTGATCGTGGAAAAAACGAAGAAAAATGTGAAAATTATCCATGTTTTTTTCCCCCACCTACGAGTTGAATGACGAAAAAGCTAACACTGAGGAAAAGATTGGAATTATTTTCCTTTTGCACATCATAAATACTCCCAAATGTCTACGATATAATTTTGCACTTCTTTTGCCTGCATGCGTCAGTGTTAATGAATCGATATACGGTTTATATGATTGAGCATGAAGGGTTTTATTTATAACATTTGTCTGTGATTTTTAGGCTGTATTATGGGTTTGCGTATCAATTCTCACAAATTTGATTTGTAATCCAACATTGTTACATGAAGTTATTATTTTTGCAGCTCTGTTGCAGACTGCGTGGGGTCGGGTTGCACCTGGACACGCCTCTTCATCACAACAGTTTCTGGGCCTGTATATAACAGGGCTGAGCTGGAAGAGCAGCCCTGTCAGCTTCTCCTCACCCAGCATCTCTCTTCTGTCCTCACCAGGTAATAAGAAATTGTTAATAATCTGCACTTTCTTTTTTGCAAAATGCTATTAAATGCTATAAAACTTTCTGCAGCTATTCAGATAGCATGTATGAAAGCATAGACTATTTGCTTTTTTTTACCTTTTAAGAAATTCACCTTGATTATTCATAGCAACAAGTCCCACACATGAACTATTTCTGCATCAAAGGAAGCAAAATACTTCATGATTTAGACAAATCCATTTGGACAGTTATTTAACATATATTTTTGAATGCATGGCATCTTTCCTCTGTTGCATGCTATATTTTCATATTCTCTGTCAATGTCAGTTCTATTTTTTCCAATTTTCCACCCAACATAGTAAGTGTTTGCAAGCTACACGGTTGTTGCCTTTGACTGTGGGGAATGGCTTTTCCTGTGCCAAAATACCACAGCAACAGTTTGCAGTTTGGCAGTTAGTGCAGGGCACACAGGTGATATTTGTCGTGGAATTTAACCGATACAAACTATCATAAGAGACGGTGAGATATTACACTGAAATAAAGATACTTAATTGAATAGGTAATATTTGAATTCTTTATTCTTGCAAGAAGGAACAATGATGCAGAGTGTCAAACAGTCTGCAGCGAAGTACAAAGTACGGAGATTTCTTCACAACATTTATAGTCTTGATGACCGTATTCCTCAGAGAGAGAACAAAGCACGATAGGAAGCAGAAGACAGGTGTGAAAGAAAACAGCTCTCTTTCGGTGGGTCATGAAGATGTGAATCTACCGGTGGTAAAGAGTAATGTTAAGAAAGAGGAGTGGTGGTTGGGACCAGTCGTCCGGTTGTCCAGAGCTCCGTTGTCAAAGGTTAAAGCAGTTGAAAGAGAAGATTAGTTAGAGTAGGGCTCCCTCTGAGGAGGGGGAGAGGCAACTCTTTTCTGGATAAACAGATAACATTCCTAAAGTTGCTGGACTGATTATACAAATAGAAAACACACAGAGTATATATTCAAAACTAAATGCATATATTGTAAGGTTATTATAGAATCATGAAATTCAACATTACATATTTCACCACTTTAATCAACACCTCAATTAATTCATTAATCACACAGTACCTGTATTACAGTAAATGTAAAGTAAATTCAGAATGGACCTTTTGTTCTGAGATAGAGATGACTTTTAAATGTAAATGGAACAAAGCAACATAATGCACTACTGAAGAAATACTAAAACTTTTTTTGTGAACTTTTGAATGTTTTGTGATGCACACAATTAATTTCCTGAGAACACCAAGGCTATCTAAAGTGATGAGAAAAAGTTTGTATAACTTTTGAATTTTATTTATTTATTTTCTTTGCTTTTGGATGTTTTTCTAAGTTACTTGAGTCCAAGAGTCTCAATGGCCGAATTTAAAGTTGTATAAAACTAGGGCTGCAATGATCCAATCTGTCCCAATATTTAATCAGATTACGATCACATCAGAAAAAGAAAAGCAGCAAATCCTCACATTTGAGAAGCTGGAGCTAGACACTGTTTGGCATTCATGAAAACCGACTTCAATTTCCTTTCATATTTCTGTCAGTCAAGAAATGATTAATGATTGATGATGATGATTAATCGGCTAATCTTTTCAGCCCTATACGATACTGTTACAATCTATCAAGTCCTGTGTTTTAAGGTTAGTTACTGTTACTTGTCACTTGTTAATGAAGACGTCTCTCCCCTCAGTTCCTGAGCATTATGCCGCAGCACAAGGAGTTTGAGACTGCGGGGAAGAAGCCCGGCCTGCAGGTGTGGCGGATAGAGAAAATGGATTTGGCACGCCTCCCTACTGAACTCTATGGAGAATTCTACAGTGGAGACTCTTACATATTGCTCCACACCACCGCTGCTCCTTCTTACAACATTCACTCGTGGTTTGGTATTGGATTTAGATTCTCTGCTGTCACCTCAAAATAAACTCTGGTTTATGATCGAATTAAATTCCCCTAATTTGTCCGCCTATACTCTCTTTTGTTTTACAATCATTCATTGTTTTGATTTTTAACCGTTATCTGTTATACCACAGGCAAGGACGCTTCCCAGGATGAGAGAGGGGTGGCTGCCATCTTAATGATCCAACTGGATGACTTTCTGGGTGGAGCTCCAACACAGTTCACTGAGTTTCAAAACCAAGAGTCAGTCACCTTTCTGAGCTACTTCAAGTATGGCATCACATACAAGGTGAAACATGATATCAAAAAGCCTTAAGGAACCAAGAGAGATCAATTAACAGTACAAAAACAAAAGAAACCAATGTGATGACATAAGCTCAAGGGATTGTTTATGTATTGCATGTTTATATGGGAAGTAAAACTTGTCCCAGTGCTTTTTTGGGAAATGTTTGGAGCTGTTGTTGGCTGCTCCCTCAGATTATCCTGCCGAAGGTTTCCGTGGGGAGTATTAACTGGCTAACAAGGCGAGCAGAAACATGACCTCTAATGCCAAAACACCAGCAGATGGCATGAGATGAAGACTATAGCCAGTGTTATACTTTAGCTCCAAAGATGTAGAAAATATGCAGTTTAAATAGTTATCCAATAATAAGTAGCATCTAGACATCTTTAAAGGAACAGCTCGACATTTTGGGAAAAAGTTAGATGAGACGATTGATACAGAGTCGTATCCAACTGAAAATATTGGCAAAACACCAAATAAGCATACTCCCCAGAATGTCAAACAATCTTTGATTATTAGGCTGTCCTTTGAAATTGAAATACCATGCAGTTGTAGTTTCATGTAATAGTTCTAATGCTTTATTCTTGACTTTACTCCTGTCAAAGAAAGGTGGAGTGTCCTCAGGCTTCCGTCATGTCAACACCAACAAAGCAAATGGCAAAAAACTGCTCCACGTTAAAGGTCGTCGGAACATCAGAGCCACGGAGGTGCCCATGTCCTGGAACAGCTTTAATAAAGGAGACTGCTTCATCATTGAGTTGGGAGAGGTGATCTAGAAGACGGACCGCATACCCAAAATATGTTAGACTGAAATAGTACAGGCTTCAGGTGTTGCAATGTTTCACCACAACTGTATTTTCATTTCTTTTCCTCTGCTCCTCTCTGTGAAATGCAAGGACATCTACCACTGGGCTGGCAGTGAATGCAATTCATTTGAGCGCATAAAAACCACTCTGCTGGCCGTTGGCATCCGTGACAATGAGCAAAGCGGTCGTGGGGAAATAGAAATGATTGACGAAGGCTCTGAGCCAGAAGCTGTCATTAAAGTGAGCTTTTTGTTCTTTACTCTAAAAATTTTAACAGCTATATTCAGGACACATCTGGTTTTGGCTACTACAAAGGATGTGAGTGCAATGTTGCAATCTGTGAGTGTGTGTTTATTTATACTGTAGGTCCTTGGACCAAAGCCCGACCTCCCACCAGGAAGATCTGATGATGAGATCGCCGATAAGGAGAACAAGACACAGGCGTCTCTCTATTTGGTAAATACCAGCACAGTGCCCGTACGGAGCAGGTCTATGACTTGGCCACCAGAAGTGCTGCTTGCAGCGTTTTTGAGAACGGCAGTGTGGCCGCATGCAGCTTTCTCGAGAACCACTCATCCGATTGACTTCACACTCAACTTCCTTAGGCCCTCAGTAATATAGCCATCAAGTGTGAAGTCGATTTGATGGTTTGGTTCTTGAGGTATCTAGAGATACCTTCCTTTATAGTTAGATGCTGCTGCTACAGCGCCACCTAATGGCTAAATAACACCAAATTTGTCAAGGTTACTCAGACATCATATCTCCACATGTCAGCCAAATGTGGTTTCAATAGCACAAAGTGTTCAGGAGATATGACATGTTTTGAACCACATTTGGTGACGATATAGGTATCTGAAAGGTTCAGATGATAAATGTAGATGTTTTTATCATCGCTCTTCTTTCTAGATTTCTGATGCTGCCGGCTCCATGAAGACAACTCTTGTGGGTTCAGAAACCCCGTTTAAAAAAGACTTGCTCTCCCGCAGTGAATGCTACATCTTGGACAATGGAGGAAGCAACATTATATTTGTCTGGAAAGGTATAACACCATGACATCCATCCATTTCTGCAACCATTTGTTCTTTGGGTACACTTTGGGTATTAATTGTGTTCAATTCGCTCATAGTAACAAGTTGTTAATCAGCACTCTGTGGTTCCTCTCCAACTGGGAAAATATGACTTTGTAGTCTCAACACTGTAACTGTAACTGCAGGTCCAAAAGCAAATAAAGACGAGCGTCGAGCAGCAATGAGTGCTGCAAACAAGTTCATCAAAGACAAGAATTACTCCCAAAATACTCAGGTAATGTGGCCATGTAGTTAAAGTCTGCCAACAAAACTGTATCTTTATCTTTATCTTGTTGTCCCATTTATTAATATGTTTGCTTGTCTGTCCATTTCTGACATGAACAGGTCCAGATAATGCCAGCAGGGGGCGAGACCACCCTCTTCAAGCAGTTCTTCATCTGGTCGTACGAGGAAGAGACATCTGTCCAAAGTAAGGCCTACACCATCAGCCAGGTGACGCAGACTCCTTTCGACGCCTCCAAACTCCACAGCAACAAGAGCATGGCTGCCCAGCATGGCATGGTCGATGATGGCTCCGGGAAAGTCAAGGTATGGTCACTAGCCTGAGTACCCTCATGCTGTATATTATGTCTTCAGATATCAACATACAGATGTGACAATGGTGGGTGTCTGTAGATTTGGCGTGTGGAAGGAAGTGATAAAGAACCTGTGGACACATCCAACTATGGACAGTTCTTTGGAGATGACTGTTACCTGGTGCTGTACTCCTACAAAGACGAAGGCAGAGAGAAGCATATCATCTACATCTGGTGAGTGCAACCTTTTCAGCATGGCCAGATTACCTGTTAGGGGCCCATGGCAAAAACATTGTTGTTAGACCTCTACTTAACCCCCCTTTTTTAAGTCTAAAAGCTTGATTATGTCACAGGGCCCCTTTTACAACACAGGGCCACAAGATTAAAGGGAGCCTTCGGATTGTTGACAAGCAACTCTCGTGTTCTTAACAGTAAAATTAGAGTTTTTTCTAAAAAGGAGTCTGGTGGCTTTGAAGAGAGCATAGATAAGTGCTTCCGTTTCTACTTGTCTATGATCCAAACCATCCCTTTAATCCAAATTATCCCTTCAAGTAATATTGCAAGAACAATCCCAGTAGATATTTTACTCTAGTAGTACAAATTCCTTTATCGTGACCAACCTTTTGACAGTGTTTTACATTCACACAGAACAGCTGAATGACATACTGACTGGCATATAAATAAATGCAAGATAAAATGGATAGTATGATGAAGGGAGAATAAAAAATAGACGAAAAAGATAGTAAGAAAGAGAGAAAAAAAACATGCAAATCAGACAGCCATATGGTCCCAGCTTTGCCAACTTTTGCCACTTTGTAATTCATAGTAACTTGACATTTATCTACACAAAAACAGTTATTGTGTGTCTTTATATTACCTGGCTTTGCGGTCTTTAGGCAAGGGCTGAAGTGCTCTAAGATTGAACTGGGTGCTTCAGCCATTCTTGCCATCAATCTGGACGATTCCATGGGTGGAGCAGCCACCCAGGTAAGCTATTTACTGGGAAAACTATTTATGGTATTACTCAGGTTTTTCTTTAAAGGAATATTTTGACATCTTGGGAAATACGCTTACTTGGCGAGAGTTGAAGAGAAGATCCATACCACTCTTATATGATAGTGGTATAGATCTTCTCACCTTATTCACTGCAGCAAAAGCAAATAAGCATTTCCCAAATTATCAAACTAGTCCTTTAATGAATTACTGCTGCAATTCAAGCATAGGTATACAACTCCTTTCACCCCTGTCCTCATCATACATGTTCGCTAAGCAACAGCTGTGTCTTGCCAGGTTCGTGTCACTCAAGGCCAAGAACCCCCTCATCTTGTGAGCATGTTTAAGGCCAAGACTCTGGTCATCCACCTGAGTGGGACATCCTGCGATGGTAGCCCGCGACTCTTCCACATCCGCCAGAGCTCCACCAAAGCCACACGGGCTGTTGAGGTCAGCTTCACTCATCACATTGATTGTGCATGAAGTGACCCTTTGTAATGAACAATTCTCAGCATCCTCCCTATCTTTGTGTCTTACTGGCCCAGGTGGAGCCCACTGCCTCCTCCCTGAACAGCAATGATGTGTTTGTGCTGAAGACTCCTGATTCCCTCTTCCTGTGGAAGGGAAAGGGAGCAACTTCAGAGGAGATAGTTGCTGCTGAGTATGTTGCCGGCCTGCTTGGAGGAACTGCCACTGTGGTGGAGGAGACCAAGGAGCCAAGTGAGTGCTGAAAAAAGAGCTTTAATCTCCGCAGGATAACAGTGTCAAACATTTCCTGAGAAAAACTACGGTTTTCTCCTTGTCGTCAGATGGTTTCTGGTCAGCACTGGGTGGGAAGGACAAGTACCAGACCTCCATGTCCCTGCAGAGGATGGTCAGGCCTCCACGACTGTTTGGCTTTTCAAACAAGACTGGCAAGCAGATAGTGAGTATCTACACTTTCATCTATTTTAATTCATTAAGGGCAGGTAGTTATGCATTACCTCCGTTATGCATTATGTTTTCGATTTGGTTTGATAACAGTATAATGGAAAAATGACTGGATAGATTTTCATGAAACTTGGTGAAAGGGGTGTAACAAGGGCCAAAGAAGAACCCATTCAATTTTGGACACTTTGTAAGCATCTACTTTTCAATATGTAGGTGGAGGAGGTGCATACTGAGTTCACACAGCTGGATCTGGCACAGGATGATGTCATGATTCTGGACACTTGGAATGAGGTATGCTGCCTTCAGTTTTAATGTTCACAGTCAGCACTCGCAGGTCTCAAGTATATTTTTTGCCTTATCCCTAAATCCCTTTGGTTATTTCTCACACCAGATCTTCGTTTGGATTGGAAAAGATGCCAATGAGACCGAGAAAGCTGGATCACTCAAGATTGGTAAGACAAACAGAGCTATTAAAGATAAGGAGAAATGTTATAAGACTGCCTACACTGCCTTCAACCACTGACCGTCTCTTCTCCTTATCCTTCCTTTTTGTTCGTTTATTTATTTACTTTTGTGTTACTTACTCTGTGAAGCGTCTTTGAGTTTCTAGAAAAGCACTGTACAAGTAAAATGTATTATTATTATAAGAGAGTTTGTTCAGAAATGTATCCTTGTTTTCCTTTCAGCTGAAGACTATCTGAAGTCTGACCCCTCTGGCCGTAGCGGTGTCCCCATCTGCACTATCAAACAGGAGGGCGAGCCACTCTCCTTCACCGGCTGGTTCCATGCCTGGGACCCCAAGATGTGGGAGAAAGATATTTTGCAGACCATAAAATGCCAAATCAAAAAGCATTAGAAACAAAACACAAAAGCAGTAGTATCGGCAAACAACCTGCAAAGATTCATTACTTATTGTATCATTGCACTTCAAAGAATAATCAACCTGTAAGATTTTGTGAGCTTTGAATTTCATGATTCTATGTGGGTGGAGGGCAGCTTGGAGATGCAGTAAAGATTTAACATAGCTTTTTGCAACTCTGATGTACTTAGCACAGAATCTTATAGATATATTGAGTTAAACCTTTGCTGGGAAAGTTTCTGGAATTTTTGTTGAAACATTCTGTCTCATGCATTAAAACAATCAACCTGTTTATGATCCAGTGAAAAAACCATGATGCTCCCTTCCTCCCCAATTCAGGGTGGCCTTACGGAATTGGAAAAATTTGTCATGAGATGAGAAATATCACAATTGTATTATTTGCGACAAAAAGAATGTAAATTTAAGGTAATCTTTTCCCTTTTTTCAGTCTGTCAAAGGAAATTTTTAATTCTGAATTTTAATAAAGTTATGAGTGTCTTTTCTGATTGCATTTCTTTATTCAAACAAGAACATGTGCTTTTTTTGTCAAGTCTTATACGATTCACTGTAGCAGTAAAGTTGTTATCATGAGCCTAAATCCTCACTAGGCATTAGCACCATGTGTAAGAGCGGCACGATGGTAATCTTCTGCCCATGTGTGCATAGTGTTTCTGCTGAATTGCAGACCTGTGGATTAAGGCGCGGCCTTTAAAAGCGTCTCCACGTCGCCCATTATACCTCCCGTCTTTTCTTCTCTTTCATTCTCCGCTGCTGGAGCTGCAGGACAAACACTAACCAGCACAATGACCCAGAAGGTGGTACTCATCACAGGCTGCTCCTCTGGGATTGGCCTTGCCTTGGCTGCCCGCATCGCAAAAGATGAGAAGAAAAGGTTCATGGGTAAAATTGTCACATTTAAAAACTTGCACTAACTGACAACTGCATTTCTTACTGTATGTGTGTGCGAGCGTGCAAATAGACTGAGGACTGAAAGAATCAGAAGAAATTAAGGAATGTTTGTGTCTGTATTGCACATGCATCACATTGTAATTGCTGAAGAAAACTTAGAAATTAACAGTAAAGGGATTGTACGAAAATTTAAATGTGGTTAATAAAAGTACGGTTAAAAAAACATTTAAAATGATTTATCCACCCTAGGTTTGTATTATAACTGTACCAACTCAATACAGTATTTTGAGATATTATGGGGGGTGTTGCAGTATTTTTGTAAGTCGGATCCTTTTTTTAGTAAAGTTGGGGAGGGCCTTGCTTTGCTCCCCACCCTTATTGAAACTAACATTTGAATAATAATGGTGAATATTCAAGATTATGGCAATACAGGTGATTTTAAATAATACTATTAGTTAGTGGTTAGTGCAAAAAAAAGTTTGAGAGGTGCCTTAGCAGTAGTAGTGAACATTATGCTTTTGGAGACTAATCATAGAAAGGTATTATTTTGTAAATATAAAAATGTACGCCCGTGTAACCCATCATTTGGCAAGAAACTTATTACATTTCCATCATAAAAATATATTTACACAAATCACAAAAGGTAACCATATTTTCTTAGAAGTACAGTTTTGCATGCAAGGTTCAGGAACGTGTCTTTCCAGAGACAATGTCCTGGTTACTCTGGATAATCCACACACCTCACTGTCAACAGTTTGTCAAGTCTGCGGATTATCCTGAGCAACAGGGACATTGTTTCTGGGAAAGACGTTGCAGTTGAGTTTAACAGCTGTCATTTTCCCAACGCTTTGAACATCATGAACAACATTCTATTACCTCCATTGTATTGCTTCAGCAGCAGACATTTAGATACAAAACCTCAGAAAACTAGAACAGCACTCGGAGAGTACAGACCTCTGCCAAATCCAAATGCCCTGTCTTGCAACAAAAGTGAAAAATAATTTCTTTATCCACCAATTCATTGTAAATTGAATGGGTTTATCCTTTGCCAATGCTTCACCCTTCCACCAAGTTTTATGAAATCGGGCTGTAGTTTTTCCGTAATCTTGCTGACAGACAAACAATCCGAAACAAAAACATAACCTCCTTGGCGAAGGTGGTGAAACTATCTGCAATGCCATGAGGAGTTAATTAGACAATCTGTTGTTAATTTGTGACGGTAGGTGCGCTGGCCCTTGTTGCCAATGTTGAAAGCCAAATAAGTGTCTGATGTCTCTTGGTAGACTTTCATTCTGCATCTAAGTAGTAAACAAACTCACGGCTTCAAATGACTTTTGTTTGTTGTAGTCTATGCCACCATGAGGAACCCCAGTAAGGGCGAGGCGCTGGTCGAGGCAGCGGGCCGGACTCTGGGCAGGACTTTGGAGATCAAACAGTTGGACGTATGTGACGAGGACTCCATCAAAGCCTGTGTGAACAGCCTGCCTGAACGCAGGGTGGACATTCTTAGTAAGCCCACACCATTCGGTTCAGTGCAGTCAGACAAAATAGAAATTCTGGAACTGCAGCTACTCACGAGTATTGGCTCTGCATCCTATTCTTCCAATATTTAACGATTGTACTGTACATGCTTTGACTTCCTCTCACAGTAAGTAATGCTGGGATGGGTCTGATTGGGCCCATCGAGTGTCAGTCTATTGATGAAATGAAGACTGTCATGGACACCAACTTCTTTGGGCTCGTGCGGCTGCTGAAGGAAATCCTACCTGACATGAAGAGGAGGAAAAAAGGCCATATTGTGGTCATCAGCAGTGTCATGGGCATTCAGGGTGAGGACGGTTGCATCTGTTCATCATGAGAGCATTAATTTTTTTTTTATGATAAAACACTGTCCTAACTGGTCTCACTCTGTTTTTCAGGAATTTTATTCAATGACGTCTACGCGGCATCCAAGTTTGCAGTGGAAGGCTTTTGCGAAAGCTTAGCCGTGCAAGCCCTGAGATTCAATCTCAAGTAAGATGCTGATTCCTTCATTCTGCTTCTGCAGGACACACAGACTATGTGCTGCACATTTTTGCTCCTTTTATTTCATGCTGGTTTCTCAATGAGATTCAAATTGTGCTCATGAAGCTGGGATCAGTAAGGCAAACAACATTCTCCTTCAGAAATAACATGTAAATGCCTGCAAACCAGCAGTTATCTACACTATGTTGAAACCTCTGCACACTCATATTGCACTACCAGACCAAATTATTATGTTATCACTGAGAGGAAAATATGCCAGCCAAAGTAGGTTGTGGCAAAAAAACAACAACCACAGCATCATTCAGCAACTGCGCATTAAAGACAATAGCTCTGCAGGGATTCAAATAAATATAGTATATTAAAAGTATAGATGCACCAATACCGATATCGGATATTAGTCCGACACTGAATCAAATATCTGGATTGTGTATCGGTGAGAATGCAGTATCAGATGCCATTACTTCAATAGGTAACAATTCAGTACATTTATAGTATCTATGTATTTATTTGTTATCTTGCTTTACAAAGTTAGAAAAGCAATGTTTAAGTCAAGCCTGATGTTTCCTTACACAGAAAAGAATGATCTCAGTCTCTTCCAGGCATACAGATTAGCAGATCCCCAAAACCCAGGTATCGGTATCAGGACTGAAAAAGTTGGATCGGTGCATCCCTGATTAGAAGTAATATTATCTCTGGAGCATTCTCATTGGGAGGGGTATGATCATGTTTGCGCTGTACTTCTCTTCTTTTTCTCTCCTCAGTATCAGCCTGATAGAGCCAGGTCCAGTGATAACAGAGTTTGAGCGTAAAGTCTATGATGAGGGCATGAAGACTGACCTCAGCAAGGCTGACAAAATTACTGCCGACATGTTCATAAACATCTACCTGAAGAACTACAAGCAAATCTTCGAAACCTTCGGGCAGTCCGCTGACGATGTAGCAGAGGTTTGTCCGCAAGCAATCTTCGCCTCAGCATTTGTTGCCTCTGAGACAAATGACTGCATGTTTGCTGTGTGTTCTTCCTCCTAGCATACTCTCAAGATCATCACCATGGAGGATCCCCCTTTCCGTCACCAGACAAACATGCTTTACACCCCAATGACCACACTCAAATATGCTGACCCCAACGGCGACCTTCCAATCGACACGTTCTACAAAATGGTGTTTGAACATGACAAGGTCTTTAACGCCAGTCTGAACTTCATCAAACTTCTGCGCTGGAGAAGTCGAAAGAGCTTTACCTTGGAAACCGACAAAAGCAACTAATCAACAGAGACTCATCTTTGTTATTTTTGTGAGATAGATTCACACATGTATAGGTTCCTCGGAATTTTCCTGTATTTCATTTGAATTTAGTTTTTTTTAGCTTTTTGTGACGAAATGCTTAAACAATTTTAAGCAAATAAAAATATGAAAGCAATAAATAATCTTGACAATGCAATCTTGTTTTTACCTGTGTCTGTGAGCTCGTGCTGCAGGTTTGAACCTACACCACAGCCCAGTACATTCAGACGACTACCATAACTCTCTTAACTCGCTAAGCCTCCATGCTCTTTACTACACAATATGTGAGCAGTAAGCAACACTATGAAGGGCAGTGACAAACTCAATGCATCAGATGAAGCCTTTAGGTAGTTCAGATAGTTCCACTGCCTTATTGAGAGGTGATGCTTATATGTTAAGACACCTTTTAAAGATATGTATTACTTTTGTGAATCAGTTGTGTCAGTGACATACTGTGTTTGTGACGCTGGCTTATGTATTTACACATGGCCTAATCTGGGATTCTGCTGGTTGCTCTGAGCCCTGCACCACACTTTTACTGAGAAATCTTTCAATCTATCAATGAGTTCTTAATATGTAGACATAAAACAATAAAATGTAACGAAACAGAATAGAATAGAAATGTGTAATTCTATGATTGAACAATAGGTGGCGGTAAACAAAAGCTAGGCGACTTTAAACACCTCTTGGTTTACCAAACTATCAAACTATCTGAAGCAAAAACACAAGTAATTTGTTTCTCAGAAGGCTTCAAATCGCACCCATCTCCTTAGATGTGTATATGAACAACCTCTTGAGGAAGTAAAAGCTCTTTGATTTCTTGGGGTTTGGTTTGGCGAAAAGCTCACATGGAATGTTCATTTGGCAGAACAAATGTTAAAAAGGTCATCAATGCACTCTGCGACCCTTTCATAAGGTTGGATAGGCCCCTTCTGACCTACTGTTGGGTGCAGAATCTGTAGTAGATCATTGAAAACGTCTCCAGTATTACCAATGCAGGTGGGAATATGAGAAAAGCCTTTAAGGATCAGAAAAGTAAAGCTGACATACTTGGTAAATCTCCAGAGGCAATATAATAATACACATCTTGCCAAGAGCAATTTAACAGACTGCTTGGAACATAATGAGACACATCTCGGAGGTTTTAGATGGATTGGTGATGCAAAGGCAGAAAACATAGGATATCGTCAATTACGGTACAGCCACACACTTTAAATGTCTTCCATTCCTCCCTGGATATTCCCTTTTCCCAAGTAAAGACCTCAACATACATCAGGAACTGAGGAAGAAGTAAGAGCAACTTCCAGCATGGGTCAAAGTCCAGAACTATTGGGATCAGCATTTTTCACACTCAAATGTTTATATTCAAAGATGGCTCCAAAGATCCTGGGACATGTGCCGTCGCAGGAGTATATATCCCAGTAAGTGAGTCATATATTAAAGAGAATTATAGAAAAGAGTATCAGACCATTTGTCCGTATTTATGACGGAGCTATTGGTATTATTATTGGCCCTGCAGTGGATAGAGGAGAGAAAGACATAAACAGGGTTGGGTCAGATTACTTTGAAATGTACAAATTACATGATAATTTTTTTTAAATTAGTAACGTAACCCATTAATCTAATCTGAATACTTTTGGATTACTTCAAAAATTGATAATTGCATGATGGTCGAAAGATGTGTTGGTCACACAAAATAAATACCAGAGTTACTTTAAAAAAAAAAAAGCATATATATTTCCAAATCAAATTGCACCCCACAAAAAAAACATGTAGGATGCTGTTTCATGTACATTTCCGTTGCTGCTGTTGATTAATCAAAGGCCAACCTGTTTGTCAGACGCACTTTTCATGATTTTAAAGCATTGGTTATCATGACATTTTTTTGTATTGCCATATTTTAAAGACATAATCAAAAAGGTAATCACGCAATCCTTGACAATCTAACTATATTGTAATTGCACATGTTTTCAAATGCAATCTGTCTTGACGATAGTTACTTATTTTTTGTAATCTCAATACATAATCCTGATTACATGTAATCTCTTACTACCCAAGACTGGGAAAACATTTTGTTTCATTGCATTTGACAGCTTTTCAGCAGTAACAGGCATAAAATATGGCAAATCATCATTTAGAAAACATATTATCGATGAAATATTCCTTATAAAGTGTATGGTTTATTGTTCCTTTGTTTTTTCTGCTTTTAGTGTGTGGAGGGAACTGACCAGGTGGATATTCTGGTCAAACAAGCAACTACAAATTCCATCAAGTTAAAATTAAGCTGATTCATTTATTAAGACATAAGCACAGTTAGTATGGCAGGAGTATTGGGATGATAACGAAACTGGAAGACATTTATATAATATACAAAGACATGTTGGTGCTGGGAGGATGGTGAGTTGGAAACAAAGGGAAGAAAATATCACCACTAGCCTGAGAATAGGCCATACAGGTGTCAACAATACATTATATAAAATAGGCAAACACCAAACAGGAAGATTCACACACTGTAGCCAACATCTACTACTTCATTACAGAAAATACAATATCAAGAGAAATCACTTTCTTTAATCATCAAGGAAGGCAAAACACCACGCCTTTTTTATTGTAAAATAAAACAGCAGACGAGATATACTGTGACATTATTAAGAAACCGCTTGCAGTCTCTTGTTCCACCTACAGTCCAGCTGGTGGCGGTAATGTCCCGCTAAGACAGTTTGTCAACCGCCAAATAAACCCTAAAGAAGAAGAAGTATCCGGCTGTAGCTTTGTATCCGGACAAATTTAAGCTAATGTTACCCAGAATACAAAATTGTAAATGAACTGCTGGAAGCTTTGAGGTTGTTTGACATGTTTGGTTCGTTTGGTCGATGAATGAAGCAGTAGCCTGCAGTGTCGTGGCGACTTTATTCTACTAGTTGTGTCTACCTGGTCAACTATTTAGCTACATATGTCAGGGGCAGTTCATTGTTAGCCTGCTTTTAGCCATGCTCTCAGACTCCGCTTTCGCTTGTCTTCTGGGTTGCGGCTCACTTGCGACAGGGACCACAGCTACTAGCTAGCTATGCTAGCTAAACATATTTTTTTTCGGTATTAGCGTTTTTGTGTTCTTTAATTTGTGCTATAGCGTTTTTTTGGACCTTTTAATTTTCTGTCACAGTCCGTTTAACAGCGGTGATCTGGAGAAACTGCACCTTGTCAAATTACCTATTAGCTTAGTTAGCAAGCTAGCCAACCGGCTAACTTTGAGGAAACGTCCCTTTTTCTTGATGACATTTAAATTCATGTTGACGTTGCCTTGACCCGGCCAGGACACTCCATACACGAAGAAGTCTTCGTCCGTTTTTCACCACCCAGTCAAGAACCGGCGCTTTCATTTCTGTGGTTTGTGAAGGATTTCTTCCTGCCACGATGGCTTCTTCCTCTGGAAACGACGACGACCTCACCATCCCCAGAGCAGCTATCAACAAGATGATTAAAGAAACACTCCCTAACGTACGAGTGGCTAACGACGCCAGGGAGCTCGTGGTTAACTGCTGCACAGAGTTCATACACCTCATATCCTCAGAAGCCAACGAAATATGCAACAAGTCCGACAAGAAGACCATATCTCCTGAGCATGTCATCAACGGTGAGTCCTAGTCCGTCTTTGCACAACAACAACAACAACAACAACAACAACTAGCTAATGTGTTGAGGAATACAGCAGGGGGTGTGCCCATCTCCCTGTCATGCATTTAAAACCACACAGTCATTATATCGCTTTCGTGTCTTGTTCTCACGCCACAGCCCTGGAGAGCCTTGGTTTCGCATCATACATCACGGAGGTGAAAGACGTCCTGCAGGAGTGTAAAACTGTAGCTCTGAAGAGGCGGAAGGCCAGCTCTCGACTGGAGAACCTGGGTATCCCAGAGGAAGAGCTCCTTAGACAACAACAGGAATTGTTTGCTAAGGTACGATCCGAAACTACTAACGCATCTACAACCGCTCTCTGTAATCGTGCTGCGGGTGAGCATCAGCATGTTACTGTGCATCCAGTGTAGTGTTGAAAACCAGTGTATGATTTCATGCAACATGAGTCAGTGCCCAGGATAATATTGGGATTGTATTTCCAGTCAATGTTGCGATATGTGGTATTTTGTAAGCTTGAAATCTTTTCTAACAAAAAAAAAAAATACCAAAACATTTTCCTAATGGTGTTTTTAAGCAACTTTTTTGGCATTGTCACCCCTTGTTCACAATTTAAAAAAATAAATAATATAAAAATTATTATTATTATTAATATGTATAAGGTTACATATACACAGTTGTGAGTACAAACAGGAAAGGAAGCCGACATTTAAACAAACAGAGCTATGATTAATAAGTAAAATGTACATCAAATTTCTAAGAGAAGTGTAATAAAAGCCAAAACGTATAAGTAAAAGAGAGGCGTCCTTGTCATATGCTCTCTTTACTTAGTTGAGACATGCTTTCACATTCATATTCATGTGTGATGAAGCATGAAAACTTGGTCAAACTGACTCTATTGTAATTATTGTTATTATTGCACACTCTTAGAGTATGCCACGCCCCATTCCACTGCACATATGGATACATACGAGTATGTGACATATATAAATGATTCCTTAAATCTTGCTGTGATTTAAATGTAACACAGCCATAAATTGTCAGAAGATGGTGCTGTTTTAACATCTGTTAGTGAGGATACAACCCTGTCTCAGTGTCACAGTTGAACACCTATTGTGGTACGTTTGTGGAGACAACAACAAATCTGCTCCTGCAAGAAATGCGACACACTTATAAAGTAACGCTTCTTGGGTTTGCATGTTTTTAATGCAAATCCTCTCCATTCTCAGCTGTTGCTATCTAAATGAAAGGGAGAACATAAACATTTATACTGTGCATATTATACGGCTGTATAGTTTTGGAATTTTTTTACATTCAGAGCTTAAAACACCCTAAAAGAATAAAAATCTTGAACAGAACCCTCAATTTTAATAATGCAATTCATCAGATTAAAGCGTTAGTTTTTTCTTTATTGAATCAACTTTCTTGAATGATTATAACTTGACAGTGCATATAATAGCGTAATATCTCTGAGTCTAATACACTGTGATATTTGAGTTGCTCAGCTCCAGCTTGACATTCGATGTCAGCATCATGATCCTTTTGTAATCGTCTAATAAACTCTTCATACGCCTTCCCTTGTCTCATGTCTCTGTCTCGGTTGGATTGTGTTCCGGCAGGCGCGGCAGCAGCAGGCAGAGCTCGCCCAGCAGGAGTGGTTACAGATGCAGCAGGCCGCCCAACAGGCACAGATGGCAGCAGCGTCTGCCAGCGCCGCCCAGCAGGCCGGATCATCTCAGGACGAAGACGAAGAGGAAGACATGTGATCCCAGGACGGCGGTCTACTCCTCTGAATCCCATCCTGGGACAGTGTTTGCACACAAATCCCCCAGTGCTGTCATTGGCAGAGACATGAGGCGTGTTTGACCCGCTGCTATTGTCAGTGTAACATGGATAATGCACATTGGAATGGACACTGAAGAGAAAGATGAAGGGGGGATTTCGAGATAGCCACACGTTCAGACACCAGTACCTGAAAATGATTTGGATTAAGAGGCTGTTGAGGAAGTTTTTGATCAGTCTCATTTTACCCCTCGTTTTCCAGTTGCTTCGGTTTTAATTATGTCTTGATATTATGTTGTGAGTAATTAGTAGATTTCTAAATGTGTTGTGGACACTGAAGGCAGACATTGCCTGGGATATGTCAGTACTTTTTTGGTGATAATGCAGCAAGTGTTCGCTCCTTCAGGTACTGCACCAGATGGCTTACTTATGTTATCCATTGTACTAGATCACTTTCGGTGGTTTAAGAGAACTGCTTTAGAATGATTTCAGAGCAGTCAATTTCTCCTTTCTTGTGGTTTGATGGTCATTTTTACAAAAAGGGTCTTCTCTACCCCCCTCTTTGGTATATTTGTTCAACAGAGGATCATTTGAGGGGTTGTGAATATAGGAATTTTATTTGTTAAGTAGAGAAATAAATTGACATTTTGGTTAATTTTTTTAGCTCATTCAGATACTTAATGTTGCATTTCCTTTCTACCATGAACCACCCACAGTATTGCTAATTAGCTACACCTTTCAGAAAACTGTATATTTTTGTCTCATAGAACCAAAGATAGAGGACAGACTAACAGCCCAGAGGTAGAGTTTTTTAAAGGTGTAGGTGCTACTGTGATTCTCGTCGCTGGCTCTAGGTCAGTGTCAACAATGTTAAGGATTATTAACCTATGACTTTGTAAAATGCTTTGATATCCAGGCTGAATTTGTTATTTCCCCTCTCTTTGGGTGCAGTATCAAACATTTGCATTGTGACTGTGGTCAATCCTCAGTGTAAAGACAAGTAACCTAGTTGTGATACACATTCACTCGCCTATGCTACAAAGTTGTATTCTTTAAGCAATAAAGGAATCACGTTTTATAGACGGTCGTTGTGTGTTTTTAATCATACAAAACCAAATTAGGGAATTATTTTTCTGAATCCAAACACATGATGATCGCCCCCCCCCCCCCCCCCCCTCACAATGATTTGTGCTCCAGGGAGAGTCTGATGTGTGTGAGCAGGAAGACGAGCAGCAGTGGAGCACTGAGCGTATTGGGACTACAGGCTTGTGCACCACTTTTCCAAATTCTCTTAAAAATGGCAGGAGCGATCATAGAGAACATGAGCACTAAGAAATTGTTTTTCTTGGCTTTCTTTATTCTGGTTTTCCAAGTTCTTTCCATCATGGTTGGAGCATTCCTTGGTAAGTAGTCACATTGTATTGCTTGTTTATATAGTGTGTGTGTGTGTGTGTGTGTGTGTGTGTGTGTGTGTGTGTG
>CALSCE010010686.1:21594835-21758885 GCA_943593645.1 Bovichtus variegatus | reverse complement strand
TCTATCTATCTATCTATCTATCTATCTATCTATCTATCTATCTATCTATCTATCTATCTATCTATCTATCTATCTATCTATCTATCTATCTATCTATCTATCTATAGAGAGAGAGATATATATAGACATATCTCTCTCTCTCTCTATATATATATATATATATATATAGATATATATATATATATATATTTGGGGTATTTTATTTTTAAAAATGACCACTTCCACCCTCACCTCTTTAAAATGTAATAATTACATTTACATTATGTAATAATTAAATTATATATCTTGCACTTTAGTGTGTGTTTTATTATGCCACCTGCCCCCCCCCCCCCCGTCCATAGAAAAATATTGTTGCATGAAACCAGTCCGCGGTGCAAAGGTCGGGGGCCTCTCGTGTACAGTATGCAGCGGTGGTGCTGCCGACAGGGGGCGCTGCTGCCTCTTACAAACAGCCGAGTCAAGACGCCGCAGGCAGCCCAGCAGCTCAGCAGCAGATGACTCCGTGAGTCACATCAACGAGGACCGATGTTCATCTTCTGCGTCGTGATAGTTTTCATTCGACGCATCTAGAGGACGTTTTATTGTTTGGTTCATGAAAGGAGCTCCACTTTCACGGCTCGACTTTGAGGAAGAAAAGCAACAACCTAAACTCTGCCGGGTCCAGGTGAGTAGCCTCAGCCTATCAGCGCAGAGATGACACCATGAAGCCTTTAGCCACACGACACAATACCGGCTCCGGTAGATCCCCATGACAACTTCTGTTCACAAGAAGCACGTAGAATGTGTGAAAACACTTTGTGATGTGTTTGCACCAGGGTCGACGTGTCCCGTGTGAGATGTCCCGTCGCTCAGTGCACGTTGTGCTCCGTCGCTGTATGCACCGGTTGGTAAACTTCTCAGTCATAACATGGAAGTGTATTTCTGAGAGGTGAACATCAGGCAGGTTTTTAATCAGGCTGCTGGATAAATGATGACATATTTGATAACTACCTGGTTTGGTGCTTTACAGCCTTCTTTGAACTACAAAGTCCCGTTAATAAATGTGCAATGAGTCAAAAGGTTTAGGTCATAGATGGAAACACTTGGTAACACTATGTAAGTAAGTTATATACACTATCACAGCAGGGCCAAAGGGAGTACAAACATGGGAATGATTGACCCAACATGACCTGAGCTTTTGGGAAACATATAAAGCTGTATCATTTCATCCATAGTCAGTTCATTGATTGCAGTTATTTTGATAATTGATTAACCGATTAAGTTTTCTTTAAGGAAAATGTTTCTGGTTCCCCCAATGCAAGGCTTTACTATTAGGGCTGCAACTACCGATTTTTTTATTTTAATGATCTATTAATCTGCCTATTATTTTCTAGATTAATAGAGTAATCATGTTATTTAAGATGCTATAAAACAAAAAAGCAGGAAATCTCCATATTCCCCTTTAATGATAAATCGATTATCAAAATAGTCAAATATTTTCCTGTCAATCGACAAATCCATTAATCGACTAATCGTTGCAGCTCTATTTACTACTACCACTCTTTGTTTTATGTAAAAGCACAATTAGTATTTAGAAGTTTTGGTCTTGTGGTCAGACTCAAAAATTGTTATGGACATTTTTTAAAATATTTTGTAGACCATTTTGCATGCAGACAATTGTTTCTGTAATTAATATTTTGAATCTGTTTTGTATCTATATTTGTTAGTTGTTTTCTGGGGGTGTCAATCACAAGTTCCGTCACATTATGATATATTGATTCTTTGGACAACAATAGGATATTTGCTAATATCACAGAGTCAACCTGCGATTGACATTAGGGCTGCATACATGTTCATATTCTGTTCTATATCATTATCGTTTAATCTGGAGATTATTTTCCAGATTAATTGATTAATCGTCTGGTTTATAACATTTAAGCATATACTATCCATATGTGAGAGGCTGAAAACAACATTTTCTGACATTTTTGCATGAAAAATTACTTTCACGATTAATCGATTATCAAAAATAGTTAACGAATTGGATTTCACAATTGTATTACTTGGCTCTGTAGGAAGGAGGTGCGCTTGCATGGAAATGGTGACACAGACGTGCCATGGGAATATCAAAATGAAAGCATATCTTAAAGATGTTCAAATATATCAATATTTTCACTTTGCATCGATGACATTGGATCATTAATCACTGAATCGATGCATCGATCCAGAAGTTTCATTACACCACTATTGTTTTCCCCTTCATTTAAAAGCCTAACCAACAATGAGGGCTGCTAACACTAGACTACACAACTAGACCCTCTAACATTTATTACATTCGCTGCATTTACAGCTTTCACTGTTGTTGATTAAACTTATTCTTTTTTCGCAAATACAGAAAGGCATACCAGAATATGTTTCCGTCTAATCTTTCCACTTTTGGGAGATTTATCTTTTCAGTAATACGGCTTCTGGCAGTGTGACTCTACCTGAGTGGGGTTTTGTTGCTGACGTGGGTTTGGCTGTGTTGCCTGGTTACACCACAGTCACTGGTGCAGACTTTAGAGCGGCTTTAATCTCGTGAGAGTGCTGCCCCCTCGCCCCCCTTCCCCCCATTCTATCCCTCGACTCAAATTCCACGCTCGGCCTCCGGGGAGCTGGTCTGTGCGTCACTGCTCTGCTCACAAAGACCTTCAGAGAATGCTTAGTTAGTCCACAGCAACATGTGAGATGTGTGCTCGCTCAGCCTCCTCAGTGGATATGTCACACCTGAGGCTTCTTAGTACAGCAAGTATTACCTACTGTATCAACAGGTGATGAAGACTTTCTAAAACGGACACTATTAAGCTTTTCCTCACTGATACTTTCTATTTTTAAACTGATTTTACATCCCTGTTATGTCTTTAATCATATTCAGGATGGAACAACAAGCCACGTCTTGTGTGAGGGCCTACAGGCCGTGACCAAGCACGTTCTCCTGTCTTTAAAAGAAAAAAATTCAAACTCGTTTTGTTTTCCTTTTGGACAGTGTAACAGGGAGGACCATTAATCCAGTGGGATACATGTGTAGATCTCAAAAGATTCATCAGTTGAGTAATTATCAGCAGCAGAAAAGCTGGAAATTATTTGATTGCAGTTTCTACAATATGATGAATTGCTGTTTTTTTCTTCTTCTATTTTCTATGATTAATGTATTTGGCCTTTAGACTGATGGTCAAACACAACTGACTATTGATGTCACTTTGGAGTGTGGCTATTTAATTTTAGTTTGTTTTTTTTGACAGAAGAAATCAACAGAAAAATCAATAATGACAATAATTACAAGTTTCAGCTCTTAACTTGTGTCCTGTGATCTATAGGACAGACATTTGTTGAATGTGGTGGTGAGGGCATTCCATATTTGTTTTTAGTAATAAAAGCAATGATCTGTTTGACTTGGATCGAAGGCTGACGTCATAAAACTGAGTTCTGCCCAAACCTGGCAGCAGCATAGATGAAGTGAAGACTCCGTCGCTCTCCTCATCTGTGTTACGGAGTGAGCAGACTGACACGTGTGCATTCACACACTGACAGCCAGCTGATGTAAGGTGTAAGCCACATAATGCTGATGGCGTTTGTCAGAGATTTGATTGACAGTAGTTGATTTCAGAATCGTTGCTGTCTGAAAGTAAGAGACAGATGCAGGATTTATTTGGCTTGCTTATTAATTCTAAGAGCTAAGAGCTTCTCAGTTTTGTGAAACACTTTCATAGTTCCACTGGGACGGTATCACTTATTTATAAACTGTTTTGCTCTGATCAAATAGCACGAGTTGGAAGTGCAGCCTCACTGTGGCTCCTCCTGTCCCGTGGCAGCATGTCCTTGCAGCTCCCGGGTCGCAACAGGCCTGTGTGGCAGTGGCCGCATCACTGAGTGTCATCCTGTGTATGATCTCACTGACACTGTGGGAATTGTCACAGTGCTTCAATGGGATATTTATAGCCGTGTCCTTTGTGCAATTGCGTCAGTCGAGCCGTATGTCACAAAGCAACTGCAGGTCTCTGTACAGCATCAGGCGAAATGAGTCTCTGAATAAAGCCATTGTCACTAAATTGAATTATCTTCTCGTTGTGCCCTCCCCCCTCCAGTCAACTGGTTCCTGTGGCTGAGCACACTTACAGTATGTGTGGCTGGCTGGTTGGGTTGCACTATGTGTATGTGTCAGTGTGTTTTAAATAGGATGGACCTATTGAACACATGTGACTACTTAAGTCAATCAAAATCACACATTTAACGTGATTCTTTGTGTGCAATGCATATACTTCTCCTTTCCAACATTAAAATGTTGTTTATAGGTTACAATGGCAAATGCTCCACATAAATATTTATTTTAAGTGAGAAGCAAGCACGAGCTACGTGGATTCCAAAACTTTAATTTGATTTCCATGCCATGCATTTGTGCCTCTGATTTAAAAGTATTATGTGTAACTTTTCCGATAATCAGTCATTTTATTCAAGGTAATGCTTTTCATTTGGTCACAAAGTTAATGCTACGTTAGCTAACGTTACTTGAGGCTATTACATTTCAATCGAATTACGTAAAGTGAATAAACATAGCTTGAATAAAACTTTAATACATTACCTCGTCCGTGAACAGGATTTCTGTGACATCAGCTTTTCATCTGCATTGGTGATTTTTAACAATGACGACAACAACTCCCAAGACCCCACGCTACTTCGTGACGTCATCAAAGTCCCTTTGTCCTTGTTTTGATTAACAGACCCCGAGCGGACACTGTGCGTTTGACTGGTTAAGTGTAGGTCTGGGTGTTGTTTAAAAATCGATATTACTAAAGATGCTTTTACTGGGTTTCAGTACTGATACTTAAATGTTTTTTCCACTGATATTGTACTTATAAAATTGAATTATAAATAGATGCACAAATGAATCAATGAATAATAAGTATAAGGATGTCACTTACACGCTAATGAGGAAGCAGGACAGAAATGGCTGCAACTCTGTGTGTTACATGAGGAGAGAGGTGTTATAGCCTTGATGACATCACAGGTAATGAGTTTAGAGAAGTGCGTGATGTTGTCAATACTCGTAAAGCTTTAAGATGATGACGTCTCTCCTTCCACCACCCTGCACTGAAACTGGACAGTCAATTATAAAGTAGACAAGGAAGTAAGAGATTGCTTAGCAACTAGAAACACAGTAGGTAACAAGGGTAATAATAAGATCAACAGATACTCTTATTTGTTTTTTATTCTGGCCATTGTATTGTATGTTATAAACACTCAAGATAGATATTTCTCTCAGTATTGGTGGAGACTTACACTCCCCAGGTGGCCAGAAACACACCTCCACATTGATGCTAATGTTGCTCTGTGTCTGCTGGACGTGTAAATACAGTTTGCCACGACCACTTTATAATGCACAATCTTACACAATGTGCTACGTTGCCCCCAGGTGGCCAAACATTATTTATTGCTACTTTAATAAATGTGCACGTTTTCATTTATTAGACTGTATGATGAATTTGGCCTTTACACAAGGAAGAAAGCTAACTGCTAAAGGCAATCAACAGTAGAAAGAAACTAAACAGTATTTTGGACTGTCTGCCCTCTAGTTCAGACCGCCAAACCTGGCCTCCACTTGTTGTTACAGGAAGTGTATGGAGACACAGAGCTCTCAGACCAAAAGACTGCCCATTAACCGGTTTCACTGGAATGTGGTAATGAATGCAAATGGTGCAGAGAATAGAGTATCTTCACCCACAGCAGATTTGGCATGCCAGTGCTCACCGTTTTCCCTGAATGACGAGGAAGCTGGTGTCAGTGGACTGGTATTCATCACGCTGAGGGGGCTCATGCTCTCACGGTTGTTTTTTCCCTCTGCTGAGAGGAATACTAAATACATTCTATATCCACACAAATCAGTCAGTGTTTCTGATGAGGTTCAACACACATTCACCACCTTTTTAAATCAGACTCCCCTGCTGTTGAAGACTCGTTCAAATTTGGCTGTTTAATTTCCCGTCATAGTAATTTCAACATTTTCTTTTCTTTCCAGATTGATGCTGCTCACACAGACTGGGACCCAGATACATGCTCTTTGAGATCCTTTCCCAGGTCAGTAGACTGGCTCCCAATCTGAGTCAATGTTTGCCATCAGTGTCCCCGGCCTTTACTGTAATTGAGAGAAGGGTCAGGTTACAAACATTGCTTCATCGGTCCATCCATTATTAATCAGACCCAGTCCCCACAAGTCTTTCATATCTGCAGTCAGACTGCATTAACTGCCTGCCAGGTGCTGCCCTCTGGTGATAAAAACAGAGTTCACAGTGTGGTTACCGATATCACACATGTGGGCTCCACAATCTGTACAGCATACAACACCAACATCGGATGTGAAATATTTCAGGGGGATATCATTTGAAGATTGTGGTTTTGTTTTTACAACGTTATTAACAAACTGGACTCTAACTGGCAACCTGCATGCAGCTCAGGACAGGACTCACTGTGTAATAATGGCGGAGGATAATGTTTAAAGGTCCACTTGAAATCCACTTGTTGGTTAAAATAAATTGTGAGTCGTGTTTTCCAACAGCAGTGGGCAGGAATTACTTCATTTCTTCATTAATTCATTCAGCTTTATTGTTCAACTCGTGGGCGCGTATATCCAAGAATTCTGCTTATGGGAATAGAATAGAGTTCTGAGAGCGGAGAGTCCCGATTGTCGATGCTGGAGTTGGAGCTGCTTTAGATAACATGGCTGCTTTGTTACTGACATTTAATGTGAAGATTTATTGTTAAGAAGCTATCAGAAATGATTTATTCTCATGTATTTACTGTCTGTCACACTTTCTATGAAGACTGATGCACTACATCAACAGTCATACAAAGGAAAGTGTTCTGTCTGAAATGAAGAGAATCAGAAGGAGAACGTGTGTGTGTGTTTGTGTGTGTGTGTGTGTGTGTGTGTGTACGTATTACATTTGCTGCATACAGTTGTTCATGGTTTGTTCGAACACCCGAACTCACTGTTTTCATTCCATAGTGAACATAAAGCTTGACTAAATGTATTTTGTCACTTTGAATATGTCATTATCATATTTGACTTGTGATTCTCTGCATTTTGGCGTCTTCCCCACAATTATTATACAAAGTAAATCCTGTCCTGAGCTGCACGCAGGTCGCCAGTTAAGAGCCCAGTTTGTTCATCGCATTGGACTGAGTGGTAATCTGAAGAGTGATGTAAAAACAAAACTGCAATCTTCAAACGATATTCCCTCCAAATATTTCACATCACGTTGATCCTCAGACTAAGTGCAGCCTACAGCACTGAAACATGAAACATATGTCCACTGTGTTGCATTGAAACTCATACAGAAGTAACTCACTCTCCTGTGTGATAATACATTTCCTCCACATGGTGGCAGTATCAGGCAGTCTATTCTTTGTATTTCCCAGGTGTAAGGTAACTCTTCATCATTGTGCCCTCCTTAAACTTACACCATGGCTGTAATCACTAACTTACAAACATCTCTCACGCATCTCAAGCATTGCAGAAGAGTCAATAAAAGAGTAACCTATTTCTGTACATCTGCTTCTTTTTTTTTCATGCATGAAGAACTGTGGTGGCACACACGCCTCTTCATGCAGGTAATATTCTGCACATATAGTACAACACAATAAAACCTTTCATAGGGAACACATGGGCGAGATTGGGTGTAGTAAATTCATAAAGGCAAGAAGAATCATATCAATATGCAGTTGTTGAATAGAATAAAATGTAGTGTCCTTAGTTGGAGGTCACTTCCATTAACAACATGGTAGGAACAGGACAAATTATTAATCAAATCAATTTTAGGTCAATTTAAGAATAAAAAAGTATCTTCCCAGAGAAAACCTTTTGGAGAGAACAAAGTTGCACATCATTCATCACAACGGTTAAACGTGAGAGTGAAAAAGTGACCCAGATGATATGCAGGTGTTAAACAAAGGCTTTTTTTTTTGCTCGTGTGCAGGTGTGTTGTTTCTAATTGGCTGCAGGACATCAGCTCATTCTGCACAGCTGGCAGAAACAAACCTGCTCTGTGTTAGAGGGGGACACTGCAGCTGACTGGGGTACATTTGTAACCCCCCCCCCCCCCCCACCACCACCAGGGGATTACTTACATAAGGATAATTATAATTTTATAAGTTTTCTGAAATTTATATTGGCTGCTGTTGGCTTTATATAATTCTAACCTTTGGTGAATTTTGGAGAAATCTACAGACGCAAATAGACAAAGTTAGTAAAAAAAACGAAAAAAACACCAAAATGTGTATTTTCCATGTAAAGGGAGCGAAATAGTGCATGAGAACACAATGTTTTTGCCTTTACCACCAAATGGCAAATAAGGAATCTTCATAACACCTAATTGTGCCGATCATCACATAACTGCTTCAGGTAGAGTGGTGGTGGTGGTCTACTGGTCTAGTGCTCAGGCTGTCAAATAGATCACCACAAGGTTGTGAATTCAATACCAGGAACTGCCACCATTGAGCTCCTGAGCAAGGCACTTAACCCTGAGCTGCTCCAGGGGACTGTCCCTGTAAGTTACTGTAAGTCACTCTGGATAAGAGCGTCTGCTAAATGACCTGCAATGTAATGTAAAGGTCAGGTGTTTACTGAAGTGTCAGGTTGAATGGTTTTGGACTAGGTGCAACTTGAACTCTTGATTGCCAGGGTGTGTGTTAATACATGTAGGAGGAGGTTTACACATTTACTGCATTATTGTTGCACCCAAGGGAGATCCCAGGCCTCTTCAGGAATATACTGGTTCATAAGCATTTGCTCATATATGGGCATCTTCCTTCCTTCTGCTCGGTTGCACTACGTCCGCTTCCTGAAGAGCCCCCCCATCACACACCCCCATCACACACATATATATATACACACTCCTACTCATGTTGGTCAGCTATGGGCAGAGGCGGGAGTGGCGCTTCCCTGTGCAGGAAGTAATGTGGTTAATACTCATTTGATCACTGGTTCTGATGACTTGCATCCATGAGCAACAAGCCAGCTGGTTGCATACTGGCTGATGAAAATAGCTCATGAGTTTGCACGTGAAACTGAATGTTTCCCTCATGCTACACATGTTCGTGGAAGCGGAAGAATAAAACCTGTTTGATGTGTAAGAAACAGAACCGAGCACACTCGGGACCTTTTGTTCTCATGTGCGATATCCTTGGCAGCTTTCTTCTGTTCTCAGGAACTGCGATGTTGTCTTTGTTGCTTGTAAAAAATAAATCTTGCAGAGCTTTACGTTTTTAATGTTATTTATGTACGTGCGTCTCTAATTCTGGTAATTCAAGCCATGATCGGTGTACACTGGGTGGCCTCCAAATGCCCTGGATGCATGCAGATACCACTTGAGACTATCTGCCCTATCTGCACAGTTATAATGTAGACACATGTTGGCTTTGAAGTAGGACAAACAGCCTCATCAAGTTCCTGCCACAGGGCACAGAAAGTATCACTCGTGTGCAGCTTGGGCTCCCTCAGCCACCGAATTCTACTTTTTCTCTTGTTCACCTGAAAAAATATTTACAATTTAAACCATATGCTTTGAGATTAATCCTAAACATGTAGTAGTATGTATCTTATTGGCTCAGGAACATTTCCTGTGTGAAGAAACACGTATACAAAACAATGTCAGAAATGAATTATTACTGCAGCTTCACATGTGTAATAACCATCCCTGCCTCTTTGTTGCCACCTTTCGACATATTATCAGCCCACTCAACAACTAGGTCACTGCAGATCCTGTTTCAATGGGTAGGATTTTCACACAACTGCACTGCCAGGTGCTGACTTCATCTCTGCCCGTGGAGGGAATTGCAAGGAGGGTTACATGTATGTATTGTTTTTAGCTATGCCTGCGTCATGTCTCCAGGGAAAGCATTGTCATCTGGTTGGTTCACTACTCTAGTCCAGACTGAAATATCTCAGCGGCTATTGGATGCATTAAGATCCTAGTCTCCAGACGATGGATCCTACTGACTTTGATGATAAAAAAGTTATGACCTGCAAAACTAAAGACATTCCCATCAGCCTCAGCTTGTGTCTACTGCCAATAAGCAAATGTTAGCATGCTAACACGCTAAACAATACATGGTAAACATTATACCTGCATGTCAGCATTGTCATTGTGAGCATGTTAGCATGCTGACTAGGTTTGGCCGATTCGCTGAGTCCATCTTCGGTGTTTTTTTAAAAAGTATTTTTGGTGAATTGGGGTTTTGGGGCGCTGCTCTATGTGTTAGTGTAGCGTGCTCAGCAGGATGGTGTAGTTACAAATGCTTCTGCATATTTGTTGAATCTTTTCCTGGCACTCCAAGTTTACTTCTGCATAGCTGCTGTCTGCTCTCTGCTCACGGCCGCAGGGTCTTGACAATAAACACAGCTTGCTTTATCTGCCACTGTGTCCACTTTGAGACGCTCCTGTGCCACGTGTCGCCCTGATCTCCAGGGAATGTCGGCTTCCAGTTAACAAACATAAGTTTCTGGCAGTTGAGAGAGGTAAGACCACGCAGCAGTCGGGATGTCACCCTGCCCAGACATTCTGCACAGCCACATGCCTGGGATTCTTTTGTACACGCCGCTCTTTCCTCCACCAGACAGTGGCAAAGGAAATATTTTCCAATCCAGAAATAACTTGCTTTTAATTGCATTGCCTTGCGAGTATACACTTGGTGGTCTGTGCTGCTGTAAGAATGCGCCTTTGATTGATGTTCATTAGGGGCGAAACAGGGCGGTATGCTGCTCGGCACTGCAGCCGCGTTCCATTGGAGTTACACTGTTCTCAAAACAAACCGCTGCAACTGGCCCGCACATACTTTCCCTGTGAGATCCTGGGCGCTGCTTTGAATGAATGCGGCATTATAATGCTCCAAAATGCACGACTGAAAAAAGGCTCTGTCATCATTTGAACTCTCTGCACCGGACTTAGTTTAGACATCATATGATGTGGGTCATTGTTGACTGGAGGAAATGCAGCTTTGGATTGGGAAGATGAGGTCCTGATTTTTGACAATAAGCAGGTTAACACTGCATTAAAACTGCATGTCTGCCGTTTTAAGGAGCACACTTGTCTAGGTCTTTGTGACCTCATGACGGCATCAATGTTCTCGCTCATGTAAATAATTTACTGCAACGTGATAATGCGTATTGAAAAGCTTCCTGTTTGCCTTTCATTGTCAAACCCTGTTGTGGTGGCTTTGTCATGATAAAAGCTGTTGATTGTTTTGACCCGGCAGGTCAGAAAATGTGGCGCTTGAGAAACAGTTGACATTAAAGTCCTGCAAGAAATACTGTGAGAGGATTTCATGGATTGTGGTAGTTGGCATGCATGCAGGCCTTGTAAGAAATGCATATATAACTTGCTGCATTCTTTCTTTGCAAATGTATACTTGTGGGTTTTTTTTTTTCATACCATAACACGTGTTGGCACACTGAGCATCCTGCATACATGAGCCAAACGTCTCTATATGCATGGAAGTCTGCACTAGAAAGGACGTACACTCAGCTTTTGAACCACAATGTCACACACATGTTAATGGTGGAATCAGTCTTGGTCCAGAGTGAGACATAAACACACAAGTATCTCAAGAAAGTCAGATTCTCCATGTGGTCCTTTTATTTTGCAGAGCTTCCCCGTGATGCATTGTGCACAAAGACCTTTAATAGGAACCACTTTGTTATGTCGATTCTGTTGGGCTCTCTTTGCAACAAGATGAAAGATCTTTGCCCCTGTGGCTTCAGAAACACTTTCATTTTTGTTTTTTCTAAAAATGATACTTTATAGATTCCCAGTGGTAGAAGTGCTTAAATATTTTACTTAAAGTGGCTATAATCAATATTACCTAACCTTGGACTTACATTTAGTCAGCCAGAAACACAACTTCAAATCAATAATAATGTTGCTGCATAACAGCTGTTTGCTAACAAGTTTGTGATATCAACTGAAAATCTGATGATATGTCAATTTTACAGCTTGTTGACCCACAAGTGGCACAACGTATTTGCTGTTATTGCAGGTTTAAATAAATGTAAATAGACACATTTTTCTTTCAATAAAACTACATGTACAATAATCAGCGCAAAATGCAAATTTAGAATAGCTTATACGACTGTTATACATATATAATATAAATTATTATATATAATATGATACAGTATATATGATGTTTTGGGGGGTAATGTTATTTAGAAATGTTGACCCTCCATTGACTTAATTACATTTATTACTATTCTTTTTTGGTACACAAATATCTTCCAGTGATATAGATTTACAGCTGTTATTCAGACCTGCTGAAAGTGCATTTCCAGCAAAATGCAGGACAAACAAATCCCCACGCCCCTAAAAACGTTCCTTGTGAAATGCATGCATTTTCCAAATTTCATCCTGAAACAAATGATTGCATCCAGCAGGAGAGCACATAACCCTTTCCCGTGTGCTCACTCTAAAAATGTGAACTTTGCCTGCAGTGACCCTTGTGCAGAGCTGGGCGAGCTGCATGCTTGGAATTCTTTCTCAGTTAATAATACCTGTTACATTGCCCTGAATCTCACTGCGTATGCAAATGCTCTGGTCATAACGTGTAGGTCCAAAGGACGGATGACTATTGCGTCAAGAAACTGCAGGCTTACAATCAGGTGGCTTTCACAGACCGGGGGGGGGGGTCACAAGACAAAAGCTGCAGCCACTTGTGGATTCGCCTTAAAAGGACACTTTGGACACAGGCTCTTACGCCAAAAGCTGTCTCCTCGACGTCCCCCACGGCTGCTCATTATGTGCAGTTTAATGTTCACTCAGCTCCGGGGTGCTCCAAAGTTCACAGGAAGGAGAAGAGAGGGGGGGGGGGGGGGAGTCATTCCTGTTACTGAGATCAGAAGGCTGTATTTTTTTTCCCAGCCCTCCCCTTATTCCTTCTCTCTCTCTGTCTTTTGTCCATCATGATAAGCAGTGCAGGTGGCAGCAGGGAAGAAAGCTTCCTATCACCCAGCACCACCTTCCCTCAGTGCTGCTGGGAATGTGCTGATTAGCCTCCATAACTGCACAAATCACAAGACCACTTTCATTTCAGTTTCCTACTGTATGCTGTCAGTGCAGAATGTGCATGCTTCAAATAACCTGTCGTGCAACCTTTTACATATTTGCTATATTAGAGCCTTGCACGCATTAATCTTCTCTAAATATAACTGACTGCTAGTTGTCTGAAGCTGGAATGCATTGCCCCTTCGTGTATGTCAGATTTTCCCAAGTGTCATTCATTATTTTATCCACAAGCCAAATATTGGGAAAAGATTTGTATTTTTCCAATTAAAGGTATAACATGTCACTTTTCCACATAAGAATGTCTAAAAACGACTATGTTGTCCTTAAAAGGACACTTTGGACACAGGCTCTTACGCCAAAAGCTGTCTCCTCGACGTCCCCCACGGCTGCTCATTATGTGCAGTTTAATGTTAAGTTGTGAACTTCCAACAATTTTCAAACCTAGAGAAATTGTTTTTGATTGAGAGACCCCTGGCGGCATAAAGTAGTTTTCAAGCAAAAAGGCGATGACTCAGATTTAGTCAAATATCCTGCAAGGTTAAACTTTACTGTAAGTATGTAAGCATTCAATTTGTGTTTCAAAAGCACCCAGTTAAAAAATTTAATATTAGTCGCCAGAAATGAGTTAACTCGGAGCTTGACCATAACATTTCAGAGTGGCTGTCACTTCCCGTTTTGCCTTGTAGTCTACGTATCCTAAATTCCATGACAGCTTATCACGTAGGTATTTGTAAATTCCCTTCAACAGCCCTGCAGGAACAGTAATCTTTTTATTCTGCAGCTTTTTTGCCTGTTAAAATTAAGTGCATGAAATGGTGCTTGTTACTGAATGTTCTAATGGACAATATTGTACAATCAATTAAAGAATGAACACAAAACCTTATCATGCATGTACAATTATCACAGTGTGTGTATGTGTGTGTGTGTGTGTGTGTGTGTGTGTGTGTGTGTGGGTGGGTGGGTGGGTGGGTGAGTGTGGGGAAAAGGTGAGAGGACTCTGTGTTGGTAACCTTGGAGGAACGGCATGACAACGTCAGCTTTGTGTGTAACTGTAAGGCTGGGGAGGAAGAGTTGCTGCTGTTTATACTTAAGCATTGGTCCGTGTCAAAAAAAGCGCGTTGGCCTCTTGGATTGAAAGTTCAGTTTTCCGTGCTCTTCACACACACAGCACTGTTTGCATCCCATATTACTGGTTTTGAAGCAAGCGGAACACGTTCGGCGTGTGCTGCAGTTGAAGTCTGTTTTTACATTCCTAGTTGGAAATAAAAAAAGGTCTGATTTTCATGCACAGAGCGCACTTTGTTTTGCAAAATCCACCAACTTCTGTTATTTTCATGAATGACAGGGTGGTGCGTTTTGTTGGAGTGTAAATGCTGGATTATTGTAGAAATGAGAGCTGTGACTTGGTTGTTTGGTGCCATGTGAAAGCGGTAGGCTAAAGGTGGTGTGAGAATGAGGGGCTGTGGGTTTACTGAATTCCTATCCGGTGAGTAGAGCGTTGGTTTCTGTCTAGACAAAGCTCAGTTGTCAGGGAGACCCGTTCAGATCCAGGACTGCCCCGGGCTCCAGGAAGTTTTGGTGGAAGAGAGTGGGCTCTTTTTTTTCTTCCTGCTCTCTTTTTCCTCCTTGGGGGATTTCAGCAAATGCAGTCAACTGCTGAGAGCGGGTTTTTTTTTTTTTTTTTGTTAGTGGTGGGAGTTTTTCTCCCATGATAGGGTGGAGTAAGCTCGGTGCATTTGTGCAGAGATATCAACGGCATAAAAAAATCTCTCTCCCACTCAGCAGGAAATAGCAGCCTGTCCCACCTTGCACACAAAGCATTCACACATTCACACAGGGCAACTCACGCTCACTCACTTAGCAGACGATACAATGGATCCATTAAATTTGCGGCATTTTACCTGACACCACACCACAAAAGCGGTTCTCGAGCTCTCTGCTCATGGAGCCGCTCAGTGTGACTCTATTGTCTTTTAATGACTGTGTACAGCAAGATAAGGCAGAGACAGGCGACGTGACGGCTTAGACGGCGTCGGATCAGCGAGCAGACAGGGCTGACTAAGGGTTCATTAACTGTTACACTCAGCGGTGCCCTGAGGGCTCTTTTCTTGGAGCTGTGTGCACCGTTCCACCGTTTCTTGTCTTCTGTGGATTTTCAGTGACGACAGCAGAGTTATTAGTTGTTTCCAATATCTAAGTGAAGATAGTACAGTCTGGAAAAAGACAGAAATAACAGACCGCCTGTTTCAAAGTTCTTATTAGTAGTTGCCATAATTTGCACAAAGGTCTAGAAAGAGCAAAACATTTTCATCCATATACGATGCAGGACCTCGTGCATGCTATTATCCATTTAAAATAAGTCAAAGTTTAGTTTGGGCACATTATTATATTATATTGGAGAGAGTGTTTAAAAGATATTGTTGGACAAGATAGTCTGCTTATGTTACAAAACTTTAGATATATTCCTAATCCGCTTAATTCTTCGTTTTAGTTTTTTCACATTTTTGTTGAATCAACGTTGGTAAATTTATTCCCACGCTGACACAAGTGCTTTTGCTAAATGATAGCACCAATTTGGAACTCTCCCTATCCCAAAGGTGACTGTGTCTTATTGCAGCCGACGAGGCTAATGCCGCAGTTCCACTGCATGGCACGGCATGGCACGGCATGGTTAGACCCTAATTGCTCCCTTTTGGTTTTCCATTGGCAAAAGTTGTGGATTGTACCTGCTATGTTTTTTTTGTTGCAACTCGTTCGAGGTTCCAAGTGAGCTGAGCCGATGCTAGAAGTTGGAGTTAAAACAATGCAGACCACTGATTGGTCAGAGAGTATCGTCACTTGTGCGACACGGGACGTCCTGCACAAACGCTGGTTTGGTAGAATTGACAAAGTACTCTGCTTAGTGAAGAACACGGTAGTTGTGTGTTTGTGTCACATTGAAGATGATGTCACGGCGGTTTTCATGCGGCGTCGCTATGACAATCAGCTACGAATCTCGCCTACACTGAGGGGGTACTGACTGAAGTGGAAAACAAAATTGAGGGAAGTACCTGCTACCAAAAGCGAGTCGAGTTGTGCTGAGCTATACCCTGTAGTGGAAGTTCAGCGGTAGCTGTACAACTGCTTCTGATGAGTGGAGCAGAAAGTGTTCTCACTTTAAAAGATATTGTTGGACTAGATGGTCTTCTTATGTTCCAAAACCTGAAAAACATAATCTTAATCCACACAATTGTGTTTGTTTTGGTTTACAACTCACACTAAAAAGCCCATCCTTTATATAACATATTGTCACTTAACACCCTTTCAAATATATTTACTCTGGCAATCAGCTTAGTCAAATAGCGTTCTTTGATCATTACAATGATAATGGAATTCCTCCAATAGTTGTGGAGAAGCGAGTGCTCCGCATGCAACAGGTTTGCATGATAACCCACGTTCATCTGTATGACAGCGGATGCTTCTTTATTAATGAAAGCAGCTGGTGGCACATCGCGTTTCATCTGTCCTTCCAGATTTAGCTCCAGACATGGTGGAGCGTTTTCTTTGTGTCCGCTTTTCACGTCTCCTCTTTGTGTGTCAAATCAAAGCAATATCTGCAGTTTACTGGGAAACAATCAAAGCAAGCAGGGAAGAAATTCTGAGCACATGCATGATGATGTGAAGTAGAAGAGAGTGAGCACCTGGTTCAGGGCTTTTTAGTCTTCCATTGACTTCCAAGCACATTAAAAAAAAAAGCTTCAAAGAGAGCCATAATCCATGTTATTCACTATACCGCTCTGCAGGGTGTGTGTGAAGATAGATATTTCTCAGGGAATCAGAAGCACATTACTCAAAGCTTTGAACTTTTTCAACGGCTGCGACGGCCTGTAGGTTGTGCGACCAGACACACACACTAACACACACTCAAAGGAACCTGTTTTTCTGCACATGGGGCCCAGGTGGGAAGAAAGGACATGACAGAAACTGGAGCGAGAATCTGTTGTCCCACAGCTGACCTCACCTTCGGCGGAGGGGTTTCATGCCGTCGCAGAGCTCAGGGGAAAGAAAGGTGTACAGTGGAGCCCAGAGAGAAACTCGCAGCCGGTGACTCAACGGCTCGGAACCCTCATCTCCTGTTTTAGTCTGCCGCGTAAACACCAACGCCTCCTGGGTTTCTTTTCAAGTCGGCTGACTTCACACAGTATAGCTCTTCAAAGCTTTTTGAACTGCACCCATGACGCCTTTAAAAAGCTGTCAGCACCAATAATCGATGATGTTCCTGCAGGTTGGAATGTTGTTGCGTTACTCATACAGTTTGTTCCCCAGCAAGCGATACTGTGTGTTTGTTTCTCTTTGGGAGGCCTCTGTCTCTTTCCTCTGCACGCCTGACTGGGCAGTCTGGCTCGCAGATAGCATCAGGCTGTCTGAGATTAGCGCTCATGAGGGCGCAGTTAAACTTGTAAAAGCTCTGGACTCCTGTCCCGGTGCCTCTGTTCTACACAATGCCAAACAGCAATCATGTGTGTGGCACAACGCTGATAGCCTGTCTGCATTGTCACCGTGCCTCTCAAATGTGCTTAAGCCTCAGAGCTTATTGTAGAGGCAGCCACAGATCCCAGCCCAGGAGCCTGCCGGTGCGGTTGCCAGGCAGTATTGAAGTGTAGTGGACAGACAATGGAGCTGGTCAGTGTCCCATGGACCAACATTTTTGGAACTGGACAGCTGATAGCTAATCATTTAGGCTGCAGCGCTCTGGCTGCCATCTGTTTATCAGAAACTGAATAACACCTCTGTCATCTGTGAGCAAAATGCACCTTGGTTCGTTTGTATTGTCTTTTATCGCTCTACACTGTATATGTAATACATGCAAGTCGTTATTGAATTTTATGTGCGTTTAATTGCAATTACAGGTTCACCTTTTTCTTCAAGTCTAATCCCAAAACATTATTCAAATATGACAGCGTATTAGGGCGATTGTAGGTTAAAAAGAGAAAATTCATTTACAAGAAGAAAAAGCTGGACATTCTCTGAGATTAAAGTGGCACATTTACAGAAAAAAACTCACCAATTGAGTTAAAGTTTAAAATGCATTTTTGTCCCCTATGTCTTACATTGTCTTACTCTTCAGGGCCAGTATGGACAGGAAAATATTCACAGCAACTAACAACGGCATCAATATACATATGTGAGGCTTGAAAAAATGTAAACCTATCCTTTAATCTGACAATAATTCTTTATTAATCAATTAACCATTTATTTTTTTTTGTCCAACCAACAGTACCGAACTGGAAAATATTCAGTTTGAAATTGTATAAAACATAGACAGGCGGTGACACAAATTCTTTGTTGATGAGTTTTCTGTCGATCGATTTAATCAATTAATCCTTTCAGCTCCACTCATCTTTTGCAATATTGTTGGTAGGATATGTGACTTTACATTTGCCATGCTGTGATACATATTGATATTACAAAAGTATTGGCAATTACCTCAAGACGTTCAATGCACTTTGCATGTGCAAACTCTCACACTGTTCTGTACATAAAAGCAGGTTCAGTCCTGTGATGCTGTTGATTTGAATCTGGTGTGAGTTAGTTATTAGTGTATTTGTTGGGGCAGCATATGTGAGCACTATAGACTCAGAGTAGCACACCACAGAGCAAAAGTTGCTGTCATAAACTCTGCAGAGCCACTCTGTTGGCACTGTGGGAGCCCACCTGTGTAAAGCCCCACAGCCACATCAAAGAAATCACTTTGCAATAAGACTTCAAATGTATTTCTATCAATGCTTTCAGTGTGCCTCATGTTTACATTTACCACACATGAGTACACATGCTGGATGCAGACGGGCACACCACAGCTGAAGGCATTGCAGACATTCTTTTGGCGAGGGGGATTTTGAAGGCTCAGTCCAAATACAAAGATTTACACACCCTGTGACACGTACCCCTGCTTGTTTGAGTTTGTTTTACTGGAATGAAGATTTTTTTTCTTTTCACTTCATGCATTTGTTTGACTGAGGTCTTAAAATGTGTTTTTATTTTTGCAGCTTCAGATTTTGCATGTAACTGATGTTCTGCGACAAACTGAAGTGTTCACTGAAATAACAGTTTGTCATATTGTAGTGGTTTTCGGCAACAAATAAAATCTTAGTACGCATATTTGCTTACTTGAGAGTTAGTTGAGAAGATTACCGACATGTATGTTCGCTACACCAGGGAGACAGTTAGCTTAGCTTCGCAGACTTGAAGCATGACAACAGCTGGTCAGACGCATAACGTTTTGGTTTTTGTAGGGATTTAACAAATGACATATAATGTTTTAATTAGCGAGCTTTACCTTTGGTCAGAGCCAGGCCAGCTGTTTACCCTACTTTCAGTCTTTATATTAAGGTGAGCTAACTAGCTGCTGACTCTAGCTTCAAGTGTAGCTTACAGACATGAGAGTGGTGTCAATCGCTTCATCTTACTCTCAGCAAGAAAGCGAAAAAGCATATTTCCCAAAATATATCCCTTTTCCTTTATAAACTCCACCAAGGAGGTTTTTGGTTTGGTTTGTTTGTTTGTCTGTCAGCCGGATTATGGAAAAACTACTTGCTTTCATGAAACTTGGTGGAAGGGTGTAGCATGGGCCAAGGAAGAACCCATTGAATTTTGGAGCGGATCCGAATCACGGCACGGATACACGAATCATTTTTCACTTGTGGAAACAGCCACGGCGGAGGTCTGTGGTCCGAATGCCGTTCTGGTTTGTAATGTTTTATTATACAGCACAGGGAGATTTTTTTTTTGTTTTTTTTGTAAAAGGAAAGAATCTACTGCAGCGGTCTCCGACCTTTTTGCACCACGGACCGGTTTCATGCAAGACAATTTATTGCATAATAAAACACACAATAAAGTGCAAAACATATAATTAAATGATTACATAATGTAAATGTAATTATTCCATTTTAAAGAGGTGAAGATGAAAGTGGTCATTTTTCAAAATAAAATACCCAAAATATACATATATAATGTTTACAATAAATATTACTAACACAAAAAAAATAAAGTTTTATTCTTTCTGTCCGGCCCAGTACTGGTCTGTGGACCGGTGGTTGGGGACCCCTGATCTACTGTATGTGTATGAAAAGTCACATTGATGAGGCCCAATAGAGAGCTGCAGAAATGAGTCCTATAACCCGGTAATCAGCACATCCGGTTCTCTCGTTTCCAAGTCAATGTTTTTTTGGTTCGAAGCCTGAAATAAGGAATGTAGTTAATACAAGCTTAAGAGATTGTAATGTTTTGTTCTACGACATAAAATAAGTCAGTAAATACCCCACATGGGAATTTCTGAAGCTTCTATGTGTCTTAAAAATGGCGCTTGCTGAGAAGTGGCTAAATGAGACCGAGTCCAACTTTAGCTTAGTGGTGGTGACCTGAAGTAGCCAAATGTTAGCTTTTTACTTAATGCGGTTGCATTCCCGCTTCAAAAATAATTTTCAATCAAATTATCCTGCTGAATAAAACGTTTAAGTATCATAAACATTTGTTTGCCACACAACTTATTTCCTGCAATATTCCAAAATCCAGTGGAAAAATCCCACTTTTTTTTTTTTGTAGAGAGAACCAGTGCAATGCTAACTTCCGGGGTCGGACTACAAAAATACATCATCCCTGCACCACTCTATAGATCAGGATTAAGTCTGTGAGAATGTTATAATCCCTCAGAAGCAGCAGAGTTGCTGCAAAGCTGCACAGCACACTGCACAGACACTTGATCAGACAGCTCCTTCAGAAGAGCTGTAGCAGAGTCTGTGTGTACCCGCACCAGAGGGATGTACAAATCATGATGCAAGTGTGTGTTCTAGCCAAATGTCACATCTGGCACAGAAGACTTTCTACAGTGAGTCCCAAATTCTATGATTACTGGTGGACTATGCTGTGGCAGGTTTGTTTCTATGTTTCAACTTTTTTTTTACTTATCTTTCTCAATCATTTGTTTTCTTACAGAAATTCTAGCGAAAATTGCAACATGGGCAACATATATAGGCTACTTGTGTATCTTTACAAATACCTGAAAGCGATGTTAAAGGGGACATATTGTGCTCATTTTCAGGTTCATACTGTTTTCGTTTTCTACTGGAACATGTTTATATGCTTTTATGTTACAAAAAAACACAAAACTTTATTTTTCTCATACTGTCTGAATATAGATGTATCTGAAAAAAATCCAGTTTGCTCTGATTGGTCAGTGATTCCGGGTCTTCCGCGTCTGCGCTCTGTACCGTCATTGCAGCTCATTGAGAGGCACAGTTCAGTGGATTGAGCATTTATTATATCGCACTTGGACCTGCTTCATTATAAAAAGAAAACCATAGGAATCTTACTTTTTATTTTTGACAGGTATAGATGAATACACAAGAATTTCCTCACATTGCAATGTGATTAAAACATGTTTGGGCGAGATGCAATCGTGTACAAGCAAACATTGGGACGAGAGGGAGAAGAAGAGTTCAAGAGAAAGACACAGAGATCAAAGACAGTGACTAAAATGCTGTCTTTGCACTGTTCAAAAGTAGAGTGTATAGCCGCCATGATCAAGTGCTCTCATGTTACAAATCTGCATAAGTGCCGCTCTCAAATCACTGAGCCTTGTTGGCGTCTTTTTACAGCCAAAAACAAACGTATAGAGGTCTATAGTAGCCGCTGGCGTTACACAGAGTCCCTGCAGACGTCAGGGTGGGAGGACCAGCCCCCCCATGATGCAGCTCTGCCTTTTCCTGTGTCCACTCATGCCTTAAAATACTACAGCTGTTTTGACAAGAGAGGCACGACATGGAGCGTTAAGTTCCCTGGAACAATGAGTGTACAGGTCAGAAAGTCAAAAATATAAAAAGCAGCTTGTATAGACTAGACTGAGAGTAAAAAAAAGAAAAAAAGAAAAGTGCAATTGGGGTTATAAAGTCATGCTTTCTTTAGGAAAGCTGTAATAGTCACTCCGCAGCTATACCTTCTGTGTGTAGCTTTCCACCCCATAATTAATCATTTATACTTTAGAGGGTGACTGCTTGCGATACTGCTTCCTTTGTAGGAAGCGGAAGGGAGTGGGTGGGGGGATTAGAGGGATGCATGATCTTGTCTCCCCTCTGTATTCAGTTCTGTAGTCCATGTTTCATCTGCCTTCCATTTCAGCGTGTCCCCCTCCTCTGTAATATCCTGCACAGAACAAACACCCCACATGTCAAGTATTATGTTTGTCAGTCCCACAGAGCCACTTACTGCCGTGTTTTCTTTATTTGTTCCAGGAACAAGTGCTGAAAACTATCAGTGCTGAACAATTGTTGAGTACACAGAGAAATTCTCATTTATTGCTCAACAGCACATACTGTCTCCTACTTTCAATTGAGCACATGGAGTTCTTCTTGCATTAGAAGCTTTTCTTCTTCTAAGAAATTATAATCCTGCCGAAAACAGAAAAAAACCCATCAGGTTTTGGCTCAATAGGCTGCTTCCCCTTTGAGCTCTGCACAGCAGTTGGCAAGAGTAGAACATTGCAACCGTGCATGCGTCAAGTAACTCAGGGAGTGACGTAATGAGCCAGTAAAAGCAAACCATAGTATCCTGGAAGTGGGAATTGTGAAACAGGATTCAGTTAGGTTGGGCCACAGCATTTACGCACGTTGAGTCAATTCTAGATTGAGTCAACTGTCACTCCTGAGAAGTTGCATATAGACATGCTTGCAGTAATATTTTAGTAACTTCACTTCTCGTAATTTCTGCAGCATTGTACAAGGCTGGTCATTGATTAAACTAAGTGCTGCAACCTAAGACGCAGCTTTGATAATTTTTCCAGTTCCAGGGATGGCGATGTTGGCCTGTCAGTCGGTCCACCATTTTGATCAAGGTGCCCGCACTGTACGGTCAGATAGTCGTTGTGGCTGGTGGTGACAAATCAAGACCCCTTGCTCTCAGTTACGGGGTGCCTATCCTTCGGCCCAAAACTATTCACATTATACATGAATAATAATTTAGGGCGGCTGTGGCTCAGGAGGTGGAGGTTATCCACCAGTCGGAGGGTCAGTGGTTCAATCCCCGGCCTCTACAGTCAGCATGTCAAAGTGTCCTTGAGCAAGATACTGAACCCCAAATTGCTCCCGATGGCCAACTGTGTGTGTGTGTGTGTGTGTGTGTGTGTGTGTGTGTGTGTGTGTGTGTGTGTGTGTGTGTGTGTGTGAATGGTTATCACTGATGAGCATGTGGCACCTTGTACAGTAGCCTCTGGGTGAATGCTGACGTGCTGTAAAGCGCTTTGAGTGATCGCAAAGATTGGAAAAGTACTATATAAATGCAGACCATAAGAGTATTCTTCCGAATCAGAGCAATTTGTTTTACGCTGATGACACAATTGTGTATGTCCCTTGTTCTAATCCGGCCTAGGCTCTTATTTAAGCAGCTAGTCATATCACAGGTTGTTAAGCGCTAACAACACATTTCATACTCACAGAGTCGGAATGGACTTCCTTAATGACAAGAAGAAATAAGATCTACTTTAAAGCTTCTAAATATCTCTATATATGTGTGTGTGTGTGTGTGTGTGTGCGTGTACCACTAACCCTAGCAGAACTGGCACCATGCACGTTTTAAATGTTATGGATTACAAACAGCTTTCAGGCTAGATAAAAATAGAGTTCTTGATATTAAAGTTACCAAGAACATCAATTGTAAGTAAATTAATTGAGTTGCTGATAGGTTCAAATTATTTTGATGACTTTGTTTGAAGATAGTGATGACCTTTGTGCTTCTTTATTCCCACAGGAACATCTTGTTGCCAGGAATCATTTGAAATAGATTGATTACACTGTGGCTTTGTCGGTTTCCTTTGTGCAAATACCAACTGCATCTCCAGACTAATTAATGTAAGTACCGTACATGTGTTTTTGTGGTTGTTCTGAACCAGGTTTGAGCACAGCTGTCCAAAGGCTGCGATGTCGTCAAAAATGCAGAGCTCCAGTAGCATAGCTCAGGCCCGGCGGGTGGTGCAGCAGCTGAGGATGGAGGCCAGCTTTGAGAGGATAAAGGTGTCTTTTTATTCGTAGTCATTCACACCACTCTGCTTCTGCTTCTGTATGTCAAGGAACCTACCTTTACATAGTGCGTGGACTGATTTGTTTGCAGGTGTCCAAGGCTTCATCAGACCTTATGCGCTACTGTGGAGAACACGCCAAGAATGACCCGCTGCTCATGGGCATCCCCACTTCAGAAAACCCTTTCAAGGACAAGAAGCCTTGCACTGTTTTGTAGGGGAACACCTGAACTCTTGCAGCTTTCCTTTTGATTATTATGTGGGGGAAAGGATGTAAGTAATACGATTCACATTTTTAACCTAAGGCCAGTGTAACCCCTTAGCTTATCCCATTGCCTGCTGTAGTTCAAGGAATGTATTCCTCCCTGCCTCGCAGTCAGATGGCAGTTACACCAAAGACCAGGCACAAGTCTGAAGCTGTAGAATTGGACAGGAGAGTTCCTGACTCTCTAATTATCACAGCGCGCATAAACAAGCCCCCTCAATCATTGTTCCAATCAGATTTGGGCTTTCAGTTTTTCACCTCTTACTTTCATCAGGCTTGCTTCAGGAAACAGTTGTTGTTGGTTGTTTACTACTGATAATGAGCAGCCGAGATAATCATATCCTGTCACCGGACGAGTAAACTGTGCTGTCCATCACAGGAAGACAAATAGAAAGAGCGGAGGTCTATTGCCACTGATGCACAGCTCCTGCTTTATTTTTTGTCATCTAGTCACAATCATAAATGATAATCTTTAAAAATTGGCCATTAAATTGTTCTCAACTTTCTTTTAGCACAGACAGAGCAATCAAATTGTCCTGACATGTATAATTCAACAGTTCACTTAAAATGTTGATTTGATTTTTATTTAAGATAAGATATTGAGAATTGCTTTTGCCAGTGTTAGGATATAGTAGCCTAATAATTTTGGGATAAAATTACAGAATCTTTGTTTTCTCTTTTACCTGTTCCTGTTCCTTCGAGCTAGTTGCATTTCCATTATACGACAGACTTTCAATAACCACTTCAATTAAATCCAATGCAAAGCTATTAAATATCATAAATGTGATGTCTAAATTGTGAAGTTTTATTACCAGAGGGGTGAACTCTCTTGACATAACAGTCAAAGTGTCTCTTTTTTTTTTTTTTTTACTTATTTTCTTTGTATTGGCCTTAAAAATGAATGTAAAACTCAGTCCAACTATCTCTAAAAACATGTACAGATAAAAGTGCCGTTATAAGCTTCTGAGTTCAATGTACATTGTGCATGACCATTTTGAAAGAGGTATTCCTTCATTTTATATTTTATTATGAGGCCATCATTGCTGAAAAAAAAAGAATTCAAGACCAATCTGTGCCATCTTATCAGATCTATACTGTATACATAAACCTATTTAAGGTCACTAAGTTCTGTCTGCAGAGCCGAGTCTTATTACTCTACTGTTCGGGCCCCACATGACTGTGAAACGCTTGAGTTCGAAACATTCCATGTTTACAACTGCTTTACTTTTTAAACATTTTTTTATTAAGAGAACCTTTGACTGGCAGTGTGTCGCTGTGACGTTATGTCATTTGTGTGTTGCTGCTGATGCAAAACATAAGCAACTAGTATTGCAATTTTACCAGCAAGGCTCTTAATAATGAAACTACCTTTTAGTCACATAAGTGCTGTTGTCTAATACTGTGAATACAGTGAAGGGAGTATCTCTTACTCTAGGATATTAACTCTGTGTGTGACATCATATTTCAGAATGACACTGTTCAATAATGAATTGCATGAAGATATATCTCATATGTGATCAATATAATATGCTTGCTTTAACTGTTTATTGTAGCTTACTTTATAGGAATGTACTGATTCAGTCAAACCTTAGCCGTGAATTGCTGTTTTGCGAAGTTAATTCAACTTTTTGTATTAAAACTGAATGTGTTTATTCTGGTTAATGATGTATTTGGTTGATTTATACTAGTGAATGGGAATATGTGTTTTTAGCAGAAAAACAATTACGACATTTGTAGTTTCTCACAACTGGTGAGTGTAACAACTGACTGTGTGTCATCTTACATTTATCTGTGTGTGGTAACTGCAAATAAACCTATGAAATACAAGTCATTTGGGTCGAAGGACCGTATTAAAACTGTAGGAATTATTTGTTTTTTTCCCACTAAATCGCGTTTTGGAGCACCGTTAGGCCCTCAAAAATGCGATTTAGGGGGAAAGAAAAGAATAATTCCTACAGTATAAGCTTGGTACAAAATTCAAACATGGTGAAAATGTACGTAAAATATGGGTTTTGCGAAAGTGGCAAAGTGGCTCAACAGCGCCACCTAGAACACAGCCCCTGCCGTGCGTTTCACCTACATGTATGAAATTTGGTAGATATACTGTATGTAACTTGTGGAGACATTTGAATTTTACGCGTTTTTGTAACATTTGAAGGTGCTGTACTTTAACGAACTCCTCCGACAGATTTCATCCGATCGACTTCAAATTTGGTCAGTACCATCTAAAGACCTTAAAGAAGTTATCAAAAGCTTAACTTTTTATGGATTGCCCTTGTCGTGGCATCTCGGCCAATTTGAGCAATTCGCCATTAAACAGGAAGTTGTTGTAACATGAGCATACATTCTCCAATCTGCTCCAAATGTCTTACGCTGGATAAGACATCGACAGGCCAATATTGACTCATAGTCATAGCGCCACCTACTGGCAACAGGAAGTTACAGCTTCTGTACTTTTACGACCTACTCCCCGCAGATTAAGCAGATCCATCTGAAATGTGGTCAGAAAAGCCTTAAGAGGTGGATGATGCTTCATAGGGAAACTTGTATGTCTTCATTGCGGCAAATTTCGATGCTTTGCCATGAACAAAGACACTGTTGTAAGTCTGCTCTATATGGTCAAATATTTGAAAAATTCCACCCGTTTGGTGAGGGTCCCGGCCTGAAGACATCTCCAGGCCAATTTTAAATCATGGTCATAGCGCCACCTACTGTCAACAGGAAGTTATAGTTGTTATACTTTGGCAGTGAAGCCTATGCGAAAGTGCCAATAACTGCAGTTCCTCGTATTGCCGCTTGAGGCTGGCTCCAAAAGGGAGCAACTTCCACAGACCCCCATGTTAGAATGCCCAACTTTACAGCAGAAATAAACATGTTTACTGTCTGGTCTTCTTCTTTTATTTAACTCACCTGTTTAAATGATATTAAGGCTTAAAGTCATGCCTAATTAATAGGCGTGGCTGCTATGAGTGACAGGTGGGTGCCTCACTGCTGGCTAGCTGCTAAATGTCTGCTCTGCTCTTATCCGAGGCGCAGAACTTGACTTCTCGTTGGTGCCTTTTGGAGAATTGTTCATGCAAATATCGAATTAATCTTATGGCTCTGAGGTTGAAAAAGACAGTCCAAGAAGTCTGCGCTCCAGTTTTTCCAGTTAGTGAAATTCTGGTGTTATTTTATTTATATATTAGCACTAAAGAGAAGGTATCAGTGTATTTAGCCAGCTAATGAATTACCTCGTGCTAACCATGCTAATGAATTAGCCTCGTGCTAACGATGCTAACAGATTAGCCTCGTGCTAACGATGCTAACGGATTAGCCTCGTGCTAACACTGCTAATGAATTAGCCTCGTGCTAACGCTGCTAATAGGAGCGCCAAAGTCAAAACGCAAGAGATAAGTTAAAATGAAGGGTGATAAATAATACTTTTGAACAAAAGGCGTCTGTGGGAGGTTGGCAACTAAAGGCCATTCATGTTAGTTAATGAGTTAGTAAGGTAACGTTGTCATTGTTAACGTTAAATGTGCCATGCTAGACGAGGTAACGTTAACATTATGTTAAAAAGTGGCGGACTGTGTGTGCAACTAACGTTACAAAAAGGTGTGTGTATCTTAACAATATTAATGTGACATTTCACTTTGGTTCCTTAACAAAACGTTAGTTAGTTGGAGTTAGTTAATGCCTGTATTTCAGGAGGAATTGTGCAAATTAGCGTAGTGTTTACTGAGTATTTGTTCCAATTGTTATTATTGTGTCGTTACTGGGACTTCAGTCAAAACTAAGCTTATCCGTTGCATTCATTGTTTTACGTTGTTGTCCTTTACACTTACAGAACGTAATAAATGCACGTCTATCATGTGTGTTACATCAGTGAATATGGCATATGAAACATTTGACTGTCACATGAAAAATCTTCAAAAGTAAGTAACAGAAAATGACTTAACTACACAAGAACAGACAATCCAACAGATATGAAGTCTGTGATATTGTTTTTGCTATAAACAAATGATTATGACGTGTTGAACTTTGAAGTAATTTAAGTTGTATTGTTTGCATGTAAATACCTATTACTTTACATATCTATTTGTTTGTTTAAAGCTCTGTGCAGTGAACTGAGAGTCTTCACTTCAGCACGGGCTCCAGGTACAGAGACCCTTTATTTTCATACCTTGCAAAAAATGTAACAACTTATTGGTTTTAATTGATGAAGTATTGACCATAATGCATTGATATACATTACATTGTTTCTTGTCATTTTCATTAGTGAAGGACATGCCTGAAGTTGCCTCCCATGGTCTGCAGCTCTCTTGGGACATAGCTGTTTTATATGATCCACATTGTGAATATGGGAGGGAAATAAATGAGTGTAATAAATGCTTTAAACAATAAAAAATATAAAGGGTGGGTCTTTTTTTATGTTATTACTAATGTCACATCTGTAGGATTACATGGAACAAGATGTCTTTAAATACATTTTGTTGTTGTCCTTTGAAGACTTGTGTCTAAACTCAGCCAGGACTGGTACTTTAGAGTTTTTTATGGTGTGTAGCATGTAATGGAGGCAGCACGTGATGGAGGCACCTCAGGTGGTCATGACCTCAGCAAGGAGGGTATTGCACGTGGGCGGTGGGACAGTGGTGTTAAGATTGTGTTAAAATGAAATAATGCTGCTTTAAAATGAAACTCATAGGCACTTTGTTCTGTTTGCTGGTTAGCACAATATTTTCTCGTTGTTCCCAGCTAAATTACACTTCACTGATGTGTACAGAGTCCCTGTGGCTTGACTTCCTGTAAGTGTTCACACGGGAACAACTATATGTACACAGCATGCTTTCTGCTGCTTTTTATGACTTACAGTTTATATTATGTGGGTAGGAACACTTCCCCTGCACAAAACTGAGAAAGAGATAGAGTACTTATTCGTCCAAAACTACTCTGACCTTGTTTGTACACATTAGTGCAAACAAGGTCAAGACAAGAGGATGAGTCGGGTCAGGAGCACATAAACATTGTTTTCTCATTTCTAGTGAAGTCTGTTATGCAATAACAGCTTTGAGCAGCCCTTTCTCTCCTCTAGTCTCCTCAGGTGTGATGTTACATCCACAATCAGGTCAGGCCATACTTGTTGGCCCACATTGATGTAATCCTCTCTGCAGTCAGATGATGGATAGCGCTGGCTTTGTAGCAGTGCTTGTATTATCTGTCAGTGAAGAAGCTCAGGGATAAGCCCAGTATCTCCAATATCTCACCTACTTTCTGTGGCCCCTCCATGTGTGACAGGAAAGCTGTGTTCAAACAAAAATACATGTGTTCTGTCTTTTAATAATCAAATTGGCTTTCAGGTGTCATTTTACTCTCATCCTGCTCTGGTATTTCAGCTATTATGGTTCCACTTCCCAAGGAAAGACCAAATGTCCGACTTTACAGCTTTTTGTTCTGTCTCATCAGTGTGCACTCGGTACTAAAAAAAGTTTCAGTTGTGCTGATTGTCAACTTCCCTAAAGAGCACTGGTGCAAGAAAAGTACTAATACCAGTGTGAAAACACTCCACTAATAGTACAAGTACTGCAGTCAAACCCTTACTTCAGTTAAATTATGTAAGTATTAAAAGTGAAATGTACTTAGAAGTATCAAAAGTAAAAGTAGTCATTCTGCAGAGAAGTGAGTTCTGTCTGTGCATTACTATTATACAGAGGTGGACAATAACTACATACATTTACAAATGCTGTACTTAAGTACTTTTGAGGTACTTGTACTTTACTTGTAGTATTTCCATTACCTGATACTCTATATGTGTACTCCACAAATATTTTACTTTTTTCTCCACTACATTTATCTGACAGCTTTAGTTACTTTGAAGATTTATATTCATATTAATAACACCAAAGATAGTCAACAAATAATTGATCATGTATTATTATAGGTTAAGATAAACTTTAGGGACTATTGATCCCTTGGTGAAATTCACAAGCTACCCGGCAGTATGAAAAGAAAAAAGAAACATTAAAGTGATGAACACATGATTGCGTCAACAATAATAATCCAATAATATAATATATATTATTCTGAAATGTGACGTTGTGCAAAAAAGGTACTTTTACTTTTGGTACTCAAAGTGTATTTTGATGCTATTACTTTTATACTTTGACTTAAACACACATTTAAATGTAGGATTTACATGTAACAGAGTGTTTCTACACTGTGGTGTTACTACTTTTACTAAGTAAAAGATCTGATTACTTCGTCCACCTCTGCTATTATATATGATGAATGATGAATATTACTGCTGTATTAATGTGTGCAAATTACTGCTGTAGATGTTGACGGTTGAGCTACTTTTAACTACTTCAGTTTATCAGAAACATTCAATACATTAAAAAAACACCCCACTAAATATGGAGATGCGTGGTTTTCACTGGAGAGGAAGGATATGAAGAAATATGATTCATCATTAAAGCTGCCAGACAAATGTAGTGGAGTAAAAAGTACAATATTTGCCTATGAGATTTGTTAAAGTAGACGTATAAAGCGGCATAAAATGGTACAAGTACCTAAGTGCAGTATTTGAGTAAATGTACTTTGTTACCATCCTTAGCGTCATTGAGAGATTGTAACTAGTGTTCAGCTGCAGACTGTGGAACTGAAGGGACGTAGATCAGTGCAGCGTAGATCTGCATGTTTCTGCTCTGTGCACGTTTTTCACACTTGCAAACTGCAGCCTTTAACTCCAGCCAATTTAACACAAACCCTCCGGCCGCTCTGTCACACCCCACACTCCTATCCAGTCCTCCAGTCACTCCTTTTTTTTTTTTTTTTTTACCCACTTCCCCCTCCCCACCAGCTGTCCAGCCCCTGGTAGGACCACCACAGAGGACCGTTGGTATCCCCGGCTGCACACTGACATCTCTGCAGTAGGTCAGCTCTCTGCGCACGCTGCCTGTTAATTACAAGTGCCACTATTGTCAGCGTGTGAGTGGTCAGGGGGAACGCCTCTATTCACGGGGCTATTTTTTGCCATGAAGCTAAAGCACTGTACAGCTCTAGCAATGGACACCTGAATAGCCCTGACTCATGCATCCATTGTGTTGTGACCCTCTGTGTACAAGGCTTTGTCCCTCCCCACTCTGCACAAGCACCAATAATTTCTGGTTTTCTCTTTTTACACAGTCTGAAATGGGTCTTCAACGTGTTTTTGTCCCCCCATCTTGCCTCTCTGCTATTTTTAACCCGCTCAGCAGTAAATTGAGCTCTGATTGCGTAGCTGCAGAAGGTTGTGAGGAATGAGCCGTCACGATGAGCCCCTCAGGTTCATACTATAATGGGAATTCTCCTCCCGTCAATGTAACTAGATCCTCAATATGTGCAGGTCACATTTTACTGGAGTTCCCATGCAGGAAGCTGATTTCACAGAATCTCGTGCTTGTAATGTAATTAAGTACATTTATTTAATTGAGGTACTTGTACTATACTTGAGTATTTCCACATTCTGCTAGTTTTATACTTCTACTAAAATATTGTACTTTTTTACTCCACTACATATTGGTAAATTTAGTTACTTTGCAGAATCAGATTTATAATACAAAATAATTAATATCATTATAAAAATATAAAAAAATAACAATAAATAAAATATTACAGGCTCAGCTCAAATGAGCCAGCTTCAACACTTAAATGATGTATACATTGATGCATAAATAACCATAATCCATTAATGTAATATATATATTTATATGAAATTGGCTTTGATGCTAATACTTTTGTATTTTTACTTAAGAACATTTTTGAATGCAGAACCTTTACTTCTAAGAGTATTTCAACACTGTGATATTACTACTTTTTAGTAAGTAAAAGTTCTAAGAACTTCTTTCACCAATGTCTGTAACAGATTAAGCCCAAAACAGATTACTTAAATTCTAAATAACAATATGTTTGAGTCCATACTCAAGTTAAAAGGTGATGATTTTTTAAAAAACTACATAAAAACCCAGAACATCATCTTACGGTTTGTCCAGGAGAGGAAAGCTGCAGAAAAGGTGTTGAGTTTCTACTTCAACCTGCCCAGTGACATGCCAGGGAGAAATCCAAACCCTGTGGGGCAACATTCTGATCTTCATATGTGCCAGCTGTGGGCGCACCAGGCATTCACTGTTCCTCAGCACTGCGTGACTTCCTACCAGCACGCTAAACCTGTAGTACCTGGAAATCATCGAGGCGAAACCATCCGGTAAACTGTTGCTTGTTTGTTTATTTCATTCAACTTAACAAGGCACAATTCCATGAACAATAAATATAATTCATTAAATTAATAACACATAAAAACATCAGTTAGTGGACAAGTTGAAACATTGCATTTCCCCTAAAATAATAATAATAATAATAATAATAAACTGTGAAAACTTTCCCTTTAGAGTTAGCAAAGTGACAAGTCTTAAATACTATTAAATAAATGTGCTGTTAAAGAAATGCATGGATTTGGTCAAATTTTCATGAGGAATTCTTCGAGCTGAGCGCTCCGACTGGTCCAGTTCTTGGAGTCTTGTCAACTGAGGCTCTCTGTCTGCTTTCCTCCAGTCCTGCGTCTGTGCTCACCACCACATGTGCTTGCCTGCTCATATGGCTCAGCTTCCCGTAAAGCCTTCATTCTCGGCAGAGAAAGGCGCAGTCATACATTGGAAATCCTGGAACCCAGACTGCTGAGTCACTCTTCCTTGGCCCACGAGTTCACCATGACCCGGGAAATGAGTTGGAAAGTTTTGCTTACGCGAGTTCTTTTTTCTGCCCCTCCCGTCTCTCTCTGGGGCACTTTCCAACACAGACATCAACACAGGCCTTGTGCAGTTACTTTTCCCCCAATGCACACAATACATTCATATTCCAAGCATTTTCATCGGTCGGGCAGGTTAATAACAGGCACCCACTGATCCAAACAGCGACTTTCTCTGCAGAATCTGGTCACTTTGCTCAGTGCGGGGTCCTTCCACAGTGACGACTGGGGATTCTGCAGAAGAAGGGAAGAACCAGTTACCATCTGCTCATTTATGTAAAGTGCAAAAAGACTGAAATGATTCTGATTGGACAACCACAGCAAGCAACAGTTCCTTGCAAATATTGACAATGGCCTTAAAACTGGCACTAACACAGTGAGGGCAAAACAACCCTCATTCCAGTCAGAAGGGAAGTGAGCAACATATAGCAGCACTACAGTAAACAGTCATGAGTAATTACACTTACTGTAACTAGAACACAGTGCAGGTCCATGGGCTCCCCTCCAGGTTTCACTCCTCCCAGGATCTCTGCCAGACGCCTCATGTTGCTCACCCGCAGGATGTTGATATCATTCTCGCAGCAGAATGCCTGGATCAAGGTGAAATGGATCTGGAGAGCCACATCCTCCTCCTCGTCTGTGGCCAGCAGACACAACACCACATTGTCTGGATCCCTAAAAGAGACAAAGACAAGAAAGAGTTGTAAGGGAAAGGATATGGAGCTCACGTTTAGAAGAAGACAAGGTACCAGAGGTAGCGCTACAGTACTCATCTTATAGTTAACTTACGCATTTAGTGACTTTGCTGCCTCATAGACTCCAGCGGTGATGCAACCCTGAGGCAGTGCAGAGCTGAGGACCTCCTCTAATGCTTTAGGGACCGATTCCATCCTGAATGGAAACAGGCATTTAATACAGTTATTAAAATATCAGCCAGCAAAACACACAAAAACACGGTCCAAGCAATAGCAGCCGTTTTGGGCACCACCTCCGGCGAATGAATGTCAAATCAATGTGAAGAGCATAACAGTCTGCTGCAGCTTTTTGCAAACAGTAATAATAAAAAGGTAGAAAATGATGTAAAATTGCAAATTTTTAATTAATAAAAAAGTTTAAATGTTCTCGGGGGAACACCTGAAGTCTTCCGCAACATTAGGGGAAAACCTGACTGTTATTTCAGGTCTGTCCAAGTTAGCCAGTCATGATATCACATCACTGAAAAGAGTTAAGAGCTTTCTTCTTTTACAGTCTATGGTGACGACATAACAACATCAACATGTCTGCATCATACATACGTGTTTGACAGTGAATTCACGAGCACTAGTGTTGCCTCTAGCTAACACACATGCTGAGCTAACGTTAGCACCATTAACGTTAGTTTAACGCCAAAGATGCTCGAGCGTAGTTTGGCTGAGCGACTTGAGCTCGTGCTACTAGCTGACGTTACAGTTTATGAGACCAAATGTCGCTGAACGGCAGCCGGAGCTGACAGCACGAGGGACTTCACTTCACATAGACAGTCAAATATAACGTCTCCAGGTTAAGGCATGAGCATGGTGTTGAAGAAAAGACGCCAAGTTCACGTCAAAGACAAGTTAGAACCAAGGCAAAAGCGAAGAGAAATGCAAAAAGTGCAGCAACACAAGCTAACCTTTCTGAAGAATTATCTCCACTGGTTTCTTCAAAAGTCATATTGCACATCCGAGCGGTTGGGTGTAGTATAATATCCAGAGCGAAAGCGGCTGCTGCTGTGTGCTGAGATTCTCACCGTATGCCCGGTCAGTGCAACGTTTCCAGTAGTAAAACCCGCTGTTCCCACAACTCATTTGCATAAACCAGTCCCATTGGTCACATGGACATGCACGCTTCACCTCCATCTCGTCTTTGTGAGTATAGCGACACCCTGTGGCTGGGACGGGGAATTACTACTGGGGAATGTAGGAAACCGATGTATCATGTCCATCACAGACTAATGGTTTTGATTTATATTTAAAGGGGATTATAGCAGATACCGCCGAAGCATCAGCACTCACACAGATAAGTCATAGAGCCATTAAGAGGTCATTTTAAAAATGGAATTCATTTGAATAAAGATTGCAGTTATTCAGTTACTTTATTTATTGTTTTACAAACTGTTTACACCACTGTGTATTATATATATAACTCCTCATTATGCATATGCATTTACTAAATTCCTGTTTTAATTCAGTTTATTAATTAGCAATAAAGTATACTACAAATGTATATTACTTTTTTAAAATATGTTATTTATGTTCATATTTTAGCCCTATATTTTAATTTGCACTATGTTATGTCTTAGATTCTCATTTTGCTTTTACTTAAGTGATTTTTTTTTTTATGTGCATTGTTGGAGGGAGCCTGAGATCTAAGATTTTTTTTTGTTGCCAACGACTTCTTCTCTGTAATTCTTGTGCATATGATAATAATAATAATAATAATAAAAAAAACTCGAACCTCATATCAAATAATCAGAAAAGTAGCATTTCTACATGCTGATGTTATCTTTTCTCATTTTGTGCTGAACATCCCTTCTCTTTCCAAACACCTTGTGACAATGTGTATGGATAGAAATGTAAATAATTACATAGTTATTTGATCACACCTATCATAGACATTATCAATATGGGAGTACTCGCGTATTAGCCTTATAAAAAGCATAACCAGAAGGACATTAGAGAAGTTTTACACCGCTATGTCAGTATAAAGGCTCAACAATAGGCTATAAGAATCTCTCTTTATCGTGTTTAAAAAGAACATATAAATGGAGCAAGACACAAATACAACATACATTAAGTAGTAGAACATAAGTAAGTAGTTAAAAAGGGCATATGGAACATGACATCTAAAATATGTAGGTCGATGAATTTTCACTTGCTGCTTCAGTTTCATTGTTCTATTGTGCCTGCTGGCTCACTGTCACCTTGTCATGGGTTACATGGTTACAGAGCCATTGTTGATCAGTAACACCTGTGCTTTTCATACTTTGACAAGTCAAAATGCCTGCTGTGAAAAAAGACCTACTGTATATAGCACATGATTCACAATGGCACAGTCAAGGCGGAGCTGATTAGAATTTTTTGTTATACATTTTATATATTACTTACGCACTGCTCGGTAGCTTATGTATTTATTATTGATAAAATAGCACATTTTATTTATTGATTACATTTTGTTTTGTTAACTACAATGTGCAAAGAAAGTAACTAATAAATAAAGCTTTAAGATAAACGTAGTGTAGAGTAAAAGGTACAATATTTCTCTCTGAGATGTTGTGGAGTAGAAGTATAACGTAGCAGACACTTGGAATACTCAAGTACTAAAGTACACGTTCCTACAAAGTTGACTTCAGTACGGTACTTGGGTATTCTTACTGTACTTTGTTACTTTCCATCACTAACAGGCCATCATTTAAATTTGAAAGAAAAAAACAACGACCTTCAAATGAATGTAAGACATCTATCTCTGTTTGCACCACAGTTACACTGGATACACACATTCTATTTATTTATGTATTTATTCCGAGGATGATGCAAGATGCATGAAAACACAAGTGACATAAAGCTATGATATTCTGTAGGTAACAAAGGACTTGGAGTTTCCGTCCGTCAGTTTCTTATAATGAGTTAGAGCGCCTCTGGTGGAAATGTCCCATCAACGACCAGCTTCCACGTTGTCACCGCTGACTAGGAATCAGTTTCATCGTTCCCAAGTTCCCAGAAACATCAGTAAAACTGACCGGAGACCAGCACACGCACAACTCCAAAGAACCGCCTCACGGCTGCATCTTCTCTACCGGCAACGTGGCGACACTTAACGCTCCAAAGTTGTACTTTTGTCCACGAGTAACCTACGATCCGGGGACACGGTAAGTCACGTGGGGATGACACGGAGAGCGCTGATAGTATTTTTCTGTTTGAATTTCCCTGAAGATGGACGTGATTTCCTCTTTTCCAGCCGTGTGGGACTGCAGCTGTCAGACTCCTCAGGGCGTGCTCCTCTGTTTACTCTCAGCTCACAGTGCAGACAGGACGAAGATGAAGGATTGTGCACATTCCTTCTCTGAATGCTATGGCTTTGATTTAAAAGGTATGCTTTTTTTCCCCTTCTTTTTTCTTTCTCTCTCTCCTTGGGATCTTTTACACTCTTTTGGCTCCAATGCAGCAACAACACCTTGTTTTTCTTGGCTCGCGGTATTTTGTGAACTTTATCCTCTTCTTATCACGCTGACTTGTTATCAGCTCGTGTTGTGAGTTTCATGTCAAATGATGTGGCAGTCGTTTGTGCACTTTGACTGCATCTGGCATTTGTGAGCTGAAAACAAAACCTGAACCCATTTCACTGTGTGGATTTTACCTTCAAATAAGGTGTTACGGTCGGCTGATCCTGCGTGGAGGGTGTCATCATGGATCACAGGGGTCACCCCCGGCCTGACTCGGGCCGTCCCTCCCACAGAACTAAAGACAGAGAGGACTACTACAGGTATTCTCAGCAGGACAGGGACCAGAGCTACCCACCACCACCCAACCCCAGAGAGAGGGAGCGGCACTGGGCTCAGGATGCCCGCTACAGTGCTCACTTCACCAGTCCGGAGCAGTATCCTCACAGCACTCAGCAGTATCCTTATGGCTACATGCGACCGGAACACCAAAGACCACAGTCCAGGTGAGGACAGTAATTGGACCGTGCATACAGCTTTTTGAATTGCTTAAAGAGTTTTGTGTAAATCATCTATGATGCCATCTCACTCTGATTTCTCTTATTATATGGATTGTGCCAAAGTGACTGCAACTAGGAAGAAGTTAAATGGATAATTGGAATTTTTTAAAGTAGGGTTGTATCAGGTGCTTCTCCATAGTCCTGTATTACCTACAGTAGATGATGGTCGACATGTGCTGATGTGGATGGGGGCAGCAGCAAAACATATTTTAGACACCTGAATAAATTAATATCAGTTTAAGTGTATGCTATATTTAGAATATTTTCATGCTTGACCTTGCTGTCATACAGTCATTTCTGATGGGAAACTGAAGCTTTTATCTTTTCTCTCTTCAAAGCCACCAGGCTACATTGACAAAAACAGTCATTTTAACTTGCAGAACCCTGGAGTTGCTGGTCTACCGCTTTCTCAAATGGTTAGTTAGTTTGTGTTATTGTGGGACTTTTGTGAATCCAAACAAACTCTTTAAAACACCAAAGTCACACAATAACACAAACAAAGGAGCAAATCGAGGCAGCGGTAGACCAGCAACTCCCGTGTACTGCAAGGTAAAATCCTATTGTTGTCAATAGAGTCTGGTGGCTTTGAAGAGAGCGATATAACGCAAGGTGAAGCATGAAACTATTCAAAATATAGCGTACACTTAAACTGATATTGATTTATTTAGGTGTCTAAAATAAGTTTTGCTGCTGCCCCCGTCCACAGCAGTACATTGCTTAGCCTCCGTGCTGGTGCTCCTGTCTGTAAATGGGGGCACGTTGACCGTCATCTACTGTAGGTAATACAGGACCAAGGAGAAGCACCTCATACTACCCCACTGTAAAACATCCAAACTATCCCTTATAATAATAATGTTATGCTTTATGTATGTAAGCATGCAATACCAGACAAACACAACATGTATAACACTTCGTAGTATGGGTCACTGATTTGGGGGCAGTGTGCTGGTGCAACAGGCCAGCAGGTTCATGCACCTAACCCATTTGTTTGAATGCATTTTTTCCTTCCTGCTGCTCAGTGCACGCTGGGGTACACCTGTCACTATGTTCAGAGTTTTCAGCACATTATTCTTCTGGGAGAAATTGAATGAATGCACTGATGAAACCAGAGGCCCTTTTATTTCCAGGCATGGGTATGACTATCCGCCCCACAGCCACTGGGACTACAGAGACAACTATAGTTACTATGAGCACGACTACTATAGAGGACAGCGTGGACGACAAGGTACAGTGAGACTAAACAGCCCTGTGAGACGACAACACGTGTACGAGCGGTGTACTGCACTGTGTCTTGGTACAACCAGTAACATGGTACATGTACGTTATCATTAAGATGCTGGTCAGTGGGGTCCCCAGGACTCCCCGGGAACAGCCCCTTGTCATGACGGAACATACAAGCAGGAACGTTCAGGGAGCCTTTACCCCGAGGAGTACAGGTGAGCAAGATTCCACTTCTTTTATTGATTTGTGACTGTCAGTAGAAAGATGGTGCATTAGATTTTGACTTTTTCAATTTGGTTATGTGCAGCCTTTGCTTTTGGTGTTTTTTGCACCACAAAGAAGAAGAAAAGTTTAAGAAAAGTTAAGAGTAGACAAGAGGGGGACACATGCACACAAGAAGTCAACACATCGGCAGTATGTTGAAGAAAGACGATTAATGCCTGAACATCCACGAGGAGAATTCTTTTTAATCATTGTCGTTCTCGCAGAGGTGTAAGATGTTTTATTTTTTTGGAGCTGGTTATTATTCAAACAGCACTGTTTTCCACCAATCAGAGCAGGGGAAGGGAGCTCTGACAGATACAAGAGGAAAGTATGTTACGGTTAAAGTTGTTCCTCTTAACATCCTGATACTGCTTGTTGCTGCTTCCTGCACTGTAAAATGTATCTGTCTGCAAGAGGGTTTTCATCCTGCTACTCACTGTAGATACGTCTAAGTGTAGCAAAAGCACATGAGGCTAAATCATTACAGTATATGTTGTGACAGCAATACTAAGTCAACTGAATATGTACTTCTATGAAAATGCAATATATTGTGGCGTAAATTCTATCAGGTATGACCAAGGCAGAGACAACTCCCAGCATTACCTCAATGACCACGAGGATAATAATCCCTCCAGAGACAACGAAGAGGTTTCCTCTTATTACCAGGGGACATTAGAGAGCTCCAAAAACTCAGGGTTATCCTCCAGCAGCTATGAACTGAGTCAGTACATCAATGGAGCTGAACACAGCGAGCCTGTCCCGCGACCTGCTCACACCTCTGATAACGCAGGTGAGTGTACAGTTAAAGCAGCACTCAGTGTTTATCACGTACGGAAGCATATTGCTGCCAAAAAACGGATCAGTATCACGTTATAGCTTGAAATGTTTGATTGTTATAACAATATTTCCTGTTGTAACAAGATATTTTCCTGGTTATAATAATACGCTATGAATCTTGTTGTAATGGGATCTCTGATATTGTCATAACGTGAAAAGTTTATCGTTATAACAAGATGTTTTTCATGTTATAACGAGATATATTCACGTAGTTAGTTACGGCATACAAACTCATCACGTTAAAAGCAGGAAACCTTTCTTGTTTTAACAATATATTATGTATAACGTGAAAAGTTCATTGTTACAACGAGATGTTTTTCACCTGATAAAAATGTTCACGCGGTTACATCATACAAACTTATAATGTTAAATGTATAACAAGAAACCTTTATATAATATATACTATTTCATTTGTTATAACGTCAAATGTTTGACTTACTTAGTTTTCGATAACTCAGCCCATATTGATATAACGTGAAAGAAAGAGGAAGCGGCATGCAAGGAATATGGCTAGTTTACGCCAATTTGATTAAGTTCTACTTGGTGTTTGGTTGGAGACATGGCGAGATTCTGCTGTTATTGAGCACGGCAGATGATATTTGGATAAGCACGCGTACACTAAGAAGGATTTTAAAATGCATGGGGCCTGTTTCGTGTTATGATAAGATTAATAGTATAGTGTTATAACAAAAAAAGTATTTTGTTATAATGTGATGAGTTTGTAGGTCGTAAATTATGTGAAAATATCTTGTTGAAAAACATCTTATTATAACGATAAACCTTTCACGTCATCACATGATACTGATCTCTTTTTTCTGTCGTGGCAGCAATGCGATGCTTTAATGGTGAAGCATGTTTTCTGTGCGTCACATCTCCGCAGAGCCTGGACCGGTGCATCGGGTGTCAGCTCCTCTGAAGTTCTCCATCCCTCACACGGTCGTCAGCTTTGGGCCAGCAGGCCAGCTCATACGGGTCACTCCAGGCTTGTCCACGCAGGAGAACGTCAGCCAGCTGGAAATCCACAGTCTGGAAGTATGTTCAACAATAACCTGTGATGATGAGATTAGATTCCTTCTTTATTACTAGCACTGTGTTCTTGAATAAGACTGTAAGAGATCATTTTTGTCTATGTCTGCAAAGGTGATTCTGGGTGAGACAGAGGAACAGCAGGACATGAGGAACTTCCCAGGGCCCTTAACCAGGTATTGGTTAACTCTTATTTTTTTTGTTCACAATTTTGTTTATTGACATTTTCAGGGTATACAAGGATCAGAAGTTCAGTTTTTTTTTTTTGTTTCAATGGCCATTTCTGGACATGTAAATGTCCATAGGTAAATTCCTCTAAACATGGAGGTATAGAGAAATAGTCAAAGTGATAATAAATATTAAGTAAAAAAGACTTAGTTAAAGAAACAATAGTAATTATAATAATAATACATCAAAATAATAATAAAAAAATAAAATAAAACATAGATAGCATCTAAGTAAAAAAAGTTTAAAAAAATCTAAAATAAAATTGAATAAATAAGTACATTTTTGAATGTAAAAGAAACTGAAATAAAAATACAATTAAAAGTAAAAGAGAAGATCAACAAAACTGAAAATGCTCACCACTAAATAATCATAACACTCGCCATATCCGAAGACATTCTGCTGAATTTCAAATCCAAAAGTATTATTCGCCTTGTGAGACCTATAAAGATTATCTTTAAAATTCAGTGTGTTGAATGTTGTATGTGTTCGTTCTTTTCATGTTTTTGAAGGGAAGATTTGCACAAAGTAGATGCTATAGAGTTTGCCCACCAGAGGGCGAACGCCTGCATGAGTGGGGACAAGCTGCACGATAAGAGCTCTGCTGCTCTCCTGTGGAATCTCCTGATCCTGCTCTGCAGACAGAATGGAGTAAGTGGATCAGGTCTTATTGTTATATGAGGAAATGGTACACATTTGGCTTAGCATCAAACAAATATCACAGTAATCATCGTGTTTTTTTCTGATGCAATTTCTTTGACTAAATTTCCATGGTTTTAGCAAATAGTCGGCTCAGATTTGGCAGAGCTGTTGATGCAGGGCTCACATTCAGATGGAAGGTGGAAATCAGATACTCCCACACTCATTGACTTCACTGAGGGCACAGCTGAAGCTGAAGCACCGCCACACACAGGAGATGACCTGCTCACGGGAAACTGCAGCAGCTTGAGCTCGGAGAGCTCTGAGAAGGCCCTGCAGAGCTACACTCAACTGCTGCTGGCCGGAAGAAAGAAGGTTCCTACCTTTCTAACTCTCTCTTAAGTAACAATACCAAAACCTCCAATGTACTGCAATTTGATACTGAACTAGTTCATATTGCGATTTAAATAAAAATCCGATGAATTGTTCAGCCCTACAAGGAAGGTTAGTCCAGTGGGTCCCAACCTATGGCTTCAAATTTAAATAAAACCATGTGAGGGGAAGTCACTCCACTTTGATGGAACTGACTAACAACTCATCTGAAACATGACAGAGGCCCCACGAGAGGCTGATCTGTATAAGGGCCGAGGTCCCTCTGAAATGTAGGCAAGTAGAAAAATAAAGTAGCACAACAAAGGAAATACACAACTTAAATACAGGTACCATACAATTATACTGACAGGACAGTACTTTACTAATTGTACTTAGTGTTTGTCCATTCACACTTTCCCATGTTTCCAGGAGGCCTTGGAGTCAGCTATGAGCAGCGGACTGTGGGGACATGCACTTTTTCTGGCCAGCAAAATGGACAACAGGTCCTACACCACAGTGCTGAACAGGTGAGAAAAGTCATCTGAGACACGTCAGCTGCAAGAAATCTGTACACAACTGTACACACAAGCGACAATCAGTGAAGAAATGCTCCCTCTCACTACATTTAGATACTTATGATCTGCGTTAAACTTGTGTCATAGCTACAACAGACTGTGACCACTATTTCAGTCACATGTATATCCTCAGCTTCCTGCGTGTGTTTTAGCCAAGCTGTCAGCAACACAGCTGGACTGTGAGGCATGTTGGCAAAGTGGCTGCACGGGGAATTGCAACTCAACTATTTGGATGGATTGACATTCATGTCCCCATCAGGATGAACTGTAATAACCTTTTTTTTTGTTTTTTCAGTCTTTATTGAAAAGAATTTCAAATAAACAAATATTACAGACATGTATTCAACAAAATGGTACATCATTTAAGGGAATTAAATTAAATAAAAGTCAAAAATAAAAATAGAATTGGGATAAATAAACTTTAATTCTAAAAAATAATTCTAAAATTCTAACAGGAAAAAGTATATGTTATTCTTCTTTAAAGAGTTCACCACACAGCTTGATAGTTTTAATATATATATTTCTAATTCACATAAAACATTGAGTGACATTGGGGGTGACTTTTGTTCTTTTGCTTTTATGTATTTACAAATGACCGTGTATAATCAAGTTTACAATTAATTCATGTTATATTTATCATGCTCAAAATGTATATGACATTTTGCAAGTCAACTACAGTCGATTAGATTTACACAACATATAATCCACCCACATATATTGCATTAAAGATTCCGGTTCATCGTAGCAAAAAAAAAAAAATCACATTTGTTTTCAATATCTAACAATTTGAAGAACAGATTTGTCGTATTTTACACAATATATCGTATACAATTCATATGGTACCAGCCGTGCCCTCTTGCCAATCAGTATCTGTAATAACTTTGGTGATCTGCTGACATTGCATAGCATCATCATCCGATCAATATCAAAAACTTTGGTTTGGTTTCTGCAAAACTAAACACATTCCCATCAGCCTCAGTTGCACTTTGTGTTTAGTGCTGATTAGCAAATGTTAGCATGCTAACATTCTAAACCAAAATGGGGAACACGGTAAACATTACACCTGCTAGCATGTTAGCATGCTGACGATAGCAATGACCCCAAAGCTAACTGTGTCTACAGTACAGGCTCACAGATTTGCCAGCATGGCAGCAGACTCTTAATTTGTGGAATTGAACATTTGTCTGGATTCTCTGAATCTTTTGATAACATTATGGACTGTAGATGATGAAATCCCTAAATTCCTTGCAATTGTACGTTAAGAAACGTTGTTCTTAAACTGTTGGACTATTTGCTCACGCAGTTGTTCACAAAGTGGTGCACCTCGGTCCATCCTTGCTTGTGAACGACGAGCCTTTCGGGGAAACTCCTTTTATACCCAATCATGACTCTCACCTGTTTCCAATTAACCTGTTCACCTGCGGAATGTTCCAAACAGGTGTTTTTGAGCATTCCTCAACTTTCCCCGTCTTTTGTTGCCCCTGTCTCAGCTTTTTTGGAACGTGTTGCAGGCATCAAATTCAAAATGAGTGAATATTTGCAAAAAAAACATCAAGTTGATCAGTTTCAACATTAAATAGCTCGTCTTTGCAAAAGGATTTGCAAATCATTTTATTCTGTTTTTATTTACGTTTTACGCAACGTTCCAACTTCATTGGAATTGGGGTTTGTAGAAATAATTCCCGTTATTTAGAATTTGTGGAAGGTAATAACAGAGATTAGACCTCTGGGACACTTCAACCTGTTTCCCTGCTTGTAAAAATCTTCAGAATAAAAAAACCAAACAAGTTTTATATTTTGCATTTGTTCGTCAATAAGGCTTTAATGGAAAACTGTGAGATCTTAAAATGTCATTACTTCTTACCTTGTTTTTCAGAGTTTATCATGGCCACTGAGTTATTTATAATTTACAGAAGGGTACATAACAGGCCATTAACACTTTCCTGTATAGTGTAAGTCCTCTTGCTTGACATGCAATAACATCAAGCGTTTTAATCACAGCGCAAGTCAAAGAGGAGTTCATTTTCAACATGAGAAACTGTTGAGTGAGGATAACGTTAAGGAGACATATGTGCTCTACTGTAGTGCACTAAACCACAGCCTCTGTCAACTATTTCTCACGTAACCTAATCCATTTTTGCAGACTATTTTGGCATCAGCAGTATGTCCCTCAGCAGCACATGTCACGAGAGGAGGGGGTAGATAGCCAGGCTGATTCTTATTTGTGATTGACACCAGCATGGTGGATCACCTCTGTATGCTCTTTAACTGTGATGGCTTTTGCTTTAGTACAGTAGGGTGAAAAAACTGAAGTTGAAATTGGGTTTTTGTTTCAGAAACAAGTCATGTTTTTCCTTCGAGGCCAAAAGGAGAATTCCACCTTTATGTCTTTGCTGGACTATGGCCATGTTATATTCATGCTGTCTACCATTTCTTCTTACCTACGGAACTACATCCTATAAAAAAGTATCTTCAGGAGCGTGATGCATTTGAAGTGTTATATGTTTGTGTTAATGTTTGCAACCGTGTTATGTGTGCTGCTTTTTTTTTTTTTTATCTCAATGAGTCTTTTATTCCTGGTTGGATGAGGGTTAAATAACAGTCACTCTGCTCTTCTGGCAGGTTTACAGGCCAGCTCACGGCCAGCGATCCCCTCCAGACTCTCTTCCACCTGCTGACTGGGAGAATCCCCGCTGTTGCCATGGTAAAACACCTACAACATAAACTCTTCACACGTCAGTCTGTATCTTATCAGCCAATAAGAGTGTTAATAGTGATGCTCTGTGCCCAGTGCTGTGGAAATGAAAAATGGGGAGACTGGAGGCCTCACCTGGCGGTGATGCTCTCCAATGAGACGGGAGATCCGGCCGTCCAACAGAAGGCCATCGTCACCATGGGAGACACACTCGGTATGTATGTACGCACTGACTGACAGGCTGTAATGTTCCTGCACGGATATATATGAGCTGGTTGTCTTGTGTTGCTCTTCCCGATGCAGCCTCCAAAGGCCTTACACATGCCGCCCATGTGTGCTACCTGACAGCCAGCGTGCCCTTTGGGGCCTTCACACAGAAGGCAGAGAGGCTGGTGCTTCTCGGCAGCAGCCACAGGTGAGCTGGGCCGGCTCCTCCATGCCATCCATCCAGTTGAATTGCGGCCCATGTAGTCATAACTTTGAGGGAGATGTAAAATTGAAAGCAGAAACATAATTTTCTGCCATTTCTGTAAAATAAATCTATTTTTTAGAAATGACCACGAGGCAGGGCAGGTAAATGTCTTTCGATCTGCTTATGTTTGTCTTAGCTACTGTGTCGTTACTACACTAGGACTTGTTTATGACTTTTATTGTGACATACTATGCTGTGACATTTTTATGGCATACTATACTATGACTTTTATTGTGACATACTATGCTATGATATTTTTTTACGAGAGTTTTTATGGCATACACGGCTGCGACTTTTACATGATTTGCCATTTTTTATAAAGACTATACCATGACTTTTTTTTATGGCATACTATAGGCCTACTATGACTTTTCTTTCACGTATCTCTTTATGGCATTTAATGCGGATATTATTTATTTTTTATTTTATTTTTTATTAAAAGATAATCTCACAGCCTACTATACTGGGACATTTTTTTATGACATTGTCTATGGCTTACTATACTATGGCATTATTATGGATTACTAGCAGTGTTTGCTGAGAAATACTTGCTTATGTGTGGTTTGATGTGTCCTCTCCTCTCCTTCAGACAATCCTTTGAATACTTTGCCACAAACCTTTCCATCCAGTGCACTGAACTATACGAGTACTGCCAGACACTTGGGGGCAAATGCCTTTCAATACCATCCTTTCAGGTAGCTCCTATTTACACAACATCTCACTGCTTTCTATAAAACATTTTTTTTATTACTTTGACTAATTTGCAGTCCTATTTAAATAAATGTGATCGAGGTATGTGATGCTGAATCTTGCTGCGTTGTGGTCAGGTGTATAAGTTCCTGTATGCCGCTCGACTGCTGGACTGTGGGCTTGCATCTCAGGCCTTTCATTACTGCGAGGTGGTGGGAGAGGCCATCCTCAGACTGAGGGAGCCTTTGTTTGTGCTGACTGGAGAGGTTATTAAGGTATTCACACATCCTCCTCTACACACGTGTCAATTATGTTCTACATGGATGTGCTGTACTGTATGTGTCCTTTCTCCTGCAGCTGTCAGACAGGCTGAGGCATTCTGAGGGTCAGTTCAGTGAAGCAGGTGTTAGCGGGGCCGCGCAGGAACCCGACTGGCTGAAACAGCTCCGTGCTCGGCATCACAGTTTACAGGTGAGCTCCCTGGTTTTCATTTAAGTAAAAAAAACCTTCAACCTTCAAAAACTTCAGGAAAATATGAAATGTGCTAGCTTATTAGAAATAACAGGAATTGGCCAATATTGTCCGGCAGCCTACGTGGTAACGGAAGGATCAGAGCTTACATTTCTGCGTGCACCTCCAAAATTCTCTGTCCATAGATGGTCGGCACACAGCATTTTTGTATTCTAATACAAGTCATTTGTCGCCTCACATTTAGGGTGAAACTTGCACACGATTCCTGCCCCAAATGCTACATGTGTATGATATGTCAGCTGCTGGTTTAGAGCAGTGGTTCCCAACCCACAGCCCAGTCACATGAGCTCAAGTAGGCCTCATCAACACTACTGTCAGGTTTTAAATGTCTTCACTTTAATTTATCATTACCTGCTTATTATTAAACCCTATTTACAATTGGAAAAAATTCACACGGTTGTTACAATATTTTACACTATTGTGACAATAGTTTTTCATACAATTAAACTGTCAATGTTTAGGTTTGTTTGGGTATCTTTGTGTTTGTACTACTAATGGCAGAAGTTGGACGTTTACTTATTTCAACCATTTTTCTATTACTTTCAGTTAGCTAACTATTTGAACTGTACATTACATTTTTTTTTTAGCTTATCGTTTAACTATCCTTTTACACACATTATGCAACACATTACGTTCAAGTTGCAGCTGACTTAATATATCGATATACATTCATTGTTTTCGAATCAAATTGTTATTTATTTTATTATTTTCAATAGACCACAATATTCCCATGTTCCCTCTGGTAAAGTACCCCTCACTGGTTTAGAGCAGCGGTCCCCGACCTTTTTGAACCACGGACCGGTTTCATGCAAGACAATTTTTCTACGGACCGGGGGGCCAGCCATAACAAAACACACAATAAAGTGCAAAACATATCATTTCATTATTACACATATAATGTAAATGTAATTATTCTATTTCATACTGTGCACTTTATTTATATTATGCACTTTGTTTACAATAAATATTACCAACCCAAAAAGCCCCTTTCTTCTTGCCCGTACCAAATGATCCACGGTCCGGTACTGGTCCGCGGCTCGGTGGTTGGGGACCCCTGGTTTAGAGTACTAGGTACTAGCAACCGTATTATTACAATTCAAGGATTGCCCCACATTCAAAATAAGCAATAGTGGAGGTTATATTGTCTGTTACAAAGCCGCTCTTGTTCGTCTTGTTTACAGTAAATATATATGAGTGATTTCTTCGTTTCTTATTTTACTCAGACGGGGAGTTACGACTGTGCTGAAACACCACCTCCTGGGAGGAATGCTTTGGCCCATCAGGGTAGCAACGTGTTCTTAGGTACATTTTTAATCCTCTCATTACCTCAAATGATGCTCTGTGTGGCCTGTTTTCCAAAGAGAGCAGTGTCTCATTGCTGTCTTGTACATCTGCTAATGAATGCCCTAAAGGATACTTCCCGAATGTTGCTTTCGTTTTTATTTTCCTACAGAATCGGACTTGGATGACCTAAACCGTGACATCCAGAGTCCAGAGCCTGAACTTCTTTATTACAGACTCGCTGGGGATCAAGTAAACCTCGAGCATCAAGTTGAAGGAATCACTGAGGAAATGAACGTGTTGTCGTGGGACGGTGGCGGAGCTCAGGACTGGTAAAAAAATGTGCAGCAATATGCCTTATTCAGGTCTGTCAGCCGCAAAGATGAAAACTGTTACTGCACATGTGATATCCTAACAGACCATTATGTCACTCCCTGCTGCTTGTCTAGGCCACAAGCCAATTCTCCGATGCCAGTAATGCCAGTTTATGCTCCCCCAGCACCCACAGCGGCTGCGAGCCAAGACTTCACTTATCATAACACAGATAGTGCTGAAGTCAGAACTGCCTCACCACATTGTCCTCTGAGTAATCAGCCATCAGCAGCAGAGGGTGAGAATCCCTTCTCTACTCAGACGTTTACAATGAGTCGGCTTGCGTGTGATATTTGATTTCATGTCTTCTGCAGGGGCTGTGTCATCCTCTGGAGTGGGCGTAGTGAGTAATTAAAAAAGAAGCACAAAAAGATGGCAGCCTCCTGGTTTGATGTCACTTTTGTCATCTTTTTCTGGATTTCTGTTTCTTTGCTAGACACGTCAATGTGTTGCCTTTGTGTTTCAAGATTGAATTCCTTTTTAAAGGAATAGTTTGGATTTTTTGAAGTGGGGTTGTATGACGGTCGACACACCGCCGGTCTACCGCTGCCTCGATCGGTTAATTAGTTTGTGTTATCCTGTGACTTGTGTGGTTTTCAGATTCACCAAAGTCACACGACACTGACTAATATGGTTAAGCACCTCATACAATCCCACTTCAAACTATCCAAACTATCCCTTTAAGCATATAAAGCATTGGTAAATGTTTCCAAAAAGTTACCTGGCCGTTTGTTGTTGTTCGTACTTGCCTTTAAAGATGGGGGCTCAGATGCTAGAAGTCAACTTCAGTCAGCAGGGCCAAAGCCAGCAGAGCATCCCGCAAGGTTTAGAAGCCTACGAGCAGACCAGCGAGCCTCCGAAGCAGGTGGGTCATACGGTGGTGTCAGTATGCCATGTGCTTGACATGGGTCTCATTATCTCTATGCTTTATGCAGAGCACCAAGGCTGGATGGTTTAGTGGTTGGTTCAAATCCAAACCTAAAGAGCTTCAAAAGGAGAGTTCAGAGCAGCAAAGGCCAGCTCAGATGGTAAGAGTTGAGTAGATACTATACATTATACTGTTCAGTTTTAATTTGCCGATGTAAGATATGTATTTGTGTATGTTTTCTCAGGAACTACCACCGACTACTGGCTTCTGTCCTCCTCCCCCGCCTGCCATTGTCTCTCCTGGCATGTTTCCAAACCAGTCTGCTGGGATCAACTCCTTTTCAAGGAAAGCAGGTGAATTTAGAAATGACTTTAACTCGTAAGTGTTGATACATTTTTTTAAGATAATGTTTGCTTTTGAGTTTTTTTTTTTTTTTTATGATTTCGCCTATCCAATTAATTAATAAATATGTCACCAAGTTCCGCATTCTTCATATTTTATGTAGGATTTTAAGGTCATTGACCCTTGTACAGGAGCTGTGTTCCTTCTGTGCCGCTGCCATTAACACAGTTGCTGACCAGCGTCTCCAATTACACATTTTGGCTAAAACACAACCATGATATGCAGCTTAGATCTTTTTTTTGTAATTTAAAACATTGGCTTGGCTGCCACTGGTGATATTTCAATTACATTAAGTTATGCAAATCTCTATAAATATCCTTGTCTTCCTCACAGGCCAGCAGCTGGGCTAGAAGAACCACTAGCCTGTATCACAGGTAAATGAAGTTACTTAAAGTTCACCCCAAAATCAAAAATACATATTTTCCTCTCACCTGTAGTGCTGTTTATCAATCTAGATAGTTTTGGTGTGAGTTCCCGAGTGTTGGAGAAATTGGCTGTACAGATGTCCGTCTTCTCTCCAATAATATGGAACTAGATGTCACTCGGCTTGTGGTGCTCAAAGCACCAAAAAAATACATTTGAAAAAGTCAACAGCAATGTCTCTTTAAAGAAATCATGACCCGGTTCCTCAAAAATAACCCACAGACCTTGTTGAGAGTAGTTGTATGTAGGAACTATTTTCTTTCTAGCGAACACCCGCCAACCGTATCACTGGGCAGAAGAAAAATATATTCTTTTGATTTTAGGGTGTACTGTCCCTTTAAAGATAAGTATATATATATATATATATATATATGTATATGTGTGTGTAGCATATTAAAGCTTTCTAACACATGTATTACCTTTTAAATCTTTTGTGTTTGTAGGATCACTGACCACGCAAGAACCAAAGTGGGTATATCACATACTACCATTCGCAGTGCCTTATGTCTTATGAGAGCTTCACCTGAGTTTGGGTGAACACCAATAATATCCATACCGTGCCCCCCCGCCCACATTTCTTTTTAAAGGATGCCCTTTCAAACCCCCACAGCCTGCTCACCATCATGTTGCATGTTAGCTACAGAAATACTGTGGATGGACTGGCATAGTAACTCAAATTGCAGCAAGCAAAGCAGCTGAGATGTGCAGAAGCTGACAGCAGGGAATTACCAGATGACGCAGGACATATGGATGATGGATTTGACCAGGACCATCGATGCCAGCAACACGGAGCGACTGTCTCCTCCGTAACTGCCCACCGAGTGACTCTCACGACTCAGAGTATCCAGTGGCTATTTCAATTTATATTTAAAAGTATAAATACTTCACTACAAGTAAAAGCACTGCATTCAAAACCTTACTTAAGTAAAAGTATGTAAGTATTATAAGCACAATGTACTTAAAGTATAAAGTAAAATGTGTAGCCTATGTTGCATTTTACTGCTGTAGATGTTTAAGGTTTGTATTTTAACTCCTTTATATCCTCTCGGGTTAAATCTACAGCAATGCATCATATTCTATAAGATCCTCATATGTGTGGCTTTGTTGCTGTCCTGTGAGAACCACGTATTTTAAAAAAGTAAACTTTTCATGAGTTTCTCAGAAAAACAGCCTGTTTTCGACTTTGTGACGATGCGTTTTCCAGCTGATCCGAGAGACTTTTTGAAGAGTTTTTTAGGAATATTCAAAGGCCATAAAGGAACACTTCATCCTTTTAGTTTATCACAAACATTCAAAATCATCAAATATATATTTATATTTCCCTTTGAGATGAAGTGGAGTACAAAAGTATAAAGTTCCATAATATGGAAATACTCACGATACAAGTACCTCAAATTTGTACTTAAGTAAAGTATTTGAGTAAATGTACTTTCAAATGTCTATACACTTACACAAAAATATCTAATAATTAAAAATGCATTCAAACATAAATGAGATGCAAACTGAAATGTAATCCAAAGCTATGGTCATTTATTAGCCTCACAGAAGCCATCTTTAATCTTCCACGCCGAGTACGTAGAATTAGTAGCCTAACTATTGCACAATGTACATGTATACATTATCTGATTATGTTAACCATCTGTAGTGGAATAGTTTGAATTATATATGACAGTACAGAACAAATATAGAGTTGTCATGCTGCCAAGACGGATGATACCACATGCTGTGAGGAGGAGGTGGGGAGAATTGGGAAAGACCTCTACACCCAACATGCCCCACACCTCCGTCACAACCAGCCAGGAGATACTTAATTAATTAAACTGTTTGCGCTGATATTTGCGATGCCTTCATCTGAGGAGCTTTATTAATAGCCCGTTTTATAAATGTATGTATAAATGAGTGAAAACAAAGGTAGTGTCTTTATAATGTATATAAAACACACAGTAATATATGCCCTTGGAATACATTTTAGAACAAACTTTTTATTACTTTGTAAACATGTTTGGATGTAATTGATATTGATTGGTTTTTACTTCTGTCATTTGGTTTTGTGCTTCATGTATGATGTCAATGCTTTGGTTTGTACCTCTGTGTCAGCAATGGGTTGATTGCCAGTTTATCAGTGCAATTTAGCCTGTCACATATTAAATAAAAACATCTTCCCAAAAAAAATATCTGGGATTACGAACCTGGCCTCAAACCTAATGAAGAGCGAGTGACAACGCGGCAGGTGCCTTCTCCTTTTACGATTAGTTGGCAGTATCCAAGTGCAAGTGGGACACAGTGGCCGGTAATTCAGCGCACACACCGACTGCCAGGATGTGAGTCGATGCCTATCGCCTGCCAATAATGTGTCAGAGCATAAACGCATTTAGAATAGATGGCTTTGAATTGAAAGACCCTCCCACAAACCAAGCATGTCTGTTGTGCTTGGCAATATGATTAAAAAGAGCCATAGATTTACACCTGGCATTACATTCATACTGAAATTCAAACATGACCCATTTAAAGATTAACCTACATGGAAATAGTTGTACTGCCAAAAACAATAATGGATAAAAAGCAACATGAGTACAAGATCATTCACATAGCAGTGTCCACTGGCAAAACAAGCCAGGGGGACTCTCCTGGTCTATTAATGTGGTCACAGTAATGTTATGTAATGCTTATGGTCATGTTAGACCTGTTTTTTTGCAGCTATTGCTGCTTGTTTGCGAGAAAAACTGCAGCATTCGGAACACGAGACAATAAAAACATCCTGCATCTGAGAATGAGTAAGTATTTATGTATCTGTTATTTCTTATACGCATGATCATAAAGCTGCCACTCCATCTGTCAGGGCAATATGATGCACCAGCTTCATCTATACTGGTGCTCAAAGTGGTCATCTACTCCATGTTCGGCTAATGTCACTGATGCTAAAAGGTATGTAAAACTTTGTGTAGCTATAAAATCAGCATCAGAAAGTGATGGGCATTCTGAAAAGCAATGCTCAGAACCATTTCATTTGCACTTTAAAAAGCGTCTGATTGTAACACGTTCACGTCAGTCCATTAAGTTGTGAGCTCCAGTGTCAAAGCTGGTGGCCATTTTTATCCCACAACGTTCTCATGGGAACCCAGCACCATGGGGAAAGAGGGTGTGTAAGTGACAAGTTTTAATACTCACACGGTACAATTATCCATACCTTAAAAGGGATAGTTCAGATCTTTTGAAGTGGTATTTTATGAGGTGCTTATCCATATGCAGTGTATTACCTACAGGGGTGAATCGGAACTAACCTTTTAAAAAACCTAAGTCACACAATAACACAAACAAATAACCGATCGAGGCAGCGGTAGACCAGCAACTCCCGTCTTCTGCAAGGTGAAATGACTGTTTTAGTCAATGGAGTCTGGTGGCTTTAAAGAGAGCATAGATAACACTGTTCCCCATCTGAAATGGCTGCCTGACAGCAAGGTAAAGCGATGAAAATATTCTGTATATAGCTTACACTTAAACTGATATTGAATGTTTTAGGTGTCTAAAATACATTTTGCTGCTGCCCCCATCCACAGCAGTACATTACCTTGCTTCTCCTGTCTGTTTCTCCAAACTGGCGGCGTGCCGACTGTCATCTACTGTAGGTAATACCCTGACTATGGATAAGTACCTCATACAACCCCACTGTAAAAAATCGAAACTATCCCTTTAACATAAAAAGCTGATGCCCTGTGACTTTAAATGGATTGGATGTGTCTGGAACTGATTATTTGAACAAATTATACCGCTGCATTTGAAATATACAGATTGCAAATGGAGTGAATAGTAATGGCACCGCATCGGATGTGTACAGTACCTGTCTTTAAACTCATTCAGACATTCATCTCCCTGTGGTTCGGCATATGCTGTGCAAGCTTTGCAGCACACTGGAAAGATTTGTCACACTTCACACAGACAAAGATCCTCCCAGCACACGTTTGCTCCTGGTGAAGCTTCAGTGTGGCTAGGTGGCTAAAGTTCTTGCTGCAGCCCGTGCAGTTGTGGGGTTTCTCTTTACTGTGGACGTACTGGTGACGAACAAGGCGGGAAGCCATGGCAAACGCCACGCCGCACTGCGCGCACTTGTGGGGCCGTGCTCCGCTGTGGATGGCCTCGTGTTCGGTCAGGTTGGACGACTTTGTGAAACACTTCGAGCACACCGAGCAGATGTACGGACGCACTCCCGCGTGGATCTTCTGGTGCTCTGCCATACGACTAGCCAGAGCGAAGGCTTTCCCACAGTCGGGGCAGGAGAAGGGCCTTTCTCCAAGGTGCTTGCGCTCATGACGCTTCAGGGAGAGAGGTTTATTGAAGGTCTTGCCGCAGTGCGTGCATGGGAAGGGCTTGTCATTGGTATGCATGTTCCGCTCATGCTTTCGCAGGTCAGAGGAGCGGATGAAATCCTTGCCACAAGTGTCACAGACGTAAGGCTTCTCACCAGTGTGTGTGCGGATATGCTTGCGGTAATCTGAGGACCAGATGTAGGTCTTGACACAGAAGGGGCAGTGGTATGGTCTTTCACCTGTGTGCAGACGCTTGTGCTGCTGCAGTGTACCCTGATGAGAGTAAGCCTTGCCACATATATCACACACGTGCGGCTTGAGGCCAGTGTGCGTTTGCAGGTGACTCTGTAAGTTGCACAGCTTCTTAAAAGCCCAGTTGCAGTGTGTGCACTTGAAGGGACGGTGCTCTTTGTCAACTTCACTGCGTTTTTTCATTGCCACCAAAAGTCGAGGGATCTTGTCATCTTCACACTTTTTAAGTAATTTCTTAACAGGACTATTTACAGTCTTTTTTTTGGTCTCATTCCCACCTCCAGCCGGAGAATATTCCTCAACATTTAGCTCTTTGAGTTTAGATGCTCTTTGTTTGTCTGAGGCATTACTTTGTATCCTGTGGCTCTTGAGGTATTGAGAACTTTCCTTCTTCTGTGCAGCATCCAAGAGCAATTCATTATATCCATACGTTGTATTGTTCTCAATATGTTTAGTGCATTGTATCAATCCATGACTGCCGTGGTCCTGGTCATCTTTAAATCCTGTTTCCTCTCCCTGTGAAAGTTCAGCAAACTTCTCCACAAGAGACCACTTTGGTGTTTGAGGGTTCAGATAAAGGATTCCAGTGTCACAGCTCTCTGGAAGCAAGTTCATACCACAAATGCCACCTAATGAAGAGTCAGTCTTCACACGGTGAGTGTTAGCTAAGATCTGTCCGTCTGGGAGAGAAGGAGTGACACAATGTCTTTCTTGGTGTTTCCCGTTACTTCTCTTAGCAACAACTGCCGTGTCAGACAGACAAGGGGAGATTTCATCAGCCATGGTCACTTTTGGAGTGGGGCATGCAATCACCTGCATGAGCTTTAATTCTGAAGCTGAATTCCGGTCACTATGCCTACTTAAAAAGACCTGAAAAAATAAAATACACGAAGCATGTTATTACCAACCTCATCTAAGCCTCATATAACAACTTCCACTTCTTTCTGAATATGAACTATCATGCAAATTGTTCACATGGATGTAATTTCTTTACAAATCACTGCTTAAAACTACTTTGCTGCTGCATTGACCAGACCCTTGGGTATATCCTTCAAATAACCTTGCATCTTGCTGTCTCATGAGCTCCCAAACTTCAACATACACTATGTTCCTTCATAGCTTTTCCTTATCTTTCCATAAAAAATAAAAGGCGTAGATGTAAACCTCACAAATTAAAAACATTTTACTAAGCGACTTACTCTGCGGTCTCCTTCCGAGCGGCGGGTCAGGTCCAGGAGATGCCACAGAGACATACTAGCCCCGGGTCTAGTATAACATATGGGAAATGCGCAGTGGTGGTGTTAACGGGAGGAGTTTTGGCAGCAGCCGTCTCTGGGTCAGCGTCTATCCCACTAGTCAGCATTGCAACAGCCATAATATCTCAACAGCCTGGCTCAGTTTACCTTTCAATAGCTCACCGCCCGTGTGCATACAGCCTGTTGGGAAGGTTTCACAGTCAGTGTCAGAGACGGAGCACTTCAAATTCCCGGGGTGCATGTCGAAAGACAGAAACTGCAACCTTTCATTAGCTTGAATGAGATACTATTGTAGCCTATTCACACATGTATGCTTACGTTTTGGTTACTTACAGTAACCTTGGCCGTTGAGTGAGTTTTATGTATTCCTGTCAACTCTTCAACTTTTAAAAGGCAGGCTTACAAAGCGACGTTTATAAAAAAAAGCGACGTTAAACATTGTTTTAAAAAACGCATAAATACGTCAACTTTTGTTCTTCCGCCGTGATGCTGTGTTGAAAGTTGGCCGCGCATTGATATATTAATGAACTAGTAGGTTACGAGGTCACACGTGCGTTAATCAATTTAGACAATTAAAACAAATGTCAGGAAAATCCTGTATGTAACCTAAACAGTGGTACTTTGTTTTAAATCGGCCTACACTCTTTTTGAAGAAGGTTATTGTATGTGTTCATGGAATAATTCAAAACAACTAAATGACGAATGGCTTTATTTTGTGTGACTGCTTTTAAGAACATTATGTGCAGCCCTTAATCTTAGATGATAAATAAGTTGCATTTCAGCTTTATGTCAGTAGGTGGCGTCGTGTCCCTTTCCTCGTGATGATTTGGGAACCATTCAAGATCATGTTGCATTCAATGAGGACGGGTGACTGTGACAGCCTAGATCTTTTACTTAAGTAAAAGTAGTAATACTAGTAATACAAGCCATGTGTTCAAATGTTTACTTCAGTAAAAGTACAAAAGTATCAGCATAAAATGAAATGTAAAGTACCAAGCGTAAAAGTACTTATTGTGCAGAATGGCCCATTTCAGAATAATGTATATAATAATGACAATAATAATTTTTGATGTATTAATGAATGTCCCCCCATGGATCAATAAAGCTTTTATTTATAATAGTACATTAAAATTAATTTGTTTGTTCTAAAATTGTAGCTAAGTACAGTACTTGTACTTACTTTTCACCACAGGGTACAATCAATCTTTAGTTTTTTCCCCCCCTTTGTCTTCATCAGTTTTTAGAAATATTTGTTTTCTTATAATGTTATTTTCCCCCCGGAATTTCTCCTAAAAAGGTTTTTCCTCCGACATGACAGCAGCCCTGCCTTTTGCAGTGTACAGACAGACTGAGTGCGTGTTAAGTAATTGAGAAGTTCTTGTGAGACTCACACAGTAATTAAATGCACAGTGCTCTCTGTGCATGTTCCCAGGAGAGCAGATTGAAATAGGACACTTACCAAATCACCTTCACAAAGCCGAGTTTTAAACGCAGATAAACCTTGTTCGTCGACACATATCAAGTTTCGGTCTCTGTGGAATCTCTCCTGTGTACTTTCCCACACAGCAACACCACATGCATACCAGTACATTTCTAATGTAATCCTTCAGAAATATTGAAAAATCGTCCCAGTGTTAGCTTAATGGCTGTCTTTAGGAATATGCCATGCGAATAAATGAATCAATATTATCAGCAAAAACAACAGAAGAAAGCACAGTTGTAGGTTGGTGAGATTTCCTTCTCATTGTATCTGTTACGGTTGTATAACTGTGCCATGGTGCACAAGTATGTCTTGTAGGATGCCGTTTCTAAAGAGTTTCATCTCCATTTAAAGCCATGACTTGTGGATGTCAAAAATGTAAGTTGTTTCCAAAGGGCGTCATCAAGTTCCAAGTTTCTAAGGTTTTGTACAAAGAAAAAAAAGATAGAAGTGGAGGGAGTGGAAATGTTCTTGACTCTGTGTCTTGTGTTCGTCACCTGGAAGCTGTCACAACAAAGCTGCGGTGGATGTTACGCAAGTGTCTTTTGTAGTGACGCAATAAATGAACCCGGACGCTGAAGCTGTACTAACAACCAGTTTAAGGAGCACTACCAAGGAACTCCCTGTAGATAAAATATTGCGTTTTGTTAGTTCACCAGGTGTTTGTGTTTATTCCCTAACTCTCGTCAGGAAAGTGTTTTTTCCCTCATGATCGCAAAAAAAACCATGTTTGTTACACTTCATTTGAGAAGTCTGAGCTTCAAACTAATGCTGTCCAATCATTTAAAAATATTACTTCACTTCATTACAGTATTTCTACTCTTCCTAACTGAACTCATGAGATGTAGCAGGACACGTGTAATCTTTAAGGACCATCAACTAACACAAATAGATTCAACAAGGTAAATATGTTTTCCTAGAAAGTTGGATATGAATGAATATTTCATTGATATATATGTAACCCACTGGTACTCTGCACAGAAAAAGTGCTGTGTCATTCTCAGACCCCCCCCCCCCTGTTCACGTTAGAGTAGGCCGCCTTAATCGAGAACATACTTCATCTTGGAATTTTCCATGCAACACAAGTCCTCCCACTGTGGATATGGTTTGATTTGCTTCGCTAAGCATCCAGTTGCATAAGTTGTAACCTAGAGGACATCGACCCACATCGTGCCTCTTAATGCAGACTTGATGTACCAGGAAGAGACTCAAAATGACCACAAAGAAACATAAACACAACAAACAGACCAAAACAACTACAAAGGGATGCAAAACAGCTGTAAAGAGACACACAGAGACGGGGTTGCCATCTTATATATACAGTCTATGGTTGCCACAAAGAGACTCACAACGACTATGAAAAGGGGCAAAACAACCACAAAGACACAGAAAATCACAACAAAGAGACACAGATAAGTGCCCTCTCAGACACAGTGTTAAAAGAGAGAATAAGTACGCTGTTTGTGTCAGTGATTACCAGCCTGCTGAAACATTGCTTCCCAGGCTGATGCCCATAAGGATAAATGTTCATATCATATCTAGGAGAAAGCTAACACGCGTGGTGCTGTCAGGGGCATGGAGAACGGACAACTCTAATGCGCAGTCTAAATATAGCATGAGGAACTGTTATACCAAAGCACAACAACACGCCAGTAAAAAAGTATCACATAAGGGACGGTGAGTGAGTGTCAGAGGGCTGGTAGGGGTTCAGTGTAGTGGAAAGTGTTTGCTAAACCAGTTGATTGCAGTCTCCCTCTTCAGAGTGTCATAAATTAAACCCATTCTCAATTTAGCGCATTACGAGACCTAAAAACTGCTTATTTCATTCACCTGCATATTGAAGCTGAAACAAACGAAAGACGAAGTGTAAAAACTTTACATCGGGTCATTTGAGGGACTATTTCTTGGTGGGGTGCAGTGACTTTGGATTTGCTTTGCTGAGCATGCACTTGCAAGCAATTGTTATATTAGGGAGGATTATTTTATTTTGATTTTGTAAGAAGCCTTGCTCGCTGTTTCCCCCTGCTTCCAGACTTTATGCTGAGCAAAGCTTACAAGCTCCTCGCTGTAGCTTCATATTAGCAGAAAGACATGAGAACGGTATCAATCTTCTCATCGAACTCTTGTCAAGAAAGTGAATAAGCACATTTCCCAAAATGCTTTACTTTTACATTTTATGTGGAGATCGGCAGTCTGAATAGTGCTTTGCAAATGTGGCCCCTAAACTATGGAACACTTTACTTATTTCTGAATGACTGAATCTTATGACTTTTAAATCACTTTGACCCTGTTTTCACTTGGTTTTAATTTGCGTCTTGAGCGATTGGATCACAGGTGGACAGTGCAAAAATTAATGTTAACGACCATCAAGACGCATTGTGGCCCGAGCACTCAAACCACTTGCCGAGGTGGTCAGGGACGCATTTGAATACATATGTTTTGTAATGTATAACACTAATGTTAATGTTATGTTACAAGGACATAACAAGGAAAATACGCACAAGGCTTCTTGTGTTCCTCTTTTTTCTCAAGTGTAGTTGATTCTCTAATTGTGTAAGCTGGCTTTCTGACGTCTGAATATTTAGAAGGAAGCCCTGAGATACACGGCAAGGAATAGTCTGCATTGTTCTGATTCCTTCTTTTAATTTCCATCAGATTGGCCACGAGAAGCACATTGCTTTTCTTTTTTCTTCACCACTTCTGTTTTATACTCATACTTCTCCTACTTCTTCTAAAAATGTATGTTTAGCACTTTGGAAAGTGCAAATCAAGTGGGGTTTAGCAGGATGACAAACATACAACACTTTTACCTGGACTACTTCAAAACATTGCAAAGTTTGCAAAACCAAAAGAGGCATTAAGTCATCCTGTCTCCGCTGTGAGACACCAAGTCGATATCGGCCGTCGGTCAATGTCTGGCTGTCGGTGAGTGTCTGTCGGCCTTTGTTTTTGCAGTGTGTCCCGCAAAAACACTGTTATCCTACTTACATCAGGCCCATGGCTCTCTCTGGTTTTTGCTCACCCTGTGCTTACTTGTGTGACCTTTGTGAAATTCCAGTATCTTTGTGGCTGGAGAATGGGGGTGGTGTTGCCTTCCTGAAGGTTGCAGAATGGGGGATTGTAAAACTACAGGATGGGATTTGACTGCGGGGGAGAAGAAGACACAACAAGAGGACCGGCGAAAGACACAGTCCGGGAAAAAACAGTCAAAGTAAACGAACAACTCGCTTTGGCTTATTTCTGCTTAAAACCTATCAATCCTACATGTTAACAATGAATGATTGATTCATTACATTCAGATAAACTGTGAAAAACAACAACAATAATTAAAGAGGAGTTTACTGCTGATTAGTTGATCTTGCAGGACAAACACTTGTTGTTGTGTGAAGTCACTAGAAATGCAAATTACACTTTGTTGCAACTTTTACATTTTCCAAAAGAACAAAATGCACTCGGGTAGTCTACACACATAGAAAAAAAAGAGAGAACTTTTTGTCCAAGCTGTGTGCTTGGAAACCCAACACCAGGGAGTTCAGCAAAACAGGATAAGAGGAAAAGAAAAACTCTACAGAGAAGAAGTGTCTGGCCTGGTGTGGTCCGCCAAACACAGAGGATAAAAACAGGAGAAGCTTTGACCCATGTTTACAACTTCTAATGTTTGGAATGATATGTAGTGCAGATCAACTCTCATGTTTCTTATCACCGGTCAGCTGGGGTGCACGTGCAGCCGGACTGCCGTAATAGGACACGCACAAGCACACAAGGAAGCCCTTTGTCCAATTACTGAGGTTTATTCTGCTGAGTTAGGAAGTAAGCTTAATTGAACCTTGTTGTGTCCCATTAGCCATGTGTAGAAAGTATGTTATATTCAATCTACTCCATGTAGTCATAGATGAAAGCTGAGCTTTATTGTCAGATCAGTCACAACAGTCGGGACATCATACAACTGCAGCCATATTTCTGTTTGACATGCAGTGGTGGACAGTAACCAATTACTCACTTACTCAAGTACTGTACTTGAGTACAATTTTTAAGGTACTTGTTCTCCCATTACCTGCTACTTTTCACTTCTACTCAACTACAATTCAGAGGCAAATGTTGTACTTTTGACTCCACCACATTTATTTGATGAATGTATTTACTTTGAAGATTCAGATTAATAATATAAAATGTAATCAACAAATAATGTATCATGTACGATTACACGTTAAGATAAACTTAAGCATCCCTTGCTGAAATTCACAAGCTACCTGGCATTATATAATTGAATTAAATAACTTTTCTTTTTTTTTTTAAAAGGTTCAATGTGTAAGATATGCCAGAATTTTAACTCTTAAAACATTAAAACAATGAAGTAACAGAATGTGAAGAGGTAGCAGTGTTGACGTTAAGTCAAAGACGTCTACATGTTGTGTTGAAATTAACACGCTAACTGACAAGTTCCGCTCCATTCAGTCTTGTTATAAAGCGTCTTCCTCTAGTTGTGAAGGTTACCAGAGAACCCAAGTGCAGAACAGAGGCAGCAGGCAAAGAGTTGGGCAAATTAAACGTATTTAATGATACAATGATCGGTAAGGTGTCCGGTGCTGAGTGGAGCCAGGGTATGGAGAGGGCGGAGGCGGGATGAGGACTAGGGCTAAATCCAGGGGAGACCCGAGCAGGCTGGAGAGCTAGGAGACGGGCACGGGGGGGATCCAGGAGAGGAAAGAGGTCTGGAGACAGAGGCAGGTGTCAGGCAGGAGGAAACTGCATGCACAAGGAGAAAAGGGATTAGGAACAGAGTTACAGGCGGAACGGTAAATCACAGCGCTAGAACATGACAACATGTGGAGGAGTCAGGACCGGAGCTTTATACTAGAGAAGATTGGATTGCTGGCAGCTGGTAGCCTGGCTCCCACACACCTGTCTCCACTCCTGCAATCACACACACACACACACACGCACACACACACAGGGAGGAAGGAGAAAGTGTAGGCTAGGCTGAAGTGGAGACCATGACAAGTCTGCTCTTAGACCAGAGGGGGAAGAAGTACAGCTGCCTGACTTTTCCTGACGCGTAAACGAGAAAACGACTCGCACCCTCGCCTCGTCCTCACCGTCAGCGGGAGGCTGGTTCGCCGGGAGCAGAATGTGCTGCTGCTGGGAGACTGACAGATCTTCCGTTAGCAGTCAGCAGATAGCACTGATTCAGCCGACTCCCCGCCGGATCATCAAACTTTCTCTTGCTGCCGTAACACAGGTTAGACCCTCCATCATCCTGCTGTTACTCCAGTGGGCTGGCATACTCGCCGGCCGGCTGCACGCTCCCCTCCCAGGAAACAGTCCTATGTCGGCACGGAGGACGGAACAAAAACGCGATTCGTTCGTTCGTCTCTGCCGCTGCGGACCCGAGCCAACATACAAACTATCCAGATGTAACGTTAGCCCCCGGTGCCACAGTAAACACAGATATCTAAGATCCACGAGAAGATTAGAAGATACAAGTGTTATTTAGCTCTTTAACTCTCAGAGTTTCAGCAGTCTGGTCTAATGAACAGACTGACTGGGGTGGTGGTCTAGTTGATAGGCTTCCCAATAGGACACCAGAAGGTTGTGAGTTCAATACCAGGGGCTGCCACCATTCAGCTCCCGAGCAAGGGGCAACACTTAAGCCCAAGCTGCTCCAGGCCTGTCCCTGTCAGTTCACTGTAAATCACTCTGGTTTTGAGTGTCTGTTAAATGACATGTAACATGTTTTGATGGTTGATGAATTTAGATGGTATGGACCCAGTTTAGAAGTGAAATACTGCTCCCTATTTATTTGGAGCAGGTGGCTCAGAACGGCACATTGCACCTTTTAATGCATCAATAATGATAATCAAATAATACAACATATATTATTTGGAAATGTGCCGTTGTGCAGAATGAGTGCTTAATTTTGGTACTTAAAGTGTATTTTGATGCTAATACTTTTTACTTTTACTTAAGTAAGACTTAGAAGGCTGGACTTATACTTGTGAGAGAATATTTAGTCCAGCTCTGTTGACATGTTGATGACGTTTGTCACAATTGGTGGTGGTCTGATCTCTGTCCATGCTCTTCTAAGCAGGGTCCTCTAACCTCTCTGTCTCACTGTGCGGCTCTGCTTTCACAGCTGCTCAAGTTTCCGACCATCAGGCCGGCAACGCTGCGACAGTTTTCACGAAATAACCCCAAACCCACAGCCGCAGGGGAGGACGGGGGAGGGGTGGTACAGAAAACACAGCAAATCTGTTCTCAGCAGTGATAGCAGTGATATAGCTGAGGCTGCAGGGCCTCCAAAGCAGAAGAGACTGCACTCATGTGATGAGATTAAAGCTCACACAGTCGGGGATGGTGCTTCATTTGCTGTCTGTACTCACAATATCTGATTAAATCCAGAGCTTCTGATTGAATTGCAGTTAATTCATGATTCTTTATTCATGATGTGTCTGTGTCGTGTGATGGAAAGGGCAGCGTGAGATTATATCTTGATATTTGACACGCTGGTTTTTCAGGTTATTTAAATAAATAAAATGTTATAAACAAAAGCCACAGTTGCGGTTAGTAAACTATGTTCTTTGTTACTGACCTGCCTGTTGTTATGTAATAGTCTAGTATGGAGCCCCACCATGTGATGTAGCACACATGGGGGGTGACCAACAGAACACACACACACACACACACACACACACACACACACACACACACACACACACACACACACACACACACACACACACACTTGCCAGTTTTAAAAGCATGCTCAAAACCTTTAATATAACATTTTTTAAAAGTTAATTAATTAATTAATTAATTAATTAATAATAACATTAATAATAATAATAATAATAATAAGTAAACTAATAATGTAAATGTACAGTACTGGAATGTACTTTTTCTGGAAAAAGTTGACCCAATGTCCAGTACAAAGGACATGTTATAAAAAATATAGATACATATGTGTGATATGTTTCTACTTAAATTATGTTTAAAAAATACATATATTAAAAGAAATATTCTTCTCAGGATATGTTTGTTTCATGAGAACCTCTTTCCTTCATTGGCTCCTTGTGTAAAAACTCTAGTTTCTGTGAGTAAAGGTTCAAGGTCTCACTCAAGGACTCTTAGAAAAAACATGACCATTCAGGAGATAGAGCGTGAGACACAACTTTGACTGGAGAGCCTCTCTTGGCCACACTGTCACCTTACTGACACCAGTTCTCCCAGTTCAGTTCATTCCTCACACTAAAATAAACTCTCATTCACACATGGTTATTCATGTTTGATTTAAGCTAAATGCCTAAATGATAAGAATAGATCACTCAGAGACAAATGTATTAAATATAAAATACATTACATATTTTTTTTCATTTTGATGTATCGTGGACTTTTCTCTCATGACTACTCTCCTAAAAGCAATGCAGCCTTACAAATAATTAAAGCAGACATGATGATCTCTGTGACGAATTACCAAACTCAAGCAAGTTTGAATTCTTTGCAAATGGATTTTCATGCTAGAGCGAACTAAATTGAAACCAAAGATTGGAAAAATACATTCAAATACACAAAACACTATTGGATTTTCAGTGAAAAACAATAACGGAATTCAATGGAAAGAAATCTTGTCAACAACAAGATCTTTTTAAAGTTTCTGTGGGGCATCCTGGCAGCTCACCGGGTAGAGCAAGTATGGTTAAGGCTGAGTCTTTGCTGCGGAGGCCCAGGTTTTAATCCTCTCTCTCTCCCCTGCATTTCTTGTCAAAATCAAAATGAAGCAGAAATGCCAACAGGAAGAAGAAAGACGTGTCCTGTGCGCTAAACAAGTTTAGAATCAAATTCTCAACGGACATCTGATTATGATTTTGGCAAGAAAACATATGACTCCCCCTCACCAACTGAGTACATATTGTGTATTGACTGGAACCAACATGTTTTCAAATCAGGTTTGTGGCAATAGTTACGTAATGAGAGGCATGATATGACATGTGTAAGTGTCTAAATCAAGTAAAACCGGAGGCAGGTCAGACACTGAATCCGACAGTTTAAGTTACAATATAAACTAGAAAGAGAACACAGTTCAGCCATGCATAATATGTCTCGCAATGTTAACTAAAGTGAAAAATACTGTAAAGATCGAGTACTCCAAACATGGTGACGAGTTTTAAAGGAGTATACAGTACAGTATGCATGTGCCTTTAGATGTAATTATAAACCTCGCATGAAATTTTAATAATCATTTTACCTTATGTAACTGTGTACTCTAATTACTTTGTTATTGTAGTTACCTAAACTTGTTTAATGCTAATGTGATTTATAATGCAGTACACTGTACAAATAAATGCTTTAAATGAAGCATCCCTCTCCGCGGGTGTTTAGGTCTTTGGGTAATGGATTCATGTCAAAACATCATACCAGAAACAGACAGTTTCACACATTTTTTGCATTGACCTGTAACATACTGTAGCAGAGCAATCCCAGAGTAGCAAGTAAAGTCTTACGTGCATGTTGTAACAGTGAATGATAAATCTATCAAAACTCTTAAATGTTTGATTTGACGTCACTTTCCATTGAGGCAAGCACTTGGTGTGTTTAGCTGTTCAAATACGTTTAAATAAGGAGGGTGTGGATGTTCCCAAATCTTAATTAACCACCGTTTGTTAAAGGTTACAGTGAATTTCCCCCTTAACTCCGAGATTCATATCAACTGTGAGTCTTGTGTCAGGATGTAACTTGAAGCAGAGCAGGATACAAGTGGGATTAAACTTGAGTCGTAGTTTAAATCTACAAATGTTAGCCGTTTATTTCTTTTGACAATAGCAAGTGAAAAAACAAACACAGCATAAAAATAAAAATAAAACATAAAAAAGTAGAAGTAGTAGTAGTTACATCATGACCTTAACTACCACAACATGAGAAAACTACCAGTATGAAAGAGGCCAAGACTGCTAAAAAACATCCAAATGCCTTTGGGTCGGAGTTACAAGACCTACAGCAAAACCCTGCTGCAGTTAAGACAGTTTTCCATTAGTACAAGTTAAACAAGTAACAAGTTACAAATAATGTAATTCTTACATACACACTATTAGCTACCATGACAAAGTGTGTTGGCAGTGTTTGTGCTAGAGGTTGCATACAACTAAATGCACAAAGAGTGCAAGAAGAAAACCTCAATTATTATTTCATCTGTCAAGTAAAAAAGAAGAAAAGAAAAGAAGAGACATGGCTAAATCCAGTACTGGTAATGACACTTGGTCTCTAGACTGTTCATTGTCTGTGATCTGTGGGCTCCTCTCCCTCTTCTTTCAGTAAACACGTGCGCACCAGAGCCTCTGTGACGATGTAAGGGTCACAGTTGGCGGACGGGCGGCGATCCTCGAAGTAGCCCTTCTTGTCCTGCCCTACTGCACGAGGGATGCGGATGCTGGCGCCACGGTTGGCCACGCCAGCCGAGAACTCGTCGATGCTTGAGGTTTCGTGGCGGCCAGTGAGGCGTCTAGCGTTGTCGAGCCCGCCTTTGGGATCGTAGGCGCGGATATGATACTGGTGTCTCTTCGCCAGCCTCTCGATGGACTCCTCAATGACTCTGTAATGAAAAGGGAATTAGGAATGTGCTCAAAACCCAAATCACACCAGTCACTTACTACCTGGAAACAACATTCTTACTTTAGTCCACCATCTTCGCGCATCTCCTTTGTGCTGAAGTTTGTGTGGCAGCCGGCGCCGTTCCAGTTCCCTGTGATGGGTTTCGGGTCAAAGGAGACCACCACACCAAAATCCTCACACAATCTGTGGAGGATGAAGCGAGCAACCCATAGATGGTCCCCCATGTTGATACCTTCACAAGGCCCAACCTGGAACTCCCACTGAAACACAACAGAGACGGCATTAATAACCGATTATAAGCCAGTGTTACACAATGCATTTTCCAATGAATGGGGGCAAACGGTAAAATATATAGACAAAAGGGACAATACCTGAGCTGGCATGACTTCAGCATTGGTGCCACAAATGTCGACCCCGGCGTACAGACAGGCTCTGTAGTGCGCCTCCACTATGTCGCGTCCATACGCCTTATCTGCTCCGACTCCACAGTAATAAGGCCCTAATCAGGTGGAATGAAACAAAACATTAAGGATTGCCAATGTATTATATTTCAATAAACAATGAGACAAGCTAGAGACCCAATAATCACCTTGTGGACCTGGGAAGCCGTTGGAGGGCCAACCGAAGGGATGTCCATCCGTGCCCAGGAGAGTGTACTCCTGCTCCATACCAAACCACGGGTGGTTATTCTCCACCATGCTCATGATCCGTTTACAGGTTTGGCGCAGATTGGTCTCTGTTGGAACAGCAACGAGGGATTAGCTGAAATACAAGGCAGCTTTAACTGCAACCACTCACAGGCTCGTTGTGATCTGCTTACCTGCCGGCTTGCGGTTGTACTTGAGCACCTCGCAGAGAACAAGCTTGTTGGGGTCTTTCCTGAACGGGTCCCTGAACATGGCAGCAGGGATCAGGAACATGTCGCTGTTGGAGCCCTCTGACTGGTAGGTGCTGGAGCCGTCAAAGTTCCACTCAGGAAAGTCTGACACAGAAAAACAACTGAAATCAATCATTTAAATTCCAAAAAATATCATGTTTGTACTGCTTGGTGAAGGGGATGTGTTGATCACGTTGGATTCTAGATCTTACCCTCGATCGTCTTGGGTTCAGTATCCAAAGTTCTGGTCTTGCAACGTAGTCCCTCTCCAGAACCATCGATCCATATGTACATGGCTTGGACCTTGTCCCCCTGAGGGAGGTCCATGTACTGCTGCTTAACAGCTTTGTTCAGTTTTGAACTTGTTGAGGTGGCCATTTTCTTGACCAAAACCTACAGAGTAAAGAGAACAGACCATCAGCCTCACAACAGTGGAGCCATTATATCTGAATGTACAACATGTTCAACCAGAGAGGACGCCATGGGAAAGCACTTAAGGCTGACACAGAAAAGGTTCAACTAAGTGTTATTGACAAGGAAACATAAATACATTATGACCGATTATACAACAGCACCACCAGCCAGTCTAACCATCTATTCCTCTGATTTCAACATCAACACAAAGTTATATTACACAGCATTTATGTTCAGGTAGAAACAAAGGAAAGTTTCAGCAGCACACTAATAGAAAACAATTGATCTCCTAAGAATTAAATCCAGCAGCAGAACCGTTTGTAAATCAGGAAATGTCCGAAGGCCCTTACCTTATGTTAAGTGTAGAAAAATATCAAAAGACTATCAGAGCCTCTGGATGCGTGGTCTTTGTGAAGGTCTCTATTGTTTTTCATTCCTGCTTCCTTCACAGCTTCCACGGCCCTTTATAGCGCTGCCGAGCTACTCCGCGGCCTCTGATTGGCCGAACGCAAACGTGATCAGCCCGTGTCGAGGAGATGCACTGTGGCGAATAACAAAGGAGAACCCCCACAGAGAAGCTCTTAACTTCCAATCACCTCCCGCAACAAATGTGAAGCATGAAACAAGCCCGCTCGATCAGCGGGAGCAAATCAAACAGGATTCATAATTGCGAAAAACAAAGCGAGAAAGAGACACATTTGGACTGGCGGTGATGTAAACAAGCAGCGTGCCATCTCGTGGCTGTTATGAACAGAACAATTTGTTCTCAGGGTTTTGGAAAAAGCCTTGTTGCATAATAAATATTGTATTAATAATTAAATTAAAATAAGTAGGACTACCCTTCAAGATTTTACATCGAATATACTGTGTTAAATATAGACTATAGAAACTATATTTACTTTTTTTCTTTCACTGTGATTATCCCAATTTATTTTGGACAGATAAAACTTTATAAAAAAGGAAAGATTTAATATATATATATATATATATATATACATTATATATATATTATATAAATTATATATATATTATATATATATATATATATTAAATATATAAAATATATATATATATATATATATATATTAAATATATATATTATATATAATACATATATATATATATATTATATATGTTATATATATATATATATATATATATATTTATATATATTTTTAAAGGAGTACAAACCATATACATTTAGGTTTTCAAAGTAAAATATTGGGAATTCAGTTTCTTGTAAATGACAAACTATTACAGCCTCTCGTTGCTTCCATACAAGGCCATCCCTCAACCAGAGAAAGGTCTTCACATTTTAACATCAGGTAGCTCGCTAATAACTAAAAATCACATTTACAAGACACTTTACAGTGGAAGAAAACTTGACAACAAACGCTTTGCGGGGAAGGACAGAAACACCTGTATAAAAATAAGACATGCAGTGATGCCCAACCATGTAAACCTTCAAACTAAAAGCACCCCAGAGTGCTGGTGGGAGACGAAAGAGCGACTTTTACATATGAGGTTGTATATAAAGCTACAGAAAACTAGTCTTGAAGGAAGCAATAATATAGTACTCTCTCAAAGCGGTTGCTAAAGCAAAAAAAAACAAAAAAAATTTTCATGCAAAGTGGCTTAATGTTTCAGGCAGAGTGGTCAAAGAAAAAGTGCCAAAAAGCGTGTTTCCACTTTGGTTGTGGAAAGATGTGCAGCGCTTTATACTTGTAAGGTTGTTAGTGAGAATAGCTAAACTATTAATATATTTATAGAGGTAAATGTGTGTTCGGCATAGCAAAGCAGTAATGTTTGCACATAATATTTTCAATTAAAAACATGTTTTTGCAAATCTGTGTACACATAGAGAGAGAGAGTTTCAGGCTGAGCACCGTGGCAGTGCTGTGGAGCTCCACAGACACCAAGAGCATGGATGTATTACTAAACAAGCCTACCCAAAATGTCCACAAAGAAACACAAAACAACTTCAAAGAGATACAAAATGACTACAAAAAGACAAGGTGTGCACGTACAGCATTCTCCTGAAGTCAAGGAAAGTCTTTCTCCTGGCTAACGCCATCACTCAGCTCTGGCCAGGGTTAGTTCATAATTACAAACTTTTATCACATGCTGTGCACAAAATGCTTCAAATCAAATAGGTATATGCTCAATACAATAATTATCTAAAAGTAGAAAATGTTCAATCTCTTCACACCATAATATCACTGGATGGCAACAAGAGATCAGTGATCAGACAGGGACATCTAGTGGTTAAAATGCAGAAGAGCAGAAAATTGCTTCTTTGCTTTGTGTGCTGTTTGCAATATATTGTTATTTTGTCATATTGTCATATTGTTCTGATTTGTCACCTATTTGTCTGTGTTGTAGGGTCTACAACATGCATACCCACACTTAAGCACTGCTGCAATTCTTTTTTAAAGTTTTATTTTACTTGATGTTATGCATTCTCTGTATTCTTGATATACATATATATACTGTATACATATACACACATATATATATATATAATTCTTTATATTATATATTTTATTTGTATCCTATTATTTTCATATATAATTTTTATTATTATTATCGAGTGGGTTTTATTTTCCATCTTATCATCTCGTTTCATGTGGAGCACTCGGTGCATTATTGTAAAGCACTTTGAGCTGCATTTCTTGTACAAAAGGTGCTGTACAAATAAAGTTTATTAATACACAGCCAGTGCAGACAAAATGTTTCTAGTTGGTGTTCTTGCTAAAGGTTTCATTTGAAGACTTCAGAACATCGTTAATCATGTACATTAACACATTCTTACATTCTTCTACTTATAGTCTTTGGGCACAAATTGGAACAAATGTATATTTAGTATGATAAAGTAGAAAATGCCACAACATTTGTTCTGATTGGTCTAAAGTCTTGAAATCCGGAACGGACACAAATATCTAACAGAACAACTTTGACAATTTAAGATCACATACAAAATCACACTTTCATCAACTCTAAAAATCAGGATTTTTCAAAAATTAGGAGAAATGCTAACATTTAGTTTATTAATATCTTCCATATGATATATTTTACACTACATATGTGTTCTTTGATATTCAACTTGTCAATATGATTGGGTTTCCTGTAGTTTCTTAGATGCAGCCATTTTCGTTTTCTATATCTAGTCTATGGGCATATGGGACTCCATTCCGCATCGAACGGTACCATGACTCTCTCCGACGTTGGGAAGTGGCCAAACCTGGCTGTTATGAACAGAACAATTTGTTCTCCGGATTTTGGAAAAAGGCTTGTTGTATAATAAAATTGTATTAATAATAAAATAAAATTAAGTAGGACTATCCTTCAAGATTTCACATCAAATATACTGTGTTAAATATAGACTCTGGACAGATAAACTTTATAAAAATGGGAACAAACGCACAGATGAATGTTTTTGATGTAATGTTTTATTTTTTTTTCTATGTGGTGGATAGCAAAATAAATTCGACATATTTTTATCATATATTTTTCTTATTTGTATTGTCATTTTCTTCTATACAGCTTTAATTTGAATTCAGATATTTTATAGAAACCTTGAAAGTGTTTAATCATCATTTTATTTTCATATTTAATTTTCTTCTATTATATATGTATGTTTTGATTATTATTTTTTAAATTATATTTAATTAAATTTTCTCTTACTATGTTTATGTTAAGCACAAACACATCAAAGCACATTCCTACAATAGCAATAATACTAATAATATAATACCTACATGGCAATAAGCTGGGTTCTGATTACGTGCATTATTCAGCTTCTGATTCTTCTTGGTAAATTCCACAACCACAAATGGAAATGGTTAAACTCCAAACCCTGTTTTCATCAGTTCATTGTTGAACTCAAGCAGTATGGCACCTTACTAGAAAATGTGAAGAACAAACTAACTAAACTAAAAAACTAAAAAAGGCTCAATGTTTTAATGGAAGTACATTTTCTTTGAATTCTGAAAGGACTTTAAATGAATGGAATTTGTATTTCTATGGCTTTTGTAAAGGTGCGCTTTATTGTTTTGGTGTGTCAATTGTTGTTGCACATCTTTGTTGTAAATAAAGAAAGTTTTGGAGATTTTGTTTTTTTTCCTCTCAGAAGTTCAAATTGAATCATAGAAAATCTAAAAGAGAGGACCGAGTTACATATGATGTGTTAAAATGTCAGCAGACAGATCAAAACATAACATAAAGTAGAGTGAAAACACTGTAAATTAATAAAGGTGAAACGTAAAAATATGACTGACACTTTTTGGAATAGCTGGGGCTAGGAAGGAGATAGAGAGACGGGACTTCCTACGGAGGGTTTGCAACACGCGGGGTGAGGAACTTTCCTTCCCCTCTTTCCTACTATGGTTATCTGGACAAAATGTTTGCAAAGCTTCTGCTCCGTTGTTGGTAGAGGCCAAGTTAACATCTTCATGCGTTTCTGATGTGTCTCTTGATAAGTACGCAGACAAGGGCATTCTAGATACCTCTCCTTCTCTCCGACGGTTGAAGAGGATAACTTGAGCCGGGGTCACTTTAGCAAGGTCTTTCCAGTTTGATGGCGTACCCTCTTCTTTCAGGGAATTCAAGTGTTCCAGCTGTTTCTCAGATAAATGGGAATGAAGATTTTGGACATCCTGCGTGAATGGAAGGAGTCGAGGAGAATTCCACTTGGACTGGTCAAGTTGAGTTAGCGCTTGGCTTGCTATGTCCAATCTCCAACTTTCTTGGTATATCTGTGCAAATTCCTCAGCATTTTGGGCAGTTTCTTCATCTTTTGTCTTCAATCCTTCCGACTTTATAAACATGGCCAATGAATGCAAGCTGTGTCCAACTTTGCGAGCTGGAGATGGACGTTGATATTTGCCAGTTTCCTCACTGAATCCAGCAAGGCTTCTTGCAGCATTGACAACATGGCTGTACTTTTCAGGCTTTAGGAGTTCTTTGATCGTCTTCATGGGTGTTACTTTTTTAGCTGCCAGCATTAGTCTGCCAAGCTCCTTTTTTTATATGTTGATATTGGCTGGTTACCCTCTCATTCTTCTTGAACAGTCTGTAACCATCCTCTAGAATGCAGTTGTCTTGCTTAAGGAAAACAACAAATAACTTTAATAAGTTAAAATAAGTCAATTTACAGTTTTCACAATAAATGTAATAAAGCACAATAAATATACCATAAAGTATAAACAGTAGAAAATAAACAATTAAAATTAAATAAATATGCCTGAATGAAAATGCCAAAGAAAAAGTAGTTAAACAATATAATATAAAGAAATAGATTAAGTAAAATATACTATAGAATAGCATATACTAATTATGACTTAATGAAATTGAATACAATAACATAAAATGCATGAATAACATAAAATGCATGAATTAATGTAAATACAAAGGTGACATGAAAATCGATAAAATGCAGTACAACACTATCAAATCAAACAAATTGAAAAATAAACAAAACATAAAAATGAAACAGTTTAAATATGTAAATTTACAGTTTTCACAGAAATGTAATTGAGTACAATAATGTAATAAAGAAAAATAGATAAAATAGAATATACTATAACTTAGCATATACTACATGTTACATAATGAATTTGAATACAATAACATAAAATGCATCCATTAAAAGTAAATGAAAAGACAATAAAATACAGTTAAACCATGTAAAAAAATAAATATTAAATAAATAAATTCATAAAAGTAGTTTTCAAAACAAAAGACAAAAGTCAATTTACAGTTTTCACAATAAATGTAACTTCATCGTAGACGTGAACCAAACTACAAAATAAGATCATGGGACAGGAAGAGAGGTAACACGAGGGTAAATATTTGTGTGGCATTTCCACGCTTGAGAGAGCTTCGTGACAAGCGAGGACTAAAGACAACAACTCCCATGACCCCACGCTACGTCACAACGTCATAAAACTCAGTCTTTTGTTTTGATCGAGAGACCCCTAGCGGTAGAAATTACACACTGCGTGTTGAAGTAGATACTTAATGATAACACGCAAAAAAAATACTTAAAATACTTATTTTTTCCTAACGACATGGTTCCCCCCTAAAAAGTATTAGTTGTTTATTTGAAAAGTCTTTGAAAATGACGTCCCCTTCTTCTTCCTCATTGAATGATGAATACACAAATATTGTTTAACTGCTGGACACAAGATGTCTCCTGCATCACTGAAAAGTATGTTCTCAGTGTATGTGTAAATTTCATATTAAGCTCAACACTAGTTGATGTCACACAATCCTGCTCGCACGTGCACGTCCTAAACTGATATTTCAGTTGAACACCTTCAGCAGATGAAGGTGAAAAAAGCCTTCTCGTGTCAAACTGTGCACATCATTCTGCGGTCAAACATGCAAGTGAAGTAACAATACAAGTGGGACTTTAAAAGTGTGTACTTATTAAAGACTTTTTTAGCAGTTCTTGATACAAATGCAGTCATTGCACGAGGCTGAATCAGGTTTCCCATTCTTTACATGTGGTATACATTTCCACCACAGGGTGGCACAATCACTCCACCTACAGTCCATATAGTGTTCCTACTCTTCCTCCTCTGAAAGACGGATGAGAGCCACAAATATCAGGTGCACCAGTTTCCTGTTTTTTATATATAATAAATCCAAAATTGATCTAAAAGTAGAAAATGTGTTTTTATAGCAGTGTTCAGTCCAGAGATTTTTGTGCTATCCTATGACATGAGTGATGATAAAATAAGATTATGGATTTTATTTCCTTTACAACATGCGGAGAAACAAATGTTGCCATCTGAGAGAAAGGTCTTTTGTGAAGTTGTGTTTTGCAGTAATTCATATTTGAGGACAGATATATTGGCTGGGTAATTTGCTCTCTGGCCCTCTCTTTTAGTTTGGAATACTAAATATTTGGGGGTTGGGATTTTAAAAACCATTAACTGGGTCACATAAAAGGGAGCCAGGCACAGTGATGGTCATTTCACCCCTCAAACAGAAATGGTAATTGGCTAATTTCTGTTCAAACGTGTGCCATAAAAGCCTTGCCAGCCCTTTTAATTACGCCTCCGTGAAAAGACTTACTTTGCACAATAAAAAATGGTGTCAATTAGTATGCAGAACAATGTTTAACATATCAGAAAATTAATCTACACAGCACTTTGAATTAAAAGTTTCTTTCTGAAATAACTAGGGCAGGCCAGCTGAGAATGCTATTGTATGTGGTCTAAATGACTCCTTTGTTAGCACTGTTGAAAAGCAATTAAAACAGGGATTCAAGTGTCGTCGTATTCTCCACAAACCTGTCACTGTTATACACTGCAAATACAAAAGCTCTATGTCTACTATCTGTTCAACTCGGGCTCATTTATGTCGAGTCTTGAAGTGAATTGGATTCTGAAAGGATAAAATATGGAGAAATTGGAAGCTCGGGATGATTCTTGCCAAAGGAAGTCCTGTTTACTCGTGTTATTGTTATGGAAGAGATGAGCTTATCTGATACCTCGCTCTTATTAATGATGAAGGACTCTGTGGCTTGAATTTAAAAGCTGCCTCAGGCCGTGTTTCTATATTTCTGCTGCATGCATCCCCCAGTTGCTTCATGATGGTTTTACAGCATCATGTTAAAGATGTTTTTTATTGAGCAATCTCGTTATTGCTTTTATTATAGTATTATGTCTCATACATATCTAAAAGATCAGATTATCAAATCATAAGCCAACTAATGAGGTGTACATGTTTATAAACAATACCAGGTCTCAGGTCTGATCAATGTCACCCAGCTTCTCCATCTAAATGCCAGCAGCCCACTTCCTGGTGGGAAGCACCCCGGAGGAGGTGGACAGCAGCTCATTTCCCTAAAACACGCTCTTTTTAATTAAACAAACGAGCATAATAAAGGAGAGAAAAAGAAAAGGAGATGCTCCCACTATTCCCGTGTGAGGTGAAGTTCATTAATATTTAGAGGCCCTATGGGCTTCCAGAACATTTTCTTCCGCTCTGCTCGGTAATAAGGCGGCAAGGCACAGGCAGACTGCTGGTACTGCACTGCTTATAAATGTCTGTACACTTAGCTCTGGTTAGAGGCAGAATTACTGTACACGTGATGAAGATGCTCTGCATCGTTCTGACTGCAATGTGAGTGTTTTCTGAAAGGAACCTTTGTAGTATTGCTTGTTCGCTTTTTTGCCTTTAGTTGGATGGTAAAATGAATTCCACCCTCATATCTGTCTGTAAATCAGAAAAACTACAGTGAGGGGCTCTATAGCGTTAGTTTAGCATAAAGATCCATCCACCTCACATTGACGACAAAAATCCAGCAAGTCACTACTCCACCATGTAATTGCCCAACACAACAACCCCTGGAAAATACAACGCCGCATAGGGCCATTGCAGGTAAAGGAAAAACAATGACAGAGCCAAGGGAGGGGGGTAATATTCAGAGAAAAAAGGTTACCAGATTAAAGTGAAGTAAGTAAGTAAAGATTTATGAGAAAAAAACATGAAAAGCATATTCTCTGAGATTAAAGTCACAAATGTTTCCACAAAAAGGAAAAAAAGCTTGGAAAGAGAGTGTTATTTTTGTCAAGGAACCTCTTGGCTTCACTTTGCAAGGCTGGATCAACCTCATCACACCACAGACAGTACACAGGGAATGCTACACACCCATGTTAGTGAGGAGGTGCAACAGAATGGAACATCCAAATCAGTATGTTGTTTTCTTCTGAATAGGCCCAATTCACAGCAATGTCTCTTCTAAATCCAGATGCTTATGATAATATGGCGATTCTGGTCTAAAATCACGTGTATTCCCCAAATGAGAATTAGAATTTTATTAGGTCGGATGATCCAACCTTGCAAAGTGAAGCTTTGTGGTTCCTTGACAAAAAAAAAATGTGTTAAGTGTTATAAGTTTGTGCTAATCATTAAGGGTTTTTCTCCTAAATATGTGATTTTAATTGCTTAGACGTTCTAAGTTTTTTTCTCTTTTTGCATATTTACAACTTTATACTATAAGCCAACATTCAAGTTTTTTCTCATACATTGACGACTATAATCTCAGAAACTCTTCTTCTTTTTTTTTTCTCTCACAATATTTTGACATTTTTTAACGTTGCCATCTTGTTTTTCTGGAGCCAGAAGTGACCATATTTGGACAAGAGGGTGGAGCTGGGGAAGAACGAGGCCCGGCAGGGCAGGAACCATTGCCAGCTAACGCTAAATTGCCAGCTAACGCTGGTGCTAGCTAGCTAGCTTGGTTAGCAAGGTATATTCAGAATTCATGTTAACTGTGATTAATTGGGACAAAATGTACTTAGGCCAACTGTAAAAACTAAACAGCCGACTCCTAGTCGTCGACTAGTGTCTTTTTGCACAACCGAAAACGAATGCCACACAACGCCATGGTAGCGATTCGGCAGTATGACCTGTCAATCATAAGGTAGCCCAACCTTAAGCTTATCCTGCTCTATTTTACTCTAAATGTAATATACTAAATGAATATCATGCTGTATTGAAGAGGACTTGAATCTAGCAATTGAGACCATAAAGGATAGTCAAATGTTTACTAAGGTAATAAATCAATGAGAAGTTGTCTCATTTTGTCATAGATATCTATGCAATCGGACTTCTTTTTGCGACCAGTGGAGTTGCTGGCAATTATAAAGAATGCAGGTTTAAGGCTTCACTTCCCAGAGGTTGTCCCTTGTTTTGAAGCTATTTTGGGAGATTCAGTTCACAGAGTTTAGCTATATAAATCATTCTTTTTTGTGTTCCCTTAAGTAGTTTAAGTATATAATAGTGCAAGATTCAGGGAAAGGTTTCTCAAAATAACACTGCCGTTTCAGTTTCTAGAGAATAAATTTGATATCTCCTTTGGGGCTCAATGTAACTTTTGAAAAGCTCTGCAGTAAACCTGACTTTGATATCAAATAAAACTCCTGGTTGTGTTGAGCGGGCGTTCCATACTGTCGGCTTGTTGTTGTCTTTGTAGTCATGTTGTTGCTTGTCTCTTAATTGACAGAGAAAGTAGACCAAAATGTTATGGATTGTGGGTGTTATCTCCAGTCTAGCATCCCCTCAGTGCACCGCACAACTCATTTCTCACTTTGGTTGCAGGGGCATGGAGCGCGTCTCTTTCTTACAGCCCTCAGAAGTCAGGTGGCCCTCAGCCATTCCAGCTGTCTGTCGGGTGTCATTGTGAATCAGCATCAAGCAGGGGTGTAAAAGACAATCACACAGTTTTACATGCTACATTTGCCTTTAATCGAAGGGAAATTGTGCGCAGAGCCAAGCCCCAAATAGAAATCTCCAACAACACTTCTGTGCATGTGTAATTAGCACAGTAAATCTCCTAATTAGCTTGTTGCTTTGTCACTGCTTATAGTATCATCCTGATGGCTGGTGGGTGAAAGGTTTGGGGTGTGGTGGTGGTGGTGGGGGGGATGGGGGGTCCAGCAGATGGCTGCGTGCTGTCTTGCAGGCACACAGTGGTGGAGCTTAGAGGCTGAGGCGGTGTCAGACGTCAGGCCACTGCCAGGAGCCCGTCGACCCCCCAACCCCCCAACCCCCCAACCCCCATGCCCCAACTCCTCTACCCAGGCAGCCACAGAAGCAGAAGTTAAGAATAGAGGAAGTCTTGTCACATTGCATGTAAGGCATCCTGTGTTCTGAGGGGTGATACACACTGGAAATAAACTAGCTCCGCTCGGCTGTGCAGCCCTGACGTTTGTTTTTTTCCTCTAGTTATTAGTCCCTTTTGGTCAGATACTGTCACAGATCTGCACTGCGTACAGTTGAGTTCAGGCCTCAAGATGAGATGCTCCAACGTGAGCCATACTGTTGGATCCTTTTATTGCGAGTCTGAATATGCCACTGGATTACAGTACCTATGCTGATATCATTAGGTATTCTATGCTGTCAAATCTTTTCATTTCAGTTTTTTTCAGTTTCTACTCTATTTTCAGGGGAGTGTGCGGCTGGAAATGTTTTAATGAGATGACAAAGATGCTTTGTGTAGGATTTGTGTGATTTATTCCAAAACTTAACACACCAAAGGATTGGAATAAGGAATGTAGAAATCCTAATTCTGAGACAGAAGCTGTAAAAGTCGTCCTTAGTTGGTCACTGCTACTGAAATACACCCTATTTAGGACGAATCATTGCAGCTGCCCGAAGTCGTGCCTCAGCCTGTCTAAAATCTGTTCTGACGCAGAGAACAAAAGCAGTTTCGGGGACTTCTTCATCCTCCAGATGTTGAACTTGATTCGAAAAGAAAAGGTGATTTTGAGGGGGTTGGGAAAAAAAAGGGAGGAGGGAATGGGGGAGCACAACGACAGCTGCTGCAAGAAAGAGAGCAGACAGAGAGGGAGCATTACAGTGCGATGCCGAAAGGTGAGACAAGCACACAAAAACATTTCAGGGCAACAGCAGCATTGGGCAAAGTGTGCACTTTGTTTGTCAGATGTTGTTGTGGTTGATGGATTTCTCGCTGCGCTTTCTTGTTTTTCTCTCTTAAAATTACATTTCATCCTTACAAATATAGTAATCGTTGCTTATTGTTAGATATTGAAAACCAAACACCATCTTGAAGATGAATTATTAGGTTATTATACTTAAACAATATTTTAGAAAATAAACAATTTCTATTCAATTAATTATATTTATGAACAACTATAGTATTTGTGAAAAGTTCCAATCTGCCTTTTGTTCCTTTCATAGCCCTGAAACCGCACTCATCAGAGCCAAGACCAATCATTTACTGCTTTTACACGCATGTCGACCCTGTTTTTTACAAAATGACGTTCCCACACAACTGAACTGCATTCTCAATTACGTTTTAAGGGAAAGGCTGCAGCTGTAGTAATCAAGGATCAATTTTAGGTCCTCTTTTATTTCCATTTACATGCTGCCACTGGGCAACACACGTCATAAACTTGATATACAGGTTTATGTGTATGCTGATGATACACAACCTCCAACACGGTACGATCGTCCTTCTTTCAGCTGAGGACAATAAGCTACAATCAAATCCTTTTTAACAGTTGCAGAACTTGAGAGAGTTGTCCATGCCTTTGTCCCCCCTCTCTTAGACAACTGTATTCCTCTAAACACATCACTCTCATTCCTCCCTGTGAGTTTTAGAACTGATTTCAAGATTTTGCTAATAACTTTTGAGGTATTTTGCATGGTCAGTGACTACATTGTGGATTTGTTAATCCCTTATGAGCCACAGCACAGCCTGCGATCCACGGGCTGGACCAGTCACCATATTACTTATTGCTCTCTCATTACAAACGTATTACACTGTAGCATCTTTTGAATCGCTTTTTAAAACTCATTTTTTTTGGAAAGCCTTTCTTAAATACAAACTGTATTTTTAACCAGTTTTGTTTTTTTCACTTTTTGGATGCTCCTCTGTGTTTTACTTTCAAATGTATCTGACAGTCTCATTATTTGATATTTTTATTGCTTCTGGTCTTCTCCATCCTTCTGTCAGCTTCAGATTTATATGGGATGGGGTTTCCCTTCATTTATTTGAATCCTCTGTCATTGTGTAAGTACAGACTCTTTATGTCTCCAAGCAAAACTCTGATCGATTCTTTACGCATTTAATCTTTTGATAAAGTCTAAATTTGTAACAATAGTATTAGTGTATAAATATATTATAATGTAACAGGATATTTACTGTAACATCCCTATTTTACTGCAATTAATAATTTAATGACAACTTTGATGTGAATATTATTTTGTCAGAATTCAGTTTGCCAGAGGCACAAATATTCCAAAAGTGTGAAGTGTCACAAAATGAATACAATTTGAGAAGCAGAGTGCCCTATATATATCTCATATAGTTTAATTAAATGACATCCAGTGATTGAAAAAGATATAGTTTCAATTAAAGAGCTTTAATTGAAAAAGGTCATTTCAAAAACTAAATGTTCTATTAGAAATTCAATTACCTCCCAGAGAAAAGGAATATAATATAATTCTTCATAATGGACTCTGGAATGTAATAAGTCGGCCAATTAACTATTTTTTATTTGATTTAGGTAGATTTTATGATCTTTGTTCACAATATCAATTACACGGAGAGCTTTGTGTAGGCAATGTTCATAATGGCTGCAAATGGCAGAGGAGGAAAGAACCCTTGACTAATTAATGCATCCCTAACCAGCTTTCAATTATAACACAAATCATGCACTAACACACATCTAGGTCAGGATTCTCAGCCTTTGTTCAACATGGAGTTTTGTTACGGAAAACTTGTCGAAAAGTTGACATTTATGTTGAAATAGCGAGAGTATAGCAAAACATACAAACGTTATAATACTGCAAGTGTGCTCGTGTTGTATTGGAGGTTGGAGCGGTGCTTTAGACGTTGTCAGGTGAATCTTTGCTCCGTCTGGCTGCTTCTACACTTTTGACAGATATCAATCAATCCAGCAGATGAGGTCAGCTGTTTTAATTTGCTCACGCTGCGTCCTGGGAAATGAATATTCAGCACTTTGATGATAAAGCTTCGCTGTTTATGCACACTGAAGACATTAATTTGCTGGCACCATTACTTTTTTTTTTTTCCCCTCAGCACAACATACTGTACAGACCATAACAGCCAGAGTAGTGCTGAGAAAATTTGAAAAATGCAGAGAATATGAATGTTTAGTTGTGCCCTGCAAGCCATTTTCCTGTGGTCTGGACTTGTTTCTGTTCCATCCTTAGTCTGGTGCAAAAAGAGAAACTAGACCACAGTAAAAAGAAAGAATTCCTAACAGTTAGACTTCCTCGTTGTCTTTTGACAAAAGACAATGAAACCCATAGGTCACACTCAAATAAAAGACCAGCAACTGCCAGAAATACTAACAAGATATTTACTGAAAATATGTGCATCAAATACCGTGTCACTCTATTATAATGTAACTAAGTACATTTACTTAAATAAGTATCCTATCCTATTTCTACTCTACTGCATTTTGCATTTCAGACAAAAGTATTATACTTTATAATCGCTTACATTTATTAAACAGCTATAGTTACCGTTTACCTTTCAGAATTAATGAGTAAAATGTTTACTATTGTTTCATGCATGCATTTATGCCCAGCCAGCATAGGTTTACGAGACACCATAAATCCATATAAGCCAGAAAATATGTCAACCTTAACAATCCATCTATAATAACGATCCAAAAATATAATATACTGTATATAAAAGTCAGGGTCGTAACCATGATTTTAGAAACACTGAAGTTATAAGTCCCCTCAAGTACTCTCCCACCCCAAGTCTGTAAATGTTTAAAATTGTTATATGGATTTATTTAATTGCTTTTATTAAGGTAATAGTATTTCCTTACACTAAGGTTTAAGTGCTGTTTCAAAGCACATAGTGGAGAAATACAAATGTACTCCTAAAATACTGGAATCAGCCTGTAAAATACTGATTATAATTGTAAAATGTAACTAACTCCTACAGTCATTTACAGAAAAGTACAGAGGACATCATGACCTCAGTGTTCTCAATGGTCGCTGTGGCACTTTTTCATACATCAGTACTTTTACTTTTGATACGGGGAGACTTTAGATGAATAGGGTTTTCTGAAAAGTTATGTTTAAATATGCTTGTGCAAATGGAGCATTATCTAATGCTAACTTTTGGACAGACATAAATAGACGAAGTCAGTCAAATAAACACCTAAATGTATATTTTGGATGGTTTCTTTCTACTAGTCTGAGAGAAGACGTGTTATGGAAAGAAAATTGCCCAAACTTCCAAAAATGGACCTGTGTCTCGTCTTAAAGTACATTTTGCTTGCAATACTTACATGCTTTAATTTGACGTACATTATGAATGAATGACTTTTACGTGCTGTTTTTACAGCTTGAGATTTATACTTTGACTTCAGTAAAATGATCTCCTTAGTAAATGTGACAGCAGCATATCAACTGGAACCCTGGTGGTCATATAGATGAAGCTGACAAGTTAATAAACAATAATGTGCTTTTTTATAACATTATTTGCTTTCACTTAGAGTTGAAATCATCAGACGATTGGTTGAACGACAGAAGATTAATGCACAGTCGTATATTAACATTAAATAAGATATTAAGATAACATATTGGTGTCAGGTGTAAAGATTTACTGCTTTTCTCTGTTTTCTATGTTAATAAATGTAGTTTTTTTTTGACAAAACAAGAACCTTGAAGACTCTGGAAAACGAGATTTTGACATTTTTTGCATGAAAAAATGTGTCGGTTAATAATATTTCTCAACAGTTTTGCATTGTTCTCACACAAAGAAATTGTGGAAGACCTTTGTCATTGATCATATTTTTAAAGACTTTACATTATCATAAGAAAATATGGTGTCTGCTTTTGTCAAAAACCCAAGAAAAGAAGAACATTTTTTTTTTAATAGTACATGAGATAATGATGTTGTCATAAATCTAAATTTATCCATAAAAAAAACTTTTGTTGGTCTGAAGGATGTTGAGCAATATACTTTCTAATTCAACTAACAAAAACGCTATCAAGACACTTAGTATCCGTATGTTTTATAATATTTTCATAATGTAATATTAGTGTGATATACTCTTTTGTTCTTGTTCTATTTGTATACGATCTCCTGAATACTGAATCTGGAGTATGTTCTTTCCTTTAATTAAAAAAGAACAGTCGGGTATTGGCAAAAACAATCAACAGATTAATTGATTGTGACTATAATTGTAATTTGCAGCCCCACTTTCACCTTGTGTGCTGGAGTTTACAGTATTGTAGGTTCAGAGCAAAAAGATCACAACATCCATGGTTTTCCAGCAGGGGGCAATATTAACCAGGGAGGACGGACCGTCCACAGAAGATTTGTTTCTACAAACCAAAACCAAATGATACGCTGCACGATATGAATTAAACTCTACTCCAGCTAAAGAAAGAGATAAACTATGACGTGGGAAGTTGACATCTAACCTACAGGCATCCCTGTCCCTGATTACAACGTGCAAAAAAGATATACCGAATGCAATAAATGCAGAATGCTTTAAATGATCAGATCCTCTTTGTGAAATGCACAAAGTAAACAAACACCTGGTTCACAGGCAGCATACTCTTTGATAGCAGATAAACACAAACCAGCTTTATTACATGTTTAGTCTCAAATCCCCAATGTCACACACACACACACGCACGCACGCACAAAGTGTAACACTACAAACTGAATAATTTCATAGAGCTTCCTGAGGCAGATATGAGTGAGTCTACCACATGAGCAGTGGATTATTATCACTGCATGATGCTTTTTCACCTTTGAAAGTGAAGTGAAAGTGTCATGCAATTATTCTGAATTGTTACCAAAAATGTTTTTCTTAATATTTTTCCCAGACATATTTATTGTTGTTATGGTCTTTGCTTTTGCTTCTGACATACTGTAACTGCTTTCTAGACTTTTGGAAACTGTACATTTACTCAAGGGCTGTACTTAAGGGCAATCTTGGGCTGCTTGATACTTCTACTCCACTACATTTCAGAGGAAATATTATATTTTCTATCCCACTTCTTTTATTTAAGTGCTATAATTCCATAAAGATATAAATTTCCATACATAACATATCATCATCTATAAAATATGATGCATTTAATGGATCACGGAGGAACATTTGTAGCGCTACATTAACTAGATAAAATTAGCTCAAGCTTGACCGGCTACAAAATTAAAATGTTACTTACATGTTAATGCATTAAAAAAAGAAATCCAATAATATAATATATACTATAGCCTCTGAAAGGGACCAGTCTGCACAAAGACTACTTGTACTTTCGATACCTCGACTATATTTTGCTCATAATACTTTTATTTGACTAAAATTCTAAATGCAGGACTTTTACTTGTAAAGCTGTTTTTGTAAATGGTGATATTAAAGGACTTCGCCACTTCCTGTAATCTATTTAAGGTGATATTTTGACAAAGACATTGCTTCATATACAAAAATGAATAGCAATGCAAATACTAATTAGATAACATGTTTAAAAATGATGATAATGAAATGAGGAAATCTTGTTAAATCTGTCATCACATTCACATTTCCACTGTAAGTGTGTATTTTATTGTTCCTTCTCCTTTGTTCAGCCTCTGAAGCATCTCTGTCTCAGCCGGGCCACGGGGTGTCTCTCAGAGTTAAGTTGTGGAGGGAGATTAAGCCTCTCCGTGTGTGTGTGTGTGTGTGTGTGTGTGTGTCTGTGTGTGTGTGTTTGTGTGTGTGTGTGCGTGTGACTGTGTGTGTGTGTGTGTGTGTGTGTGTGAGTGAGTGAGTGTGTGAGTGTGTGAGTGAAGGTTGGGGCGGCAGCTGGCCGAGGCTTTTTTTCAGCGCGCCCGCCTTGGGGAGCCCCCACTCCAGCTGTGATTGATGCGCTCCTGTTGCTGACCGTGCAGAGGCCAGAGCACAGAGACCCGCTGAGGCTGATGTTTATTTGTGGTCAGAAACCGCCTCGGTCAGGGGGCCCTGCTCGTCAAACATCTTAATCCTCACAAACACAGCTCTGGCTCTGATTTGCTCCTCAGAAAGGACCCGTCAAGTTGCACAATGAGCTGAATCTCTGCTCAGTGTAGTCTTAGTTGTTGTTTTTCACCACTGTGTGAAAGGTGAAATATCTCTGAGAAAGGCTTACAACATTATATTTTGGGAAAGGAGATATCCTCTGATATGTCGGCATGAGAAACCCTGTGTGCTTTGCTCTGACACAGCCACATATAGTAGTAGACAGAGGAGTGTAAACACTCAGGACTTATGTTTCTGTGGGAGAGTACAAATACACTCATGTCTCTTTGATCACAGTGGACGTCGGCTTCTCGGCACTGAATGAAGAATGCTTTTTGTATGTGACATTCCGGAGCACTTAAAGGAAATGATCGGTCAAAGTGCAATCAACAGGCGAAGCCAGAGCTTCATAGCGAACTCCCAGCGGGGCTGTAGAGGTAAACCCAGCAAGAGGGGGGGGGGCAGTTAGTTTTTGTTTGAGTCCAGTTGTGTTCAGGTGGAGCAGAGAGCCCGCACCATTGTTATTGTGTTTGCAAAAAAAGCTGCTAATTAAGAATTGTAATGATACAGATGATTGCATGTGGCTCATAATGCAAAAAGTATTTAATTATCTCGGATAAGGAAAAAACAGACTTTATAGTCACTGCACAGGTCATTGGTTGCATAAAAAGGTTTTTGTAAATCCGACATAGTGAAATCAATCTCCCCCCCCGAAAGTAAATCAACCAATCCGACATGTTTTTTTTTTATTTCCCAGATATAGTGGCGGTAACTAACTAAGCACATTTACTCAGTATTGCACTTCACTTCTATGAGGTACTTGAGTAGTTTAATTTCATAACATTATTTGACATTACACTTCATAACACTTCAAAAACAAGGTAGCAATACTGCAACACAAAAATACTCCATTACAAGTTAAAGTCCTGCATGGAAAATGTCACTTGTGTAAAAGTATCTAAGACTTATCAGCAAAATGTACTTAAAGTATCAAAGTACTCATAAAGTAGAAAACCTTGAGTGTTATGCTGTCATATATTATTTTACTGGATTAATGTGTCAGCAGCATTTTGTTTTTTTTTATTCAACATTTGAATATGTAAATAAACGAGTTAATGAAGCTGTCAAACAAATGTAGTGGAGTAAAAGGAACAATGCTTCTACTGTAAGTGGATTACAAGTATAGAGAATCAGAAATTGGAACGACTAAAGTAAAGTACAAATATGTACCTCGTTTTTCATGCACTGGTCAATTTTGCGAGTTTGGGCAAAAGAAAACATCCAAAATACACATTTAGGAGTTTATTTTACTAACTTTGTCTATTTGTGTCTGTAGATTTCTCCTAAATTCTCCATTTGCTTATTTAAACATAACATTTCAGTAAGCGTGTAATACAAAGAATAATTGTCTTAATGTAGGTAATCAGCTGCCCTATTCACCTGTAGTGTCTTGCTAAATTTACGGAAATTTCCAATACATATTTTTAAAGGCTGTTTTCTCAAAATGAGTTTTTTCTCAGAATCCGAGCCAGAAAGCTCCACTTCACTAGCACAAGGATTTGTTCATATATCATTCAGAGCCTGATTTATGTAACATTTTATTCCTAAAAACACGGAAATTAATTTTGTTTAATGGCAGTTGACAGTATTTTCTGATTTATGGACTGATACAAAGAGATATTCAAAGTTCCCTCAGTAAAAACCATTGACTCTAATTTGTCAACAAAATGAAACAAGATTTTTTAACCTGGCTTTCTCCAATGTTCACATTTCTGTTCTGAAAACATATGCAAATTAGCACATATTTAATAAGATAATGCCTCATTTGCATTGTCTTAATGTAAGTAATCAACTGAGAAAGTTTCATGGTTATATCTCTTAGTTAGAAAATGTACCCTATTCACCTGTAGTCTCTCCCTTTAGGTGCAATTCATGACATTCATTCAACTAATTATATAAAAAAATCTATGACCATTTTATGATATAAGATATATTGTTAGAGAGTAATTAAATTAGACAGCAGTACATAAAGCAGCTACATTTAAATGCTCCTTATACTTTAAGGCACTAGTAATGATAAAATAATATTTTCTGCATAATAAGTACTTGGAGTGAAGGACTTTCAAATGTAATTGAGTATTTTTTTTATTATAAGATCTGAGCACATCCTCCATCACGGCTGTGTAGTATGCAGAGCATCTGTTTGTTTTTATAGAGATCTGCCTTACCTCTCTCATTCCATATTACTCCGCAGGTTAATGGTTGACTTTAAAATTAACGACCCCTAAAGATATACAAGCTCCTCAGGTCAAAGGCGTGATGTACAATTCCTTGTCATCGTTACTGTTGCCCACAATTTCCAATCTAATCTCAAAACCAAAGAGAAAAATTAGATTACATTTTTTATTTCTAGGGCTATAGTGCAACAGAGGGACTTCAATTAGTGTGCATGGTTTGTGGATATACAGTACGTGATATGCATCAGCCTGCTTTTTTGCCTTTGATTCACACATTGTTATCTAAATTGACTGAATCCTTTAGTAATAAGGGGTCGGTGTGATGGCTCGAATAAATGCAAAGTGATTTCAGCAGCGTTTTATTGATTAAGATCACAGTGGGCCTCGGCGCTGCTCGCTGACAGCAGATGCTATACATCCTTCCAGGTTAAAATTAAGCCTCCTCCACTCGGCATGCCAGAGTGTGACAGTGATGCTCCCGCTACACTGTCCAAAACATTCAGTGGATTACCAGGAATAATAAAACCTACAGCCAGCACTTTAAACTGGATGTGCCTATCTGATGCAAGAGGGGGAGATTGATCTCCCATAATGCTTTGTCTTGATGAGACAATGAAAAATGGCCCTAGCCGGCGACATGTCAATATCAGGGCTGGAGATGCACCGACGGTCCTAGGTTCTTATTTAATCCGCTTTTCTTTAAGATGATAGCTCTTGTTACATTTTCACTGCCTGTCTGTCAGCTTGACATCGCAATATTCCCCCTCTCCTCACTTTCCTGCTCGGTTTCATTTATTTTAAAACGCCATTTCACACACGGCTGACTTTAACAAGGCATTATACAGGACTGAAGGAAGGTCTGGGAGATAGAATTGTGACAGATACAACATTTTTTATGGTGGAAATACGGAATATCGTAAACAGCAGAGTGTATAAATGTGGCGGAGAGGAGAGCTGCTCATGTATGTGTAGACGTCATTCACTCTCCTCTGCCCTGTGGAAATGATGTCCACTGCCAATATCCATTCACTTAGGCTTTATTTATTAAAATGCAAACATTATAATTCAGAAATCATTGATTACTGAGTATTGATTATGTGTCATTTAGTTACAAGGTGTTATTGGAAAAAGATAAACTATGTAACCCAGGCAAATATAGGCAATTTAACCAGCAAATACACATGGCATATAGCATTTATTTTCTACCCTGACCAAGATATTGAGAATTGGTGTGCATACATGCAATACTTACACAACTCAAGGGTATTTTACATTGCACGTGCCATCGTTTTAATGGCACATAAGCATGAAATCCCCAGGAAAAAGCTCCACCCTGCTATTCACGGTTTAGTATTTCCCCCTGTCTGCTCTGGATGTAACCACTATGGCGTTTCACTGTGAGAGTGCAGTGACAGTAGGGGTGTAGTTGCTCGCTGCACCCTCCACGATGCAGCTGTGGGTGAAACATGCCGTGGCTGACATATCAGTGATGTTTATTAAGAGACGAGTCTATCAGGTCTCATAAGCCAGTTCTCGCAGGCGGCAGATCTTTTGTTTCTTCCGGAGGGTGTCATCAATCTTGCGTGGCTGCGCTCTCCTGAGCGCTTGATGGGAGATCACGGATTCCTCCCTCCCATTGCAATGGGTTCAGTGGTGGAGGCAGGTAGATAGCACACACACACACACACACACGCACACACACACACACAGTGGAGCCTGCACGCTCTGAGCACCTCCATTCTGGGATGGAAAACACGGAGGGAGGCTCCATTGTAGACATGACACTGTAATTCTCTCTGTGCTACTAAGAGGGATGGCCTTGCTGATAACAAACAGTAAAAAAAAAAAAACAGTATAATATAGCGTTTTGACACACCGTGAGGACTTTCAATATCTGCTCTTATTACATATTCAAAGGGTATTCCGTATTTGTTTCATTTCCAGTGCTGTAACCTTTACTGGAGATTGTATACTAAATATATGACTTTCATTTTTTTTGTCTACTGTAGACAGCAGGATTTTCCTTGAGCTACCTTACAAGGCTCCTTGATTTCTTTTATTTTTCATGGGTGCCAGTTTGGGCAACTATCTTAAACTGATGTAGACTTTGAAATCAGTAATAACTAGGAATTTTATTAGGTTTTTGCTGAAATGCTTTTGTCCTTTTCTCTTTCTCTTTCTCTTTCTCTTTCAATTTTATTTTTGATGTTATATTTTGTGGTTATGGCTGATACTGGGGCAGGATCGGCAAAGAGAAAAACTAAATAATTTACAGAAAAACAAAAAAAAGCTAAAAGGGACATTGATGGAACACGGTCAAAAACAATAGACAACCTCAGTCAGTCATTCAACACATGGAGAGAATTAAGGCATTTGAAAGGATTCAAAGCCGACCCTGGATTGGCCCTCTTCCTCCTATATTGGTATGTAATCCGTCTAATGTATTTATGAAATACATTGCAAGACATGGCTTTATATAAATAGGTCTACATGAATTTACGTTGGTGGCTAAAACAAAGCTAGCTAACGCTTTGGCTAACATTGAATTACATTGAGTTGAAAGTCGCTAACGTTAGCAGCATTTGTCGAGCAAAGCAAGCAGCATGATGACCAACATGCACCAGGCAGTCGACTGTTGTCATCGCTATGCATCCTGCGAAGAGCTGTGTTTAAAAAGGACAGAAATAGAATAAAAAATAAGTTGCGTCTTTCTTTCGCTCGCTTTCCGAAACAATGATCATATCCAGATTAGCATCTTTACAACACGAGGCGGTGGTGTCCAGTCTTGATTAAGGGAAACACTACCTCTGTTGTCCACAGGGGTCACCAAAATCAAAACGAAATGAAAGTTCCTTGTCGTTGCTCTAAGAGATTAAAACAGGATAATAATCGAGCTTCAGAATTAATTCATCACCTTTGAAATATCACTAAATAAAATTCAATTGAGTAGCTGTTCTGGAGCTTTTGACCATCTAACATGGTCTTCGTCACCAGTTCAAAACATGGAAGCTGTAACATTTATAATTTCCTGCCTGCCCAAGAATGCAAACAAATGCAAATGAATCTACTTTTTTAAAAACATATTCAGGGATGCTCTTGATTAGATTAGTAACGATTTTTGAGGTCATCTTAAATAACTGCATCATAATCTAGACCGTTAATAGCCCCGGTAATTTAAATAGTTACGGATCTGAAAAGGAACAGATGAAAACCTAAAGCAGGGAATATGATGTATAATATAATTTAATATAATAACATATAAACGTCACATATTATTCTTTGAATATTACACCAGTGATTGCAGTTGTTTAAGTACACGTAAAATAGAAGTTAATCCAACAAAGGTAAGTACCTATTGAGATGTTTTTATGGTGTGGCCTTGCAGCGTGTCTCTTGCCTGTAATATGAAATTGATGTACTTGGCATGTAGAGACTTGGATAAAAAGTGCCCTCTGCACCAGCTAAAACCAAATGAAAGTAGATAACGGCATCGACTCAGAGCCTTCTGCAGTGTCATAACTTGTATGTAAATCTCTGTGGCCGGGATCGTAGACCTTCATTAAGTGCGCTTTAGTAGATTTATGAAGTGATCTGTGCAGAAGTCGTTTGTAGACGCTGTACGCTTTAGACCTGGACATGATGAATATACTCCACTTGGCTCTGGCTGGACTGCTGAATCTGAAATTGGTGCTGCCCAGAGAACGCTGCTTGTTTCCAGAGCTGGATGGAGCACCCCTGTTTATGCACTGACTCAACTCTACCGTGTTGACCTTTAACAAAATATGCCAGCACTCTTGCAAAGGGCATTCATTCCTTTAAGTATTTCTTGCCATTATGATTCTTTTACAGTCTCTGCTGCTACAACATGGTTACCTTTGTCAAGAATATTAACGGTGTAACATTAAGCAGCTCTCAGTGCTTCGGTTCTTATTACAAATGGTATTCAGATCACAAAGAAAGGTGAACGTGTTCGGCCCTGATTCCTCATCGCTCTCCCAATGCTAATGAATTAAAGCGATCATTTCATACTAATTGCTTTTTCAGTATAATAATCCAAGCAATAAACTGCAAAGAGGCGTTACATGTCTACGGGGAAATACACCCAAATGAAATAAACACCCGCTCACTTTTGATTTGGATCCGTTCAGCCTCAGAAAAGAATACATGCCGGTGCCTGGACAGAAAGAAGGCGAGGAAGTTTGAATCAATATTTCCTATTAGAGACGCTGATGCTTAAACCAACAATGACCTGCGGTGAATGAGGTCCAAAGCATTGTGTGTTCAGGTGTGTGGAGTAATTGCATTCTCTATTGAAAAGGCTTCTCTGATTAAACTGAAGAATAAAAGGAAAATGCAATCAAAGAGACGGATGCTTGGGACAAAGAGTTACCTTCAAAGTTTGTCATCAAAGTTATTTTGATTAATGTGGGACACAGTTCCTCGAATGGAGCTTTGAGAGGAACATACTGGAGCATATTATTTTTGCAGGCAAGGCTGTATATTCAAATATTATTTTTCTCGCAAGTTTATTCCTAAAGTACATTTTGCAAAACATGCGTGCATGTTCTATGTTCTTATTCACTTGTGTTTATAGCTGCCAGGTGGTGTATTGTGTTAATAGACGGATAAAAATCAGCGAGGAAATGGCCCTCCCAGCGCTGACCCTTCTTCCACCCCAGCTCTATCTGTCAAGTTGTCCTCCCTCTGACTTTTCACCCTCTGATCCCCATCTCCTGCTATGGAGTAAGAGAAAACAGACCAGGACTCCCCGAGCACATTGCAAGCCAGTTTAAGAATGCTGCAGAAATGCTGCAGAAATGCTGCAGAAATGCCTTGAAACGCAGGCCCTGGTCAAGGAAACCCAGAGAAATATTCTCATTCTCAAGCAGATAAAAGAAAACAGAAACGTTAAGTAAGCTTATGAGCACATTAAAATAAAAGGTGCTTTTGGATTTGTTTTAATGAAACATTTTCAGTTGCCACCAACTCTATGAAAGTGCTAATACTTCGACTGTAACTGCGTTGGGCTATTAGCGTTAATCTTTGTGAATTGGACTGTTTTTGCAATGAGGCTTGTTTGCATAGAAAGGGGCCAATTCGCCACAATTTTACTTCTTTCAAATAAATATATGTATTAAAATAGCACAGGAGCATTAAGACACGGTTTGCTTGACAGCGTAGTACGGGGTGCATTTCACCCTTTGTGGAAACTTTGAGAATTACGCTTTCTTTTTGTTTATTTGTGCAGGTTTAGCGGCTGCAAAAGACGCGCAATCCTTTTGGTAATTCGTCCCTTACTATGTGCATTTGTCCCACATCATAGTAAGGGGGTTTAGCTTGGATTATTTGGGCATTAATCTCTCTTTCATGGATCCAGTTGTGGTAATGGCAACTGACCAGACTGACAAAATGCAGCAACAGGTAGTAGCAGAGCAACAATGGAGAACACTAATGTCTGCACAGCAGAAAAATATATAAAACTAAATTCAGTTTGACTTTAAATTAACTGGTGTGTGGGAATTGGACTCTGAGGAATAAACAGATAGAATCTGATTTGATCCTGGCTGTATGTCGTCAGCTCCTTGGATATCTCTGTATCGGTTTCAAATCAAATTTGCAGTGATAAAATGCTGCTGCAGGAGAAAAGTAAGAATTGGGGATGTGCTGATTGCTTTCCCCTGCCGGTGTGTCAGATAGTGGTCAGCAAGAAACTCTTTAGTGTGCTTCAGCCCGTCTGCCCGTTGCTGTCCGTCTATCCATCTGCAGCTTCTCATTCTGTTGGCCTGGCAGGGCCGAGAGGAGAGGAGCGGGACTGAATGGATGTCTTGAAGGCTGAGGGAGACCTCTCTTTTGAAACTCCCATCTGATAGGACAGGCACAAAGGAGCCAATCACGCTTCTGCTGAAGTCGGTATATTGGAGACACAACAGGGTTACCAGGCGAAAGAAAGTAAAAGTGAGTAACAGAGAAATTAGACAGGCTGCTTTGTAACCTTTTCTGGTCATTTTGCTTCTGCAGTTCCTGTAAACTCAAACTGACTGGCAGTTAAGATTTGATTATTTTCTTCCTCTCAGGTTCCACTCTTGACGAGGCAGCGGCAGCGGAAAACAACTTGGGAGTCTCTCTGCCCTGATTAAAGAGTACTGACATCTTCATTCACGGTCTCACAGTTTCTTTTTGCAATACTGATAGTAATGTCTGACTGACCTTGTCTGGTCCCTGTTAGAGACACCTCTAGTGGCTCATGGGTGATACTGTAGGAGTGTCTGACAATTTAAATATCCCTCTCCTTCATATCACATATGAACTGTATAATTCTGTCTTATTACTGCTTATCTGAGTCCTTGAAGGAGAAGGTATTCCATATTTTCCTTCCTGTCAACAAATCCCCCTGTTAAAACAGGCATTAAAACAGAAAAATTACGTTGCCCTTAACCGACTGCTCTTTGTAATTTTAATATATTGTATATATTATATAACTAAAGGTTATGTAAAATGGTCGCTTCGGCCAAATTACAAAATGATGTCATAATGGATATATAAAAACCTGGATTAAAAAAAAAAACCTAGTAGTAGTTACAGTCTGAGTAGCATTAGCACTAGTGATAGCAGACATTTGCACTGTACAAATGGTAGTGCTGTCACTGCATATTTTTGATATTATACTGTTCAGATTATAATTTAAACATATAAAAAATACATCTGAATTTCCAGCACACTGTCGTGACTGAAAACTTCAACTAACAGTCAGCCAGCGCTCACTCCCAGCCACATGAGAGGAAATATTAGGCCGAAACATCTCAGGCGTGATGTGCCTATTAGATTATTCCAGAGACCAAACAACAGAGCTGGGAGAGGAAGCAGCGGAGAGGGTGGCAGACTGGGAGCAAAGCCTCTCTGAGCGCTGGCAATCAGGTGGTATTAGGCTCCACCAGTTAGAAGCATCAGTGAGGCAGACACAGCTCGGTGTTAGCCCTACATGTGTACATACTCTCAGCCGTCATCCCAGACACAATAATGGAAAACCAGATACCTTATCAAGCTCAACTGTCAGGCAAGAGGCCGAGCCGTGGAGATTAAGTGTGGGATATGTGTGGCGGTGCGATGCATGTGGTCGGGAATTGGGGTGGGAGGAAGTGTGTGTGAATGTGAGTGGGAGGATAGGGGGTTAGTTGCAACTTACTGTGGTTTGGTTGCAGAAGAGTCCCAACTGTATTATGTCTGCTTTGTTACTGAGACCGTGCAGCACGGTTTTGTTCTCTTTATCCTACTGGGAGATCCTTAGAGTGTTTCTTGATTGACGCTGGAGATCCACCCACTCCGGGTTGCTAATGAGAAAAGCCCCGAGGACACAGAAATTCAGCAGATATTACTCCCTGACCTTTGTGAGGTTTGCTGGGGACACCATTGCACGGCCATGCAGCCATGCCGTCGGACGCGTGTCAGGCTCCTCGGGGCTCCGCTCGGGGACGGAGAGTAACACTAGGGAGCCTCGTTATGTGCGCAACATCAAAACGAATCAGTTTCCGTGCGCCACCCCTCATCTCAGGCCCCCACTGCGGGCTGCAGGGTGAGTGTGTGGAGGTAATGAGACCATGGTGCTCCTCGGCCCCCACCGCCACCTCCACTACGAGACACTAACAACTACTGGTGCCCCGGGGATGTCCGTGAGATAGGCAGTGAGAAAAAGAAAGAGTGAAATGGGGGGAAAAAAGAGTGTGAGAAAGAAAGAGAGAGAGAGACCAGGCAGTCCACCTAACCAGCTGAAGTGGAAGTTATCCTTATGAAGTGTGTGTATGTGTGTGTGTGTGTGTGTGTGTGTGTGTGTGAGTGTGACTCATGCACTGCCAGGGGTTTTCAGAGGTCTTGAAGGAGCTGTGCCAAGTTGTGTGGAAGTTTCTCTTGTTGCCAACAGGCACTGAGCAGTCAAGCCTCCTCCCTCCAGTCACACAGAAAGCATTTATGAATCTTTGTGAACTATTAGGCCTAATTCATGTGCACATATTCACTAGGGCTGCACAATATTTGAAAAAAAAACTGACTTTGTGATTATAATTTTTTTCGAGATATGATGGTAATATAAGATAATATGATATGGAGATTTACAGGATTTTCACCAGATGACGACAGAGGAGCTGTTTTTGGTCAACATCCTCCTTTCTGTAGCCGAACTACGTACTTCCATACTGACAAATCAAATTTTCCTTTTCAGTGTTTTTCTTATATTCTTTTTATTTTTTTTAAATAAACTTATACTTTAGTGTCATGTCTCTTGGTAAACTGGTTTACAGCACTGACAATGTCAGTTCATAAATGTCACAAAATGTGTGCAAAAGAAAAGAGGTTTTACATATTGGTGTACAGACCCAGAAAGACAATCAGCACACAAATCTCAAACAAACATCAAGCCCCCATCCTGTCTGTCTCCCAAACAGATAATGCATGTTTGTGCCAGTAGGCGTGATTACTTCAAGGCTCTTCTCTCTGGTCTCTCAAAGAAAGCTTTGGATAACCTGCAGATCAGCCAAAAATCACACACCATATTACTTGTGTTACAAATTAAGTTTGAGAATAAAAAATAATATTCTGTGTGTTTTTATTTATTTTTTGGTGGACAAGTGCCAATGCCTGTTTTTAAGACATTTTGCCTTTTGCTCATTTATACAGGATGAAGAACTGGAGAAATACAGGTTTTACATCAGAATCTGTCTGTACTGTGTCTTTTTAAATGGAAGTTACCATGATTACTATTTCCCAATGTGTAAATAGTATTGTTAACATTTGAGTAGAATTTACACATATTTATTTTCTTTGAAGTCGCCCAACCACATGAATCTAATAATAACTATGGGAATCTTCTATATTGCTAACTGCCATCCCATATGAAGTGAAGGCAGCGCTGGCATTCACATAATTAAAAGGCTGGTTCACCCAAGTGACAAAAAAACACATTTTCTCACTGCACCATGCAGATAGTTTGGGTATTTTTGCTCAAGTTTCAAGATAAACGCCTCTGAAATTTTTGCCTACACCTCAATACAATTGAGGAGAATGGATTTTTGTTTTGTGGTGCTCAAAGCCTCTGACAATTTCAAATGCAACACTATTTTTTTCAGAAACAGTGTCACAGTTACGATGCCTAAGACTTTCATATCAACAGAGATAGTTTCTACCAAAGAAATCTAACTGTTCTTATAAAAACACATGTACTGTACCAGTCAGGCCATTACTGTAGTTAACTTTGTGAAGGTGTGATTGGTTTGATCTTTGTTTGTTTCCTTTCTTATTGTTACTCTTTTCAGAGAGCAAAAACATTCTTACCATAGTGACTATGTCTCGTATACTGTACAACTAGTGCTTTTGTTTATGTCATAATTAGTGGGCAAGTGTCTGAGAGGCAGAGATGGCACTGAAAGCCATCTTTTGAAAAGTCTTCCCACACATGGTATGTCATGTGTTTTCCTTGGGTACGCCTCTGCTCATCATAGACATACAGTAAAGTCTAGTGTAAGGGGCATTTATACGGCACCATGCAGGCTGTAGCATTACGGTGAAATGGTTCTATGCATGCACCAGGATGGCTTAGACATCATGTTATGTTATGACTATCATGAAATCACAGGTAATTTATACTTTATGTTACATTCATTATAATACGAGCAGATTATAGCCTTTTTTTAAATCTCAAATATTAGATACAGCTACAGTAACTGATATAGATCCACCTCTAACCTGCATGTCAGCTTGGTGCTATCTTTATGCTAGCTTTTAACATAGGACATAGATTCTTGACTTTGTCAGGGCAATATTACAATATACCAGAATATATTATTTCTAAATGTATTTTGATAGCATCTAATTGCCCTCATGGATACATCAATTTGAGATGTGCAAGAAAGACTGAACAAAGCAGGAGTCTCGACCAAACCATGATGTGTGAATGTCTCTCTCGATTTGTTTTTGTAGCATTCAAGGGTGAACAAATAGCCTAGCTACAAGATGCTAAGATATACATCCTAGATTGGAGTTACATAGTTTGAAAAACATCGTAGAACAATTCAGCTAACACGTTTTCAACCCATGTCCTGCTGCAAAGCCACACAGGAAGGTTAGTTGTCTTTCTGTATCATATTTACTAGCTAGTTGAGTAAAGTGCTAGCTAATGTTTGGATAACTAATGAAACTTAAGCTAGATTTTCAATAAGCTTGACTACTAGCTGAAGTTTTATTAGCTGTCTCAACTAACTTTAACCTTTGTTAAAATATTCATTAGCAAAACTTCTGTAAATCAGATATTAACAACTTATCCCGTTACAGCTGTGGAGCTAGCACTTCTAAAAATGACCAGAGCAAGTGGTGTTCTGTTAGCAATAGGCTAGACAGATAGAAAATAAATCTTAAAACCAAGATGAAACCTTTATAACCAATGCCCACACCATAACTAAAATATTTTTTTCAATTTTCATTGAGAGACTACTACCGGTACCTTTCTTTGTATCATTAATAATACACTTTCACATGTGAAATTGTAGTTTAGAACACACTTATAGAAGTGAGTGAGGCAGTGTGGTTTGACTGACCTAAATGTGGCTTCTGATAACAATCACCTGCATTCTTCAGAAGTTTATTCTAGGTCCATTGTTCAGTTTGAATAACGGTGGTTTCATCGTTGCCTCTGAATGCGATACTCTTCCTGCCATGAGCAGTGGGGAACCGTCACAGCTCACACTGTGGGTCACCACAGTGTGTGATATGTAGAATGTACAGTATGTGAGCAGTCAATGTGTAGTCTGTTAAAATCAAACATTATTGTTGGCACCAGTGGTTCTCCACGCTCGAGTGGAATAAAACTACCTATGTTGCCTTGGCAACACAGTTTGATTACATTTAAGGTTGGTTTTACAGGCAGAAAAAGCTGTCCAGTTAAAGTCTGTTTCACCCCCCAATTGAAATAACTGTTGTGGATATGCTGAGTCCTGCCATATAACTGCTTATTCCATACTAATCAAAATATGAAAAATTGCTGACATGTTCGCATATTTGTAGCAGCACTACCTATCTTTATTATGGGGAAGGATACATTATGATTTCACTAAGATGTATCACAAAACACAGCTTATTTGCTTCTGTGCATCTAATTCAAACATATTGATTCTCTTTTTTTATCTCTCAGATTCCAGTTAGTACGGTACGAGACACCTACCGGGTTGGGTTAACTTGTGTTGTTTTGGGTCCGGTCACTCATCTCGAACCTGGTATATTTTGGCTGTACTCTAACTTCAGCACAAATTAAACTGGCGAACAGGAGGATGTGTCTCCAGCAGCATGTGGCACAGCAGCTCAAGCTGTTAGCAGCTGAACAGGCGCAGCTGAGGAGCAGTCTCCCTGGGTCTCAGGGGGCTCGTGCAGCAGTCTGTCTGTCCTTACCTATTTCACTTCTTCTCTGCTCTCTTTGGGGACTTCTCCTGTTAGTGTAGTGTTTGCTGTAAGAGACGCGTCTGCCTTTCCATCTGTGCCCAGTTTGGGAGTGAGCTAAACTGCAGTCAATGTCACACAAGAAGTTGCTGAATTATTAAGAGTTCCAGATTTGCTGTGCACTGCACATCTTTGATCCATCTGTTGGAGGAGCATTCATATATGGCAAAGTGTACCTGCTGCATTTGCTGGCAATCTGTCGGCGATCAAAATTTGATGGCTCATACATTTGTTGTCACCATAAAGAAGTTTGGCTCTCAGCTATAGCTTAGCTCCCATGGCGTTGTAGGTAAAATTCTCTTTAACTCTGAATATTTTAAAAAATAAGTGAACTTAAAGACCAGTATGCCACCTCCGCCAACACTTATTAAAAAATTGTTTCCTGAAACAAGGAGAAAGAGATAATAAGGCGGACTGACAGAGAGACAGAAGTGTAAAAATAGCAGCCCGCTCACACCTTTCTAATCATCTGGCCCATTTCCTCGAGGTGATATGGTATAAAGGTTAGTGCTGTATATCCCCACTGAGAGCAAGAGGACGTTATATCACCTCAGGTTTAACCACTGCAGCTTTAATCAACAGGTTTTTATTTACCTCACAGCCTTTGTAGGACAAGAGCTGTGAGGTACGTCTCAGTTGTCCTAATGTCATCTTCTGACCTACATCTATTGTATGGACAGTATAGTATAGTATATAGTATAAAGTGTAGTGCAGTACATCAGACTGCCTGTCTCTTAGTGCTAGCTGATATGGTTGAAAATGCTATCATGAAAAATATTTCATATCATGCAATAATAATCTCTGTTGAATGCTTTTATTTTATTTTTTAGATAATACAGTAAGAAATCAGTCAATCTAAATGAAATAATTGAGACAATTAAGTCATCAGAACAACTACAAGTGTAGTGCAATAAGAGCTTCTTGATCTCGTAAAACCATTTGCTATAAATAAAATTGGAAAGAAGAACTTGCTGTCAGAGGACGTTATCATTCATGTTTTCTGTCGCCGACCTGAAAAAGGTTGAGGCCCCTACTCATTTCTGATAGAACTGCCAAAAAATGGACTTGAAGAATGTCTGAACAGTAAAAAAGTTATATTGCAGCAGCATGATTTACAGTGTAGAACACCAGGTATAAACTGCCAGGGAACATTTTTTGCAACTTTCAATGGCGGAGTATTCTTTTGGATCACTTTATTTGTCCTCAAAAAACATTTCCTAGACTTTAACGCTAAAGCCCTTTCTTGACTTTGGGATTGTATGTGAAAAAAAGTTATCCCAACTCAAATTCTATTATTTCATGAGATGCAGTTGAAAGTGATGAAAAAGCTAATAAGTGGACCTGGAGGTTGAAATTATTCTGTCACTATATAGAACTGATATGCAACAGCAGATACAATTTGAAAGAAACGTAATGCAAATTCCTTTTCTATTAACATAATGAGGAAATGTTTTCAACCAAAATAAAAAGGTAGCGAAATGTTAATACTAAACGCATCTGCAAAATGTTATCAGCAAATAGCAAGTTGAAGCACGAAACCGGACAAGTTTTCCATTGTAACATTTAACTCATTTTCCCTAATCTTAACCGTAGTTCTTTTGTTTCCTAAGCCTAACCACACAAGGATCTTAGAATAACAACCTTGGTGTGCCACCATACAACTTGGTTGCGGTACAAAAACAGTAGCAGTGAACATAGTCCAGGTAGCTATTGTATTTTCCATGAAACATAATTGGTCAAACAAAATAGTAGTATAGGAGACAGGATTGTCCCATGATTTATTGTATAGAAAAACAATAATTGGTTATCGATTTAGCCTCTGGGAGCAACAGTCAATATTTTGGGGCTTCTGGTGTAGCCTGCGGAAAGTCAGATAACAGATAAAGGATATCTGTGCCAAGACTTCCTCTTCCATGTGCCGGTTATTGTTTACATTCAGATTAGCAACTTCATATCTGCATATGAATGCAAATTCAAAAAAAGCTAATAAAAAGCTAAATCCTCCTCAGACGACAGCTGATGGTTTCCCAGATTGCATTTCGGCAAATGCGTTCTGCCTCTTTTGCTCTCCTCACCGAGAGTTTACCTGCATTCCACCAAATCCCGCTCAAATGTGATTGGTCAATACTGGGACTACAAACGAAAACCAGAGCGCTTCAGATACAAAAATCTTGTCCCGTTGCCTACAGGTCATTCATATGCAGATATGTGTTTATAGATGACATACAATATGACTACAATGTTCCTGGTTTAATTCCTGTCCGCGACCATTGTTACACTCTATATTAGCCACTATCACACTTTTGTTTTGCAGGTTTCCTGACTTCGTCTGCTCCTTAGTGTGTATTTGTACACACTGGGAGGAGATTAACTTTACTCCATTCATTTGATTGGCTCTTTGAGGTTCCAATTGGCAGCACTGTAAAATAAAATCTCAAACTAATTCTATATTTGTCATGAAGATATTTGTTGTAATAGCTCTGCTAATGCTGCCACCGTTCTGGTGTTGATCTTCAGTGTGTTGTGTGCCTCCCAGTATGCAGGCTCTTCACTGTGTTCTGTGGCAGACTTTGTACTTGACATTTCCGTGATTCATGCCTGGTGTGATGGCTGGCCTGGAGGCTCACAGAACCTTTACTGAGACAGAACCAGGCTGCATCTGTCTGCATGGCCAGAGAGCTTCATCAAACCACAGAATACTGTGTGCATGCACATATGACCGCAACTGTGGTTAAAATTCTGGCTTTTCATGCTTATTAATGTTGTAAACCCAATTTTGTAGGATCAGTTTTGATCCGTTGGTAAATGCTACTATTTACTTTCATTTACAGCTTTATTCTGACATGATGACACCGTTATAGTTGCAATCATAGCTCATAGTGAACTTTTTTCTTTTTCTTTCCTGAACTTGTGTTCAGAGTGGTACTCACTACTTTTGAGAAACCCACACAGCGTGTGCTCTTTTCATGTTTTAGAGAAATCATGAAGTCAGCTCGGCATGCGTATGTTTCAGTGCTTTGGGGAAATGATAGTGGCTATGAATAACAAATAGATGTGAGTCAGTGCGGTTGAAAAGCCTTGGCTTTGTTGCCGATTTATTAAAGCAGTGGTAGCTGGAGAAATGGATCCAAAGTTTGCTGTTGATCTTGCTGTGAACAGATATCAAAGCCTGGACAGCAAACGAGTGGTAAGTACTGGGGGACAGGGGGGATCCCTGGAGCAAACCGAGGGTAAAGATGAAGGGATATGGAGGAGATGAAAGCGGGAGGAGAGAGGGAGGCAGCAAGGAAACATGGGAAGAGTGAGAGAGAGAGCCTGTGTGCCTTTGTGTGTGTCTGTATACCAGTGTCTGCTGGAGAAAGGACTTCAAAGACCCAGCAGAGCAAAGGCTGCTTCGCTTTTTCACTTCTTTTTTTTTCTTCACCAAAGCTCCTCTCGCGTTGGATCTCCCCTCCTTCCCTTTCTGGTTATTCATCTGTCTCTCCTCAAAGGCAGCCAGGCCTATTGGAATCTGTAGGGCACCACTGACATGAATATTTCTGCTGCATCAGAGACATTTGCTGTCGTTGCCTCACAGTGCTTCAGCCGTAATTGAGCGCATGATCCCACAAAGTTTATTGACTGCAATATTGGCTGCATTATAGACTGCAATGCTGATGTCTGGTGTAACTAGTAAAAGTGGAGCCTCTCTGCAAAAAGTGTTTTTTTTTCCTTATTGGAAGTATTTTTGTGACTGTCAGTTTTGCAGGGAATATTCTCCGCAGCGTAAACACAGTGCAGATGGGATTTACTAGAGCCACAATAATAATGACTATAATAAATATGCATTAAATAAGGGCTTGTATATAACTAAAACCTGATTATCATAAACATAAATAAAGCAATTAGGTTATTATTAATGAATACGATGTCTCATCACTGTAACGGAAAGGAATAGTGGATGTTGTGGTTTGTGTTCATCAAACCTACATTTGAACTGTAAAATCACTACAGGCTGCAACTAAACTTTTCTTTGTTATTTTTTAAAAGAAACTTGTGTTTGGCTGCATTTTCGTCTGTATTAAGATCCATATCAAAACCATCTCCATCTCCACCATTTTCTTCATAAATATTTCCTAAATGTTCCATCGACACAACCACCCTGTCCCCATAAAATCAAGGGTCGGATCAATAATGTGTTCATTTTGTGAGTTAGCCAAACTACAAAATGAAACCGTTGACTGTTACCTAGCAAACCTGAACCGCGTCTGTACGCTCTGCAGGATGTTTTTTGGTTGTATAATAGAACTAATCTTTTTTGAGTAATGAGTCTTTGGTCAATGAATAATCTGGCTTTAAATCCATGCGCACATCATTGTCCAGGGACTTCCCATTATTCCGAAACTGCAATAGTTAAAAGAAATCTCCTATTGGCGCCCCGTTATCCTGAAAACATCCAGAGATGAGCAGCAGCATCAACAGGATGCATTTAGATCATATCTGCAGCTTTAGTTGTGTGCAGTGATTTACGAGCAGTTTGCCAGTATTACCAACTTCATCGTCATCACTGAATATAATTCCAGTTTTGAATGTGACGAATGGAATAATGAAAAAGTAAAGTATGGTATCCCAGTGTTATTATCACAAAATGTTAATTACAGTTAATTGGTCTGGTTTTTGAGATACAGATTCATTTTGAAGTTGACTTTAAGTTAAATACTGAAATGATTTTCATTGCGAGTACTTTCTCATCCTGTTTACCATCCATATGATCCTTATTTTGGTGTTATTGGCAACAAAATTAGTTATTAGTTATATCTGTGATATAATGTGTCTAATATACATTTTTCGATTATTTTGTGGCAGCTTTCACAGTACTGTTTGGATGGAGCAGTGACCCCCTACGGTATGAATGGGCCCATTCGACCTCCTCCCAGAAAACCCTGGCTCAACCATTGGACGTACAGTAATTCTTGTACTTTTTATTTCTGTTTTATTAGAGTTTTACCAAACAAATGTTCATTGGAAGTCCTTTATGTAGAGAGTATTGCATTTCTATGTTCATACAGTACAAGGATACAAACAAAAAGGCTAGAAAAGGCGACAGCCTAGCCTAAATAACAGGACAGGATGCGTTTAAAGTTTTTAGGGGCTTACAGCCTTGCTGTGGGTGTTGACGTGCCTTGTTCCGAGTGTGTCAGTCTTCAACTATGTGACTGATTTACTCTCCCCAGTCATGGAGAGAGTCTTTCAGATGCCATAATGCTGATCATGTTGCTCTTTGAAGAAGAAGAAGCTTCCCCGGAGGTACAGATGGCTACGCTCCTTCTTAGATTGTGTTAGGGGAGATGAGGGGCGACGGGGTGGAGTGTGTTGTCGTCGTTGTGGTACGCAAAGAAAGAGCGAGGGGGGGGGGTACTTTTGGGGGAATTTGAGGAAATCAAAGCTTTGTTTGTGCTTAGAGGCATAGGTGAGTGGGTACAACTGGTGCCTGCTGCTGTCATATAAGGATAGGCTGTCAGGGCTCTGATGGAGCTCATGGTTGTCTAATTTTGACTGGTTCCCCTTTGCGACACACTCAAGAAGTATTTGTGTCTCCCTGTCTCAAAGCTTGGTGTAATTTTTTTGTGTCTCCTACTCTACTTGAGAGTCAAAGTGGTCTGCAAACAAGGAAGTCACAACGTAAGTGGGACTTGAAAGGGTGTCATAACCAATTAACTTTCAGAAAGGTTAAATTCATATGTATGGTTGTTCAAAGTATCTGTATTTGGCATGCTTGGAGTTTTCGGGGGAGAATTAGTTAACGAAATAGTGAGATTCTACAGAATTATCAGTTGTTTTCAAATAATTTCATGGCTGGAGAATTGACTGAACAATGTTTTTTTTTGGATATTTTACGGTTGCATCAAAAGTCAGGTAGTCATGCTTCCTACTACTTCTGCTTTCAGCAAATTATCAGACTTCCCAAGATGCAAAGTTGCCGAAGAGACGATCCATCAGAGTGCTTCTCGGGTGTCTCAATACTGCCCTTGCTCAGAGTTTGACAGATAGATCCTTTCCCATATGGTTTTAGAGCACCCAAAGGACTTGATTGACTTGTGAGTGCAGTATATTGGCCCTATGAATTTACTTTGGTTGTCAAGGTGAAACACTCGCACCTCTTTACATCGTACAGGCTCAGATTGTTATTATATTGCAAATCCATGACGATGGAGCTCATCACTGTGGCGGATCAACAAAGGGGACGGGCCATATAGCACAAGTGCACAGTTGTTAACATTTAGAGGGGGTGAAATAGTTACGAGCATATAAAATTTGATTGCCCCCTTTAGAGAACTTAGCAGCAAGTGTAAAGTTTGCACTCTGTGGGATCAATGGCTCCCTTTTTCTATTGTACACTATATCTCAATATCCGTCTGTTACTTCTCTCCGGTGGGTTGTAGATCTGAGTTCATGTTGAAGTAATAGCTCCCTCTCTTAGAAATACTGTCTTTTGATGCTTTATGCTTTAGATCCACAGTATATTTATTATGGTGAGGATGCTGTAAAACATATATTGTGGGAGTAGGGAAGACCTCTTCCTTGTTCCTAATATCAGCCCTACTAAAAACCTTAATATCAGTGTGTGAAATAACCATAATTCCCTCTCATTGTCTATAAAGTGATATCTATTGAATTTTATGGCATGTACGTGCCACAGTTGTGAAGTATATCATTGCACGATTGATGAATGAGGCCCTGGGGCTTTGTAAAACACGCTTCCACACTCTCAACCTTGGTTTGCCCGAATCCACACTGTGTGTACATGACACCCCCATCCCACCCCACACCACCCGGGGCTTGTAAAGTTTTTATTTGGGAAGGTAGGACTGTAATTAGGAGTGAACACAAAGGCAGTTTGAGAGGGGGGCGACGTGTGTTAATGGGTTGATGTGTTGAGAGCTAATCACCACTCGGCCGTTAACCACACGCCGGCACCACTGGGCTCATTCCAGGGGTTAACTAAACTGAGCCGTGACACATGGCTGGGCTTTATGGGGTCCAGGCAGGGAGAGGAGGCCCACGGATGACGCTAAAGAGCCCATAATAATGACAGCAATTACCACAATCCGCTTAAACAAATGGGAGCGCTCCGAAACCTCATCATACTCTGATCAGATTGGCCCTAATGAGATAAAGATGCCAATTAATCCTGTGTTAATTGCTGCGGCGCATTCTCGGGAAAACACTGAAATATGCACATGCAAATGCAAGACGGGGCCTGCTGTGCAGTCCAGGATCCAAACTGCAAAATGTTGAGAGCATATTTACATAATGATTATGATGATGATGGTCGTGTGGATAATGATGATGATGATGACGCAGATGAGCGTTCGTATCTGGGCTGTATTTACTGTAGATTTTGAATGATGACCCTCCCTAGCTGTTCTTCTAATCTGAGAGTCTCAGCGTGCTGAGCTTTCACAAGAGACAGAGGCATGCCCAAAGTCAGACTGACATTTGCATTAAGGTAATGTTTGGTGACTGATGCCGTCTTCTAATGATTCAGAATGCGGGGTCGGATAACCTCTCTCAATACTGTGTCTGAACCCCAAAGTGCTGAGATGACACTGTACAGTTGGTGACCTCATTATCGCTATTACTGCAGTCAGGAAATTTATAACATACATGTCTGCGATGACAAATTCTATAAATCACTGCATTAACTCCTGCTCAGAAGTCCTCTGCTGTAACATTCTCCTCAGCACCGATGCTACCGTGATCCATTTTCTTTCATGTTCTCTAATTGCAGTCCTCATAGTTTTGCTCTTTTTCTTGCCCGTGTTGACATGCCCTAATAGTCAGTCCATCCAAAGTGGCTGCGTTGTCGCTTCTGCCATTATACGGGCCATTTTCATTTCATCTGCAGAGGTCCTGGCTCCTCACCACAGTGACAGCAGCCCCCTAAATCATCCTCATGTGTAATTGCTCCCTACTTACCCAAATGGCTATGGCCTTCTCTATCTGCCTAAGAGCATTTACTCAGGCTTCTCAGGAATCCGTGCTCCTGGTTCAATGCTCTTTGACTAGTCCTTTATGCCGAACTCAGTGTCAGTTGCTTCATTACTATCATTCATTGTAATGTCAAACTAAATGGGTTGTTTTGCATGATGTGACTATCGAGGGAAAACCTTGAAATTTTCATGTTTTACCTTGAAGGATTACAAGGTCCTCTATCGGGTAAGAGAGTTTGTTGTTTATAAAATCTTTTGAAACCCATCAAATTATAATCCTTGAGGGAAAACAGTCAGTTCTATCATTTTAAACAACACTGTGCTCACCAAATTCGATCGAGCGAGGCAAACTCATGGGCCGTAATGTCACTAATAATGCCTCATTGCACAGGAAAACCAAGAGTTACTCACATCTACAGCAAGTACGTTGGTCAACGCTGAACCAGGAAGTCGGGCTGCTAGCTGTCTGGGATGTTTAAAATGGACAGCTTGGTTTGTAATTTCAGCATTCTCAGTGTTTATTCTTCCCAATACATTTGACAAACCCGATCGCTCGTTTTTGTTAACCTGTTGAACCCATATTTAGTGATGTCCCCACACACAGACAGAGGACAGGGTGAAAGGATTAATTATCTGATGATCAACAATCTCCTCCAACATGGTAACAAGATGTTTCCCACTGGAGTTGTTCGAAATGCACACATGCAGCAGATCTTGTCCCTCGCATCACGTCCAGTGCGTGAATGCATCGCTTCCTGTTTATCTCTTATCGATTAGTCAAATATAATTACGTCCAATGTCTTTCCACTTTTCCTCGACCTCAATGGAAAATGCCATGAGGTCAAGGAAAGATGTCAAGTAGAATTGACTTAGGTAAAGACAACCGCAATGCTAAGAGAATCCGACTGCACTTACACTAGGCTATGTAATTATGCGACGGCAGATGTTATTGACGTGAGAATGGTGCGTCTGTGAGTGCTGCCTGATCTGACACCTGTGTCTTATCAACGGTTACGAATCACTTTAACAAAACGATTCTTATGAACGGTTTCTGATCTGACACTGCTACAGTTAAGGTTTGGTAATGTGTCATTGTCATATTATGTCATAGTTTGTTTCTTTTTGTCGCAGCCAAAAGAAACAAAAATAGACTCACGGAAACAAACAGGAAAGAACAGCAGCCTCTCACGTCGAAGCCCAACACTTGGTCGACCTATCCAGCCACTCTATGCAGGCGGCTTGCTGCCGTGCTGCCGTTTTTCTTGGCAGTACATTCGTGGAGGTAACTACAGAATGCAAATTCATTGAACGGCTAAATGAAAAATGCCAGCCATAAATAGCATCAAAAATTGGATTTGATGTAATGAAAATCTTAAGGATTATTACTCCTGTCAAGTTGACATTTTGGAGATTTTGGCCTGACAGCAGTGACATTTGTCTTGTATTTGTATTTATTCATTCAATAAAAGGTGACACGAGGGAAGAGACAAAGATGACCCTAACACACACACACACAGACACACACACACACAGAGCATGCATTCGCACACACAGCAGCTGGCAGATTGAGGCTACCCCATTACAATGATAATAGCAATGTCCGTTGTGATGTCCCACTTTTTAATTTTGATTTTCGAGAGGTGAGTGAAGTCATTATGGTGCAGCCCTCGCTCGGTTTTATGAACAATCCAATTCCCGAGAGACTTTCCCCTCTGCTCACAAACAGCCACACATGGACAATAGATAAGCACGCACACACTCATGCGCACCTACACACACATCACAGCGAGTCAGTCCCCTTCCCCCCAGTGATTTGCCCTGCCATTAGGCCTGCGAGTTCCAGAGGGTGGCTGAGCGAATGGGGTGTCCCAGACCCACTCAGCATCAGAAACACATCACTTAACCCTGACGCTCTCGCTTGCCTTTGCTCGGCATGAAAAGCCAAAAGCCCTCTCCAGTTAGGCCCTGCCTGTCTTGCCTCTATCGATTTTGTGACAATGGGAAAGTCCAGCGTCAAATCAAGTAGCAAATCATTGAGAGAAAGTTTCAATTGGGTTTTTTTTTTCTTCTTCTTCTTTCTTCTCCTGAAATTAAAGGCTACAGCGGATTCTGCTCTGTCCTCCTCTGCTCCGTCCTGTCATGGGTGATAGGCTGATAGGCAAAGGCTACACAGGAAGAAGAAGAGGAAATAAGCCCACAGGCCAAAGCCTTTAAAAAAAGAAAGCCATGCCTGAATAGTGTTCAAAAATGTTCACAGCAATCACGGCATTCATCAGTGAAGCACGCAGCCAACACTCATTTGCACATAATCATAATTAGAGACAAGCTCTGTGTAATCTGTCACAAACAAAACAACCCAAAAATAAAAGCAATAGGAACTCATGGCATTGCTTATGAAAGAACAAGCTAAGTAAAAAATAACCAGTTAAGATATGCCGTGGCTGCGATTCTAAACCTATTTGTGCACATTTGATTATTTTGTCACCCTCACATGTAACGGAACATAATGAGGAGTGTGGGTTCAGCGGTGATTGGATTAGTTGAGGTTCCACGTCTTTTGACTTCTACATACTTCTAATGGAGACGGAACTGCCTTTAAAGTGATTACTGTCTTATTTAATCATTTCAGGAAAAATTTGTTCTAATCAATTCTGCGAGTGTGCAGCCAGATGTTTGGAGTTTCTATAATTGAGTTATTTCAGTCAGACAAACAGAGACGTGTTTGGTCTAATTAGACTCCGTTGTCAGGGAAATCAAAAATTCTTCAAGCGGGAGCTGAATGCTTTTAATATGCTATTGAGTGATGTATCATTTTTAGAATTAATTTCTGATGCAATAAAAACTTGTCTGATCTTTGGATGTTCCTGTTCATCAAGAGCTGTCAGTTATTTCTGTCATAATTCTCTCAGAACAAACTGTTTAGAAAGTACATTGTTTGTCGCTGTTTGATCTTCCCAGAGCAATCAGGCGGTCACAGATATTTATAGCCCTCTTCCTCAATCTTGGATGGAATTAATATTCGTGCAAATGAACGGGCTCTCTACTTCTGTCAGCGTATTGGGGGGGGGGGTGATTTGTGTTGTTGTGATGTATCTGAGCATTTTATGGCGTTCTCTCAATTTATCCATCTATACATACAAGGCTTTGAAGGGAAACCGTCTTTATTTGGATTTGAATAACGGACTGATTTTCTTCCTGGCAGCTCTTAGCCTGTGTGACTTCATTACCCCCGTCAGGCCCGCCAAGCACATTGGCTAATTACTCAGTCAGTCCAGCATTGGCAGGTAGTTGCACACATATTGATCAAAGTGCTTGAGGCTGGACTCTCAAGCAGAAATTAATCAGGCATTATTTTTTGCTGAGGAAAAATATTAAATCTCAAACTGCTCCATGTTTGATGCGATGTGGATGACGTGGTGTTTACAAAGCAATATTTTCTGCCTGGACCAATGCCCCACACATAGGATGACATCAGGGAATACGAATGCAATGGTGTGTAGACACGCAGGGTAAAGGAGTCGCTCTATCACAGTCCAGTCAGAAAGACAAAAAATGATTATCTCCAATAACTGTGTCTAAAATATCCAATCATTGTCAGTAAAACACTTCTCAGTAAAACATTACAGGTCATTTAGAAGACGCTCTTATCCAGAGTGACTTACAGTGAACTAACTACAGGGACAGTCCCCTGGAGCAACTCCGGGTTAAGTGCCTTGCTCAGGGGCTCAATGGTGGCAGCTCCTGGTGTTGAACTTCCAGTGTTCTATTTGAAAGCCTGACCACTAGACTACCAGCACACTAAAACACCATAAACTAATGCCACTCATGTTATTATGGAGCTAGTCCATATTTAAGCCACAATCATTGCTGGTCACACAAAGTGTAATTGAAAACAGATCAAGTTATATTTTGATTTTAACAAAATGATTCCTGCCCGGTCTCCTAAAAAACTCCGTTCCCATACAACGAAACTTCATTGTCAATTACCTTTCGAGTGAAACGTTTTTTTTGTCTTGGGTTACGTTTGTTTTGGACGTATCACAAATACTTTTAGAGAAAGTCCGTGTAAGCAGGCCTTTGGGTCAAACAGAGACAGGACTTTGGCCCAGGAGACTGCTGTTTGTGTCACAAGTCAACATGCACTTATTTTTAATTTATGCCCGTTGTGAAGGAAAATCTTAATGAGCAGAGTACTGGAAACCAAAGAAGCTGATGGAGACCGAGGCGATGTCTTACACTGAAGGTTTAATAGATCTTGATCAAGGAGAACAGATAATGAACAGTACAAGCGAATGCAGAGATGCAGTCACATTGTCTGCCACCATCCATTCTTGCGACCAGCCGCTCTCTCTCTGGACATTTATCCTAAAACAAGGCCTTCCATCAACTGTTTACCTAAAGATGGATCCCCGAGATGCCTCCGAATCCACATTCTAAGTAAGACAGTCATAGCAACGACTGTTAGATTTAGGGCAAGGGCTCCTAGCTATGTGACCTTGCCTCCCCTGCACACTCGGCCAGCCTCTTTCCTTTTCTTGCAGCTGTGCTTTGTCAGGTCCGGGGAGTCAACCAGGGTGAGCTATAGATTGTTGTGAGAACAGTCTGACCTGAGAGGGGCATTCTGCAGGTTGGCATTTGACCTAGAGACTATTTGTATGTGCACTGCCATGAGAAGGACAGTCACCTCTCCAAATACATACAGACTGAGGTTTGACCATATCAATATAGGCGTACCCAAAATTGTTGCGTTTTTTTTTTTTTACTTTGTCTGAATATACAACATTAAACACGTGTTTAAAACTGCTACCGTACTCCGGGAGCAAATATGTTTCCCTCAAAACGTAATTCAGAATGCAGTTCAGTTGTATGGGAACGTGGGGTTGATAAGTCACATTTTTCGAGATACCTCAGAAAATGTAATGCAGTGGGTGTCATTTTTATAGGCAACACATTTTTATAGTATACTGCCATGTTATTTCTCATCCTGTGTAGAATTCATATAGAACAAACAGGATAGATACATATCGAATCATGACAGTTTTATTACATTTACATTAATCTTATTTCGCAAACGTAATATAACGTACAAGCAAATTTACTGAAAAGGAAACCCTGTCTCCTACAAAGTTACGTTCCCATACAACTGAACCACATTCTCAATTATGTTTTGAGCAAAACATTTTTTCTCCTGGATTCAGTCGCAGTTTTAAACACGTTTTTTTAACGTTGTACATTGAAACAAAACATAAACGCAACAAAACTACTTGGTTAGCTTTAAAAAATAAAATAAAAAGTTGTTTTGGCTTAAAATAAGTACATTTGTACCGTTATTTAAATTACGGACACAAATTAAAATAAGGGGAGGTTGAATTTTGGTTTCACACGGGAGCTGAACTCCAGCCTCCTGGGTGAGAGTTCTGTGTTTGTTTGACCCATCCATCCACCACAGCCTCCTCACAACTGTACAAGATTACAATGTAATCCTGGAGAAAATACATTCGCCTCGAAATGTAATTCACAATGCTGGTTTGTTGTATGGGAATTTCATTTTGAGATAGTGTGCTTTCTCAGCATCCCAGCTAACGTACGCAAACGCAAGGATAAGGCAAGGCTGCGTCCTAAATCAGCTATTTACTATATAGTGCATTATATTTACTCTTCTACATTTTTTTATGTCCAAACTCTGAGTCTGAAAAGTATGCAATATTTTAGTGTCCTCAATAATTCCCATTTCCATACTTTGCCCAACTTTTTGCTTTTAGTCCCACAATGCAATTTGTCGCAATCGGTGGATGAATTACAGTCGTGCAACAATACACCATAAGTATGGTAATATGATCATTTGTTTAACAGCTGAAAACAGAGCTTAATTTCCCTTTAGGGGGCTGTTAAATAAAATTTACTCACGTTTCACAGGTTTAGTTTATGGTCAGTATCATGATTTGTGGGCTATGTGCATCTGTCCTGATAAGCAGAATGATGAGTTTTAGTTAATAAGTTTGGTTAGTGTCTGGAGTTGAGATGAAAGTATGTGCTCTGTGCCCCCCGTGGATTTATCTGATGTCATTTATGTAGGTTGGTGGGCTGCCAAGAAGCCTGGATTGAAACGTACGTCAGCAGCGTGATTAACGGATAATGACAGACCCAGGTGTCGATATGTTCTGCACTCAGATTTGTAGTGTGGGCATTATCACAGGCTCAGGCCCAGTATATCATCCAAAGAGAGTCAGGAGAGAAGTGAGACGGGAGAGCGGTGCAGAGGCCACAACTGTTCTCAGGAAGAAAAAAGAAATAAAGAGAAAAGATTCGAGGCTCCCCTGGTGCCGCGTTGAACTTATTTCTCATTTTCGTGCACAGACAGTAAATACTTTGCTTTTCTGCCCGTGCTCCCGACCTGAACCTGTGACCTGCCCTTGGTCTCTGATGATACTCCCATGGTCGCCTGCTCAAGGCTGCCGAATAGGCGGCACTGCCTGGATCTAGGCCTTGTAATTCACAGGCTTCTAGATCGCCTGCCACAGTGTATTGATTTTTGTTTCCCCAATCTCCAGGAGAGAAGCAAAGAAAAGATTAAAAACACTGTCAGTTTGAAGTTGAATAAGAATCCTGCACAGGGAAGATACCTTGGAGAGCAAGGGGTCACATCTGAGGTACGTATATCTCTTTATAGGTTTAACCCTTCCTCGGCCTGTAATCCAATTACACAGAAACAGCGTAGGGCCAAGAATGTTGACCACAATTATTATTATCTACATTTTGTACATTTAATCTAATCTATCTGTAATCTAATATTCTAAGGGTTACACGGCATTTTAAGTTCATAAATTCTCATGACACCAGTTATAATGGCAGTCATGTGAATTTGAGCTCTATTTATAGGAGCATGGAGGGAGCTTACAATGGTTGTTGTTGTTGTTGTTGTTTTGTAATCTTTGTGTTGAAGTGGTTCAAACTAATATCAACATGGATCATAGAATTCTGTAATTTGTCAGTATATCAAGCAAATTTACATTTTATTTTTATTTTCTATGCAACACAGGGCAGTTATGTCGTCACATTTTATGACATCACTGTTGGGCGTGGTCAGTGGTGAAACAGACTTTAAACCTTTATCCATAAATACTTTTGATACTTTTAGTATGGTGTTAAGTTACTCTTGAAGTTTAACTTTATGGAACAATGTTATCACTGAGTGGACTAGTGGCTGTGTTTTAGCTTTAACCATGATTCATGTGATAATATTGCAAATCTTTTAACATGGACCTTGCCATGTTAACCTATTAAAGGGAAATCAGATGACCTAAAATGTGCATAATCCGCCTGACCCTCACCCGTAAATGAGCTGTGCTGCGATAGCATTGAGGGAAGCTGAACATTGTTCAAATCATTTGCAAATACCACCCACAATGCAATGATAAAAAGTCAGTTGAAAGTCAGCAAAGTTTGATGGTAGAAGGTTTAATAGTCATCAAAATGCCCCAGTATGTTTCCCAGTGTCACAGAAGTGAGTAAAAGCAACTGGCAAATACTGCATTTTGATGACTATAAAACCTTCTACCATCATTCAAAACATTATTGATCATCATTTAACCCTAATCCTAAACACTGACCTGGGAGTGGGTTTTAAGAGGTTAAATTACTCTGAATATACACACACCCATATATATATATATATATATATATATAGGGGGTAATATAAAAAGACTTAATATCTCAGCCATGACCTATATTTTTCTTAATCTAAATTAACAGTATGCTTAAATAAAAGGTTAGATTACTCAAACAATCCCATAAAACAGCATCATTAAATTGATCCAAGGCAGAGTGCCAACAGAGAGATAGTCCTGTCAGTCAACTTTCAGCATCACTATACACACACTAACCTGATTACACCCTCTCAATCAATGTGTGTGTGTGTGTGTGTGTGTGTTTTAAATTCTCAGGACTGTATGTGTACTTGTGTGGCTGGCATTTTGATCATGGCAGTCAGGCCCCATTCATCTCTGTGGTGTTGAAAAGGCTCCTTATTGACCCTGACCCTACATGAAATATTGGGCATGAGTTGCCATAAGGCATTAGGGCTGGCACATTTCTCCGGCGTCCCTTCCGAACAATCCCCATCAACTGGATGGAGATCACAAATACAGTGCTGTCACTCTCTGTCCACTCGGTTTACTTGATTTCTATACACCTACGGTCAAAGCAACGATGGCAAATCAAGTCAGCCTCTATCGATGTCTTTTACATAATGAACATTTTAAGGAGGGCTGCTTCCTTCTTTACAGATCTAATTTAAATATCACAAGTAAGTGGATTAAATGTATATCCAACTTGAGTTTTACAGTAACACAGACTGTACTTGGGACATTACAATATACAGGTGATAACTCTAATAAAAGATGACAGAAGACATAAGAAAGCAAATTACCGGGTGCCAATTTCCTCAGATGCTGTCACCCAAGGTTCAAATGGCAGGCACTCTGTTCTATTATTTATTGAGTTAGTTGATGAAATGTCATCTTTGATGATGTGATGTTCACAGGGAAGTCTGACGTCTAAGAAGTTTAACTGACACGCATCACCGTAGCCTTGCCAAAAACACGTACTCTTCTTTAAATATTGAAGGCCTACATAAGGAGGAACATGGAGTCCTTTGTGCTGCCTGTCATTATTATACACATGTCGGCTGGTGTAAATTAATTGGCTGGATAGCACTCTTTCTTTGTATGCTGATTAAAGGAAATAGGTTACCTTTCAGAAATGGCTCCTATGTAGCTTTTACCTACATGGAAATCCCCAGAAATACACTGATATTAAACCGACTATTGTGCACTATACTGTATATTGCACTAGTGCTATGTAGTGTACATTATTTGTATTATTTAATATTGATTATTTTGACTTCTTGTTATCAGTGTTTTTGGCTAAATTATGAGCATTTTAGATTTATACCACCAAATATTTACTATTACATTACACCATCGTTTTATGGAATTTGTAGTAAATGTTACAAAAATAGGCAGCAGAAGAGAGCAAAAGGGAATTGAAAGGATACACAGCACCTTAAAAATCCTACAATTTACAGAGCATGATATTTTATTGTACGTTATTCATAGAAATTTGCCCTCAGGCAACTTCGCAAGCTTAAAGTCTTGCACAATATGCGGGGACTCCTCAAAAGGCACATTAGTGTTTGCTGTTGCATATTAATTTAGCATCCGGAATGACTGACTGGATACAACCCACCATGCTCCTTTATGCCTTCTTCTCTCACCCTGGAGGGGTTATATTGCAAGATTATGAGTCCTGTGTGTTATATTTATATATCCCCCTCTTTCGACTCCTTTTTATCTCAAGCAATTATGTCTTTCACCCCATCAATCTGTCACTCAACATCTACTTATACCCACCACACTGTTTTGCCGGGAGACTTGGCTGTTCATTCACTGCTAAACACTTGACTTTTTGATCAATCCTAATTTTCTTGCCTGCACATGATCAGCTGTGGTTTGGAGAATGAAAAGAGAATTGTTAAAAGCCACTGGAAACCCAAATCCACAATAGCCTTCAAACTGCTTCTACTTATGTACATGATAGTAAACGCCTCAAAAGTATTAGAAATTAGTTTCAATCCAAATTTGAAATACTGTCATTTAAGTTTTTGTAAACCTTTCTGATGTTGAGTTTGAATCGGGCGTGGTTATGCTTGGACAATTAACTCTGCGAACCAATAAAAAAAAGATTCACGGTTGCTTACTGTATTATTAGACTATATTTAAGGTAATCTAACTTTTGTATGTTGCTAAGATTTAGCCCCGGTGATTTTTAACTAACTTCACTAGCTAACGTTAGTGTAATGCTACCTTAATCAATGCATTTTTACTATTTCACGCATAATTTGGCGGTGGCTTTAAGTGTAAGTCTTTGAAATCAAATCACATGTCGTACACATTTAAACTGACACTGTTGAAAGAGTAAAGAGACACATCTCCTTTGTTGCTATTAGCCCAAAGCTACATTCAGCATTTACATCATGCTCAACACTCTCATTGAAGAGTTATTTTTTGCCATGTTGACGTGTCTCCATATGGCTGTACAGGTGTGAGGGGAGAATATGTGAGGAATCTATCACTACTGTACCGCGGCGGCGCTAGTTATTTTTGTTTGTCCCATCCTCTTTGGTGGAACATGGGGGGCTCAGGGAGCGCGCTGAGCGGAAAATGTGTGAGCGGAGGATCAATGGAAAAACGCATAAAATGTGCATGTGCATAAAAGAAGACAAACCGCAAACAAAAAAAAAACACACACACCTACACATCACAAGCACGCACACATGCAAACATTATAAATACACAGCATAAGCCCAGGTGGATTTGATGCAAGCTGTTTTCACTGGCAGCATCCTCCCCCTCCCGGCCCCCCCACATCCACATCCCAGCCCTGTTCAGCAAAGCTGTCACAGCAGCAGCACTCATAATGAAGGGTAAAATATTTTATTCAGATTTATTAATTTGAAAATGAAGCATGCCTGTCGACAGAGGGACAGTTCTTCTCAATCTGTCAACGCGGAGCCACTCGGCGCTGACACCAGGATTCATTTGTCTTGTCGGCTCTGACAGTCGGATTCTCCCAGTGCTCTACGGAGAGGGATCGCCCAGGGATTTTTTGAGCTGGATAAAACACATTCCGACAAGGAACAGCCTCTTTATTAATGCAAATTAGGCCAGAAAAATTCCAGCAACAGCTACTTGGCTCCAGAGCCCTGGCTCCATTCTCTGTTATTTTTTTGGGGGGGTGTGGGGGGTAGTGTTAATAAAAGCAGCCTTGGAGTGTTTGTGAGAATAGGGCCTTCAGGACGACCTGTCACACCGCAGCTGTGACACTCTCCACACACATGGGACCTAGACCACATTTTGGAGCCTTTCCTGCACTTTTAGGTGTCCTCTGTAGGTATTATATCTCACGTCACATAATATAACAATAACAATATTTCTACCAGAAGCAGAAGATTAAAATCCTACTATATGGTTTAGATTTGTATAGTCACTCACAGCATGCACGCACGCATTACTTAGGGGTTAACCTATTGAATTGCTTATGCTGAAAAGTCCATATTAGTCAAACCCACTGCTCTATTTACAATTCTTATTTGCATTTGGATCTATGGATTTTTTTTCTTCTTCTGTTGTCTATTTAGACCAGAGGCCAGGAGACTCACGAACTGTGCCTGACTTGTGCTTGCCTGGATGAGTGCAGGCGAGTTGTTGTTTTATTTCGCCGAGAGTCCTTTGACATTTATCTCTCTTCACCTGCTCCGTGATGGTGATTCCAAGTGACAGGGTCTCTTCTCTCTCCTCCCTCTGTCTTTCTGTCTGTCCTTTTCTCCCCTTTACTCCATCTCTTTATTCCCTCCCCCTCCAAGCTCGTCTTTCTTTCTCCTCCAGACCTCGCTGCAGCTTCGTATATATATGCATCCCAACCCTGGCCACTATTGGCACTGCACATAGTCAATTGAAGCTGTTGTGCTGTGGGAGCCTTAAAAAGGAAATGCTGTCAATCAGAGACATTTGACGGGAGACAGCACAAGATGGGACAGCCAGGGTGAAGACATGCATGATGGGATTGCTCCTTTATAATGTTTAAGATGGGACGGCCTTTCCAATCCTTAAATTACTTAAATGGACGAGATAGGGAAGGAGCGCATGCTGCCACAGTAGCTGCACTGTGGCGCTCAGATTAGTTAATTGCTTATCCTCTGGAACAAGGTTGTATTTCACTCAAGCAGACAGGAGGCATCACTTATTCAGAGTCCTCCCACTGTCAATATACTGTAGCAGAGAAGGGCTACTCTCCGGCCTCCTGCAGTGTGGGTTTACTCTTGGTGGAAGATAGATGTAGTACATAGAATGTAACCACCACAGACTAGCCATTTCTGAAAGGCTCCATTGCGGCGCAAAAATTGGGAGAAGTGGCTCTTTAAATTCCTTTTTTAATCCTGTGCATTTGCCATCTCTTGTGGGAAAAGTCACCTTAATTGCAATTGGCTTCAATACTTGACCTCACCATCAGTTCATTAACCCGGCAATAAAAGAAGCCCTCATTCTGCCGGAACTGCACCCAATCTGCCCATTTGAAAACCATCTCACTTCCACAACCCCGTTTTCCCCCCCAGAGTAAACGCCCGTGCTAGCCTCCCACTTCATCAATTGCCTTCATAATTTTAAAAGCCTTTTTTATGTTGTTGTTTTTCTCTCATATAGTAAATGGAGCCATAATTTAATATTTTAATGCATGTTAATGTGTTGTTTAACCTTCTAGCAACAATCAGGCGTCTCTAAAAGGTTAACCTTGAACGTGAGCCAGTGCAGACAGCAGCACAATAACGCGTCAATCTTTGAAAAACATCTCTGTCTAATGGATTAGTGGTTGATTGCACAGCCCCATCTCGAGGTAGATGCCGTATATATTGGATAGGCATTAAAACGAGCATTTCTCAATTTTCTCGCTGCCGGCCCTCAGGGTCAATGGATCGCTAGGGCAACAAAATGCTGAGTCAACGCTTGCCTCTTAATTTATCTTGGGGTTTGATTATAGCTTCATTTAAGTCTCTAGAAGCCCACCAGCACAAACATTAAACAGGTTGGATTTAAAAGCAAGGAGGGGTCTCTTCAAAGTTCAGGTAAGAGATATTTTCCCTTTTATAATAGCTTACTGGTTAGAGTATAAGGTACTGTGAAAATATGCCAGCCCTGCACTGACATGAGAGGTAAACAATATTGTAAGAAATATGACAGGTGGCTAAAAAAAAAAAAGTAGTGAATGAATGAGGGAAAGGGCATGCAGCTACTGGTGTGTGAAGGGTAACTAGACTGTCAGTAACCTTTATGTGATGGCTTAACATTGTATCTATCACATAAGGATTGGTCAGGTGGAAAAGCACTGATCAGGCACAGTTTAATGTCTGAATTCTATTTCCTTTATTCCCTATGACCTGAGGTTGTTCATTTTAAATCTGCGTGTCACTGCACTGTATTTCTAATTATAGAGATTGAGATAGTTTAAGGCAAAGGTTGGCAACTGTTTTATATGAAGTGCCATTTTTGAAATGTTTTTCTTAATCAGTGTGCCATATCAACATTAGGTTAACATCAAAATGTAAATCTCGAACGGATCCGTACCTTTATATCATCTACAGTATATACAGTAATTACCATGCATTGCAACATTTCTAATAAAGATTTTTCTCCCATAATCAGGACATTGCAATTATATAGGAGAGCACTATACAAGAAGGCTGCCATCATTAAAATGAAATCATTAACCCTAACAGCCTTCTGCCAATCTTGTTTATCTGCAATAAACAAACAAATCAAACAAACTACCCTAAATAACACGACGTGCAACTGCCGATGGCTGTGAAAGAAGTCATTTGGCATGTGATGAGAGTGCAACATTTACAAAAAAATCTACCTTGCACACTTACTGCTAGTGTGCCATTGGTTAAACTACCACGTGCCACTGTTCTTGGTTCCGTGGTTTAAGGCCTTAATATGCTTCAAAGAAAAGTGCTTATCAGACCTTCAGAGGGCACCCCCACTAATGCATTCGAAAAGAGCCCAATTTGTATTATTCATCGTTGTTGACACAATGCACAGCTAGGTAAATATGCGTTTGCCTTTTGACATTGTCCTATAATACATCATAAGAACAAGTTAGTATGGAGCATACTGAGGCCTTTAGTCTTCCTCTTGTGTAGATTCACAGAATTGGTTCAGAACTATTAGCTCTACTATGAAGTAAAGCTAATTCCAACCAACTCATCTCTTCTTATTTGCAAGTTATGATTTGATTATAGCTAAAGCCAGTGTTGGGCAAGTCAGTTATTATGATGATCACATTATTAGTCACATTACTTTCCGATACCCTACACTACTCGCCACTAGATAAATGTTATTATATGCCAAATTTCCACTGTATGGTACGGTTCGGCTTGACTCACTTTTGGTAGCAGGTGCTTTTTTCGATTTTGTTCATGTTTTCCGCTGTAGAAACCCCTCAGTGTATTCTGGATTCTTAGCCAAATGTCATAGCGACGCCGTTTGAAAATGCTGTGGCATCATCTCTCTTGCTGGATACGTTTGTACTTGGTCGAGTGAATCAAAAAATCTGGCCGCTATTGATGGTAGCTTGCCTATTCAAAAATAGCGGGTTGTGGAGCGCCCCGATGACTCACCTGGTAGGAGTCCTTACCACAGTTCCAATCTTTGTGTATCGGCTCTGCTCACTTGGAACTTTTTCCGAGATGGTCCCAGGGTCAGTTTGGTTACTATCCACAACGTTTGCCAATAAAAAACATTTTCAAGTGAGTCGAATCCAGCCATACCATGCAGTGGAAATCCGGCAATAGTACTGTAACACGTTACTAAGTAAGGTGTAATTTCCCTACCTTGGATAAAACACACTTACAATAAATTTAAACGTTAATATCAATATCTTTTTTTTTTAAAACACTGTTATATAACAACATAAATGTGCTAGCCAAAGTAACTCTGTTTGTCACAGGAGTAGTTTATCTGTCTATCTGCTGGTTGTGTCCCAAGTTTCCTCAGTTTATCCACCCGTCCTCACATCTGTCTTAATCCGTGTTGTGTGAGATGCATGTCAGATGCCTGGGATACACCGCTGTGACAGTGGTTGAGCAATGGGCCTGTCTTGTTCTGGGGCCCCTGCTGAAGCACAGTTCCTCTTTGTTCTGTGATGTATTGATCCATTCAGACCTCCTCCCGAAAGTACTCCACTGGCGCTCGCTCTGCTCAAACCAGATTGTACCATGGATCTTCGTGTAATGCTCGCTCACACACGGCAGCAAGAAACGGAGTCTCCACAAAACCCAGCCTTCAAAGACTCTATTTTCTACTCTGCTGTAATGACCTGTACATTTTTATTTTCTAAGCAGTCCGATACAAAGCCTTCAAACTTGTTGCCCTCCGTTATATCATCTGCATCCTTAAAAGACTTAATGGTTTGCACGGGAGAATGAATGATTGTGCAGGCAGATCAATTGATTGTCTCTTCCATGTCTCCACAGGAATGTATCATACTCTAATGCCTCATTTCCACTGCATGGTTTGGCTCGACTCGACTTACTTTTGGTACCTGGTCCGTTTCTCTTATTCGTTTTCCACCGCAGATACTACCGATGCCGTGACATTATCTTCAATGCTTCTCCCACCGAATCCTTTCATCGGCAACCAAACAGAGGACCGTCTGCACTTTATTGATTTTACCGCAAAGTGTACATTGTGTATGTAGTTCTCTGTGCTGCCATTTAAAAAAAAATCTGGGACGAGTGAATTAAAAGATTTGCGGTCGCTCTTGATGGTAACTTGGCTATTCAAAAGTGTTGGGTTTGTACAGGATGTCCCGTGTCGCGCAAGTAACGATTCTCTCTGATCAATCAGTGGTCTGTCTGCAGTGTTTCTAACTCCACCTTCTAGTATCACCTTAGCTCGCTTGGAACCTCGACCGAGTTCGCACCAAGAAAAGTGCCAGGTACTATCCTCAACTTTACCTAATGGACAACCAAAACAAAGCAAGTCGAGTTGAGTAGAGCAGTGCAATGGTTATCTCTGGCAGCCATGGTGACTCAATGATAGTGTTACAATGAGGCAATTTCTTTTAATTTATGAAAAAAAAAACAGGTAATACTGTAATTCAAGAGTCATCTCCTGCTTTTTCCATATAGTAGACTTCTGTTGTGACTGCTGTACATATATGCTGTGCTATTTGTTTGAAAACAGAGTGGACGTGGAGCTTCCATGCATTCGTTTCTCAGTCCAAACGTATTAGAATCAAAGAGAGGGTTATGTGTATGAATCCGTTCCATTAGCGCTCCCTTCACACAGGCCAGAAGCCGTGCAGGATGAAAGGGAGGATTTATCTGCACAGCCTCATCACATGGTGTGACCTGGGGCTTGGAGTAGAAAGGTCTTTCTCTCAGGTGCCATGGAAACCAGCCCACCACTGGCTGCTTGTCCCGCCGTCCTCCAGTCGCCCTCTGCGCCTTTCCTGTACAGATATCAGGCCAACCCTCTGCAGAGGACTCTCAGGCCTGTTGAATGTCTGAGTTAGTTTCCAAATAGATTATTCCAAAATGGTGAGAACTGGTGCTTCTATCGATGCCCTACAGAACTGAAATCTATGGAGCCCCTCTGGGGTCACACGGTAGAAGTAAAACTCGATGTGTAAATCCGTTAGAATAGATTTGTAAACCTTGCCCTCGGATTCACAGATAATCTTTCGGTTTAAGGCTGTGGTACTGAAAAGTACATTTAGAGTGACATTACTGTACTCTTGGGCATTTGTATCTACTATAGCATGAATTTAATACGGCACGGTAATATTTCTAGAGGGACTTATATTTTATTATGCAGTGTTGTGAGTTTCAAGTTTATAGTGACCATATTATTCCCATATAGAATCTTCCATTTTGTTTTCTGCATTGTATATTGATTAAGTAATCTATATTTTTGGCATACAGCAGCCATGCTCTAATATTTACTTATCCATTCATTTATGTATTTATTCATTTATATGTTTCGTTTGATAATAAGGGTTGATGTGCTCTGAAGACGAGCAAAACTTTTCTATTGTTGAAGGTCCATGCATTGCTTTTACTAAGTTTATGTGTTAGTTGAAGTAAAGTTATTAGATACCATGCTAAACCATACCTGAAACTGAACTGCTAAAGTTCCTCTTCTTCTGGTGTTTTTAGCTGTTAGCAGACATCTTCAGGTGCCTTAGCAGTCGCCTCTGGACTGGAGTTGGGCTGAATCTGATTTGCATGCAAATATATGATGTGGCGCAATCGGGGACGCATTTATTATGTGCCCTAATTGTAAACAAAAGTTAAAATCTTAAAAATCACATCCGGATTTTAGCTAGAGATAAGATACTCAAAATGACATGTGTATGTGTGGCCTAAGTGTCCTGCGATAGACTGGCATCAAGTCCACGTGATCACTAGATGATAATGATGCTCTAAATGAATAAAAAATGTAATTAAAAAAATGCGTAAGAAATACATATGTAAATCTACAAACATGTCCTCAGCACTTACCTTGTACTGCAGCTGGATTCTCGCACAATATCGTGATAATCACTTATCACACAAAAATCCATCTGGTCAGGCTGGTCAGGTAATGCGTTTGCGTCCAGCCAGCCAGTGTCCGGACCAATTAGTGTCCTCCTTGCCTGAGAGGAGCGACCACTACGGGCGTGGTTTAGGAGAGTGTTACTCGACACAGAGAGGCGACTGTTCATTAAAAGTAACAATGGCGGCTCCATAGGGGCTCATACGGCTCCTAAGGAGGTTAGCTTAAATGCTGCAATAGCATCTGTAATATCAGATCTGGAGAGTATTTCTTCATTGAAAGAAGAGCAAGTAAAGGTTTGAAAAGGGCAATTACACCAACGCTTTTGCCAGGTTCCTTAAAATATTAAGAGACGTCTTCCGCCGTCAATAAACATCCAGTCTTGTACCATCTTCTTCTTCTTCTTCTTCTTTTTTTTTTTCCATAAGTGTTGCATTACCGCCATCTTGTGGACTGTCCCTTGTGCCTTGCCCTATTCCGGCATTGTTATGGGATGTGTGAAAAGGCGTAAGACGGAAATGTTCCTGACTGTAGTGCATTCGTGAATAGTGAAACTCATTAGCGGTGCCTGAAAGGTTTTACCGCGGACGGTGTGAAAGAGGCTTATGATCTATGGGACAACCCATAGAAAGTTTTGGCTCCATAAAATAAAAAGATAAATCCTACTACAAAGGTATAAATAATATAATGTTGAATTAATTAATTCATTTTTAGTGTTTCAATGTTTATGGTCTCAGTCCAGTCAGGTTTTGTCCACTGCTCCAGTGCTCTGAAGGATCTCCAGTGCTGAGGTGTGAGGGCCAAAGCTGCTGTTCTGTCCTACACCTGGGTGATATATTTGCCACTCCTGTTCGACTCTGCCTTTGTTACTTTTAATAACTGTGACTGTATCACAGAATCCCACTAATGTGGATGCGGACTTTGGCATGGGAAATTCATGTATTCAGCACCAAGCTCTATAATATATCGCTTATGTCTCCGCCGCAAATTAGGCACTTTACAGGACCTCTCTAAGCATTTCCTGTTTTATCACTAGTGAGTAGCTGATCATACATCAGCCTGGCAATGAATGGATGAAGATCACTTTCAGCTCTGTGATTTGTTTGCCTTTCCATGTAGCCTGAAAGTATCAGGCATATATTTCGATTTCTAAAGGCTCTGCTAACGAAACTTAGCAGATGTTGGGGAGTCATATGGATGTTGGTGAAACAGAGACCCCCTCAGGTATTCTCATTATTCTACTACTGAGCAGATGGCAGGGAAACTTACCACACTTACTATTATCCATCATACATATTCTGCTCCCAATTTACATAGCCACTGCTTCACAGGAGCTCCTACAGGGAGAGTACCTAGCTCCAGGATTGCACTGCAGCTCCACCTGAGGCTTTGGAAGACAGTCTGAGATGTCACTGCCACTGCACCTCAAACTCAAATATGCTAATGGCTGTACAGAGGAATTCCAATGGGTGCATCCCAGTTGTATATTTTGAATTGTAAGGAGGAAAAATCTGCAGTTTGATGATTTTTAAATAGTTTAATATCAGTCAGAAAATGTTTTACTATGAAACAGCCTTAATAAGATGGTAAAATAGTGGCTTTCATTGTATTCTGGAGTGGTTGCATATACAGCCTGTCGCTTATCACAACCTCAAGTTTCAGAATTGATGCATTTACATGAGCCTTTCAAACTCAAATTAGGGAACATAATTGTGTCATTTAAAAACCCTGAAAAACATCTATTTTCTCAACCAGCTTCTCTCTAGCAGAGTTGCTACAGTTTTGGCTACTTTAACTGAGACTTTTCTCTATTTGTGTTTTTGTCTGTGGTCCTCTCAAAGCGAGCCTCAGTTAGAACAACATGATGTCATGTACGTCAATGCCCCAATCACAACAGAGCAACATGGATCAAACTCTTGCAACAGTTTCACTAGCTTCCTGCTGCAGACGACCATGCATCAGGCTTGGGCCCTCCTCTGGCACCGGGACCCATCTGTACTGACAGTACTTATGTTATCATGTGTGTTAGGATGGAAATCCACATGTGTTTATTGCGCTTCCTTACCAATATATATTTAGTACATTGTATCGTGTGCCACTCCACCTCCACCAATAACACCAGGGTTAACAATACAACCGTAATATTTTGTCACAACCATAGCCTACTATATAAAGTTAGGTAGCGTTACGTTAAACAGTAAATAACTTTAGTACTAACCTTATGAGTTTGATAGCGTTAGCTAATTATGCTAATGTTGTTAGCAAGCTAACGTTTACAATAGCACAACAACAGAAAAATAATTCAATAAGCTAAATTGAATCTTTTTATGATTAGTTTGCTAACGACATTAGCACAGCTAGCTAACGTTATCGAACTCATAAGATTAGTGCAAGTTATTTGCTGCGTATCGGTATGTTACATAACTTTATAAGTTAAAGTCGTAAGGAAATATTAAGGTTGTATTGTTTATTTGCATTTGGTGGAGGTTTGTGTGGCTTTTTCAAACTAATGAACGCATGCTATCGTCTCTGGCGTACATCATTTCAGACGTCACTTGCTTCTCCAAGCTCGGGACCCGAAAGAGCCCGACAGGGGAGGTGGGCTTGAGCCTAGCTAGACCCCTCTTGAAAGTTTTGCAAGAGTTCTTAAACTCTTGATCAACCCCCCCCCCAAGGATGTATTTCTTAGTCTTGAACATTGAAAGGTCACTTTGTGGAGTTTTTGATCCTCGCCGCACTATGGAGCCGTGTCTTTACACGGTGGCTCCCTTTTTTTTGTTTGTTCTGAAGCATGCACACAACCCCACATGTGACGCGAAAGAAATGCAGGGAAAGAAGAAGACTGCTATGAAGTCTATGGAGGTAAACAATGCAGTTTTAAAATGATCTAAAACCGCACTTTTTAACATTTCACGGAACATGTAAAACATTTGAAAGCATGTTTCCAGGGGCTTTATACCTTTTCAACATGAACTGTGTGTGCCATTTCATTGTATTCCCGACCAATGCATTGGTTCAGATGGGCGTCGTTAACACAGTGAATTCTTTATGTCAAAAGGAATTCATAGCAGGGGAAATGAAGTAGCCGTCATTGACACATTCAACTCCAGTTTGATTTTAAGCGACTCACAATGAAACACTGTGCCACTGTTAAGCATTTACATATTATTTTTGCCAGACATGTATACATCCAGGCTGATGATATTGCACAGCACTGTTCATACTAAATGCCACACTGGAGCTCTTTTTTTTTGTTGCCCCTCCTCTTATACCACCTCCTCCTCTCTTCCCTCTGAATGGCTCTCAGTGGCGGAGGGGAGCAGCGGCAGTGAGGCAGCACTGGGCCTGAAGGGCACTTTTCAGCCTGGCCAGACACACTCGGGCCTTGCTGCTTGGCTGCGCAACATGGGTCACCGCCTTGCATTAGGAGGACCCTGCCAAAGCCAGCCAAGCGGAGCCCTGCAACATACCTGAAAATGAGTGAACAAAGTCAATGCTCCACTGCCTACTGCAACAAAAACAAGCATGTGTGATCGTACGATACTGTTTAGAAATGAAATATGAATATCGTGTGCTTCGCGTAAAGGTGTCTCATCAGTGGATTGATTTTTCCAGCCGTAAATCTTCAATCACATTATCTTTCTACTGATTATAAAAAAAAATGGAAGGGCTGGCCAATTGTTTGGATTTTATCATGGCACAGCATGGAGATGAAATGTTCTCCTGTGGAGCCTGTTGGTGCTCCTGCTAGGGTCAGAGGGGGAGACTAAAGCAGACCTTCTGTGTCAGCCACTCTTTATTTATTTGGAGTTGAGGCTCTATTCATCACCCTGTTGCCACTCCGTACCGTCTCCCACAGCTACATCTCCCAGCGTCTCCTCTGCATCCCACCTTTACAGTCCAATGATCGACGTTTCATGAGAGGCACCTCAAGGTGGGGCTAAATGGTCTTATATTCCCAATCATGTCGCGTAGGCGGAGTCTGACTCTCATGCTCTCTGCTATGACGCCGCCTGCCCAGCCTGTACTGTACATGACAAAAGCAAGGGGGATGGAGTGAGTGAAATAAATCCACACTTCTTATTTCTCACAGCCACTTTTTTTTTTATATTGTAAATTTGGCAGGAGGAGTGGGACCACTGCGCCACATTACAAGAAAAGCGTGTCCTAGTTCATGTTCAGCAGCCTATCTCTTTTTTACGCACACCCTGCTCCGGTGAAGGCAACAACACTTCAGATCAGATTTCACATTCAGCTCCGACCAGCTGAGAGAGAGAGACAGCCAGAGAGCAGGAGGGCTCGTATCTCCGCGTCCCCCTTACGATACCCCCGCCAGAACCAGCGAGGAACGACCGGGTGCGCGGCGCAAACATTGCAAAACAACCACCGGGATTTTTTTTTTTTTTTCCTTCCTTCTTTTTTTCTTCCTTTTATGTATTTTTGCAGGATTTCAGCAGCGAGAGCGCCACTGAGAATTAGATAAGAGCGAAGAAGAGATGGACGAGCAGACGAGGTTGATGCACTCTCACACGGGGGTAGGCATGGCAGGGCACCCCGGCCTGCCGCAGCATATGCAGGAAGGCACCGGAGGAACGGACGGCGACGGGAGAAAACAGGACATTGGAGACATTTTACAGCAAATTATGACCATCACGGATCAGAGTCTGGACGAAGCGCAAGCCAGGTAAAGATATGCATCTGCTGTCTGGAGGAGGCGGCAAACTACACACACATTTAATAAAAAATTTAAAAAAATAAGGGGAAAGAAAAATGAGAAAATATATATTGGAATGTTTTAATTTAAACGTATGCATATGGGACTGTACACGTAAAGGCTTTTGCACAGCCTTGTGCAAAAGCCGATGGAACAGTGACGGTGGCATGCCTGCACACCACTTCACATTTCAATAAGTCTCCTGGAAGAGGGAATAAAAGTGTGTGAATGTTCCTGTGACATGCCAACGTGTCGCCCACGGAGAGTATTTTGAAAGCACTTTATTAGAGTCAAGTTTCATTCACGAGACCATAAAAAAAAAAAAAAAAAAACATCGCATATTTTTTAAATATCTTTTGATTTCTAAATGTAATTACTGAGTTTAGAGTGGTTTACAGCTTGTTTACCGCAAATGCAACTTCCTTACTTTTGATACAACCTTTTGTGTAATTCTTTAAATTAAGTGAAGCTGACAAAAAGTTTCACATTTCCAAATGTTTTGTTTTATTATTAAAGTTGGTAAGAAGAAGCAATTAATATATGAATTGCGTCATTTTTACAGAACAGCAGATAAAGCAAAACATTTTTTAAATAAAATGTTTTACCTGTGCACAAGTGTACACATACAGATGTTATCAATCTATTTATTTGATTTGAGCCTGTAATTGTACTGGCATTTATCTAAAAGGTCAACAAATAGAAATGGTAGCAGGCAGCCTTGTTGTCCAATAATTACATTTTTTTTTTTTTAGATGTATTGTATGTTTCTGTGGTTTGATTATGAAGCCACTTTTCTGTTGCAGGAAACACGCTCTGAACTGTCACAGAATGAAGCCAGCTCTTTTCAATGTCTTGTGTGAAATCAAAGAGAAAACAGGTACGTTCATATTCATTCTGCACTATAATAAGAGAAACACTGCACTGTTGTTGTCTCCATACTGTCCACAAGAAATTACTCCTTAACCAGGTGAAATGTACACAGTGCTTCACACACTCTTTTCCACTAATGGTAGCTAGACAAAAAAAACCCACCAGCTCTGTGTGGGCTATTTTATCATCAAAGGGTAATTTGCTATTCAGACTCGTAGCAGAACCTGATGTTGGATATTCAGTCACAACACAATTCACCATATAAATTTCACTGACATGTAAGACATGTGTTTCCTCCTGTAGCTTAAAATGTCTGCGCGTTTTAAACTCTCTCACAATAGGAACTATGGACAATTACCTTAGCGGTCCTTATCAATTATCGTGTCAAAATATGAATGAGTTTTTTTTTTTTTTTTTTTAATGCTATTGTGGAATAATAGCGAGTATTGAGCAAAAAAAAAATTGTCACAAGCATGTTGATGTCTCCCCTTGTGAGTTAACTGTCAAGTCTGTTGAATACGTCTCTTTCTATTCGGTATTGTGTCTCTCTATTAAAGCGGTTGTGAGGGAGCGTGTCAGCAGAATAATTGCTGGGAGAGAAATAACGTAACACAGGAGGCGTAAGTCATGTTTCCAAATCATTTTCCCCGTGACATTTTTGAAATTGGCACAGATGGAATCCAGTGCACTTCAGACTGATGGCGTGCATCTCATCTTTTATTTCCCCGTCTTTAGACTGATAGGACTCTTCAGAAGTTACACTGCTGAGATATTGACTTGCTGCGAGAGGCAGCAGCTTTCTGTGCGTTTCACACTCATTAGTGCATGAAATCAAGTGGAAGGGAGAGAGGATGAAGAAGCTATTGTTTCCTCCACAGTTGTACTTGCTCGTACTTGACCTATGTGGCGGTGTTTCTATTGTTTCTCGTGTGTGATGCCACCCTCGCCTGGTGCTTTCATGGATGTTCTCATTGAGGTTTTCATTGAAGTTCACCTCTCTGCCTATCCCCCCCCCCTGAGCCCGGCAGTACATCTTGAGTCGGCCGCTGCCTCAGGAGAGAGCGGGGTGGGTGGGGTGTGGGGGGTTGCATTTTGAAGCCTGCTGGCTCGCTCCTCTTTTTTGTTGTCTTGGTAGGTTTTTTCGGAGGGGGAGTGACACAGTTATGCATAGTGTTTTACTCCCTGGCGCTCCTCGGAGTTCATCCAAAGTTCGGCTCTGCTGAGAGTACAAAGTAACGTGGACCTCTTCCTGCCTGCATACCCATTCTTCCCTCTTTCAGCTGGCAACCTATAAATACAAGGTGCAGCTTACGGAGCTTTACTCAGGAGATCTGCTGCTCGTCTTGTTTGTGTAGACTTTTCATTTCATCCGCTGAGCTTTGTTCCAAGTTTCAGTGAGAAACATTTACTGCAGTTCAAACGCTTTCTCTTATTTTAGTTTAGTTTGTTTGAGGGACGGAGCAGTGCAAATGAATAAATACGCATGTTTTAGAAAAAAGAAAAAAGCCAGAATAAGCCAAAAGTATATTTTTCATCTGTAGTCCCTTGCCAAGGTGTTACAAACAGCTTCCTTAAATACATCAGAGCAACAACAGGGCATGCAGTTTAAAGACTGGTAAAAACACAGTCAAAGCAAAGTAGGGACATATATACATATAGAACAACTTTACAAACAAGCAGGACATATAGAAAGTTTAGTGCTGGACATTTTCAGATGTCTGATGTGAATTTGATTTATATTCCACTCTCTCGACTCATCATGTTCAGATTCATTGTTTTTATTTTATATCACTCTCAATTTGTATCACCCAAAACTTCTATTCTGAATGAGTTAATCCTCGGTTTATTTGGCTTGTTGGCCACGGTGTAATAATCATCGTGAGTTAAAAGTAATTGTGCTTATTTGGCCTCACTCAAGTGCTGTCACTTTTACTGTAAATAAAACACAGTGTGTTGAAAAGATCTATTTCTACACACCATGTCTGTCTAAAAACATCAATTTACTCACACATTGAAAAACAATTCATGATATGAATGCCGTGCTTCATTAGGTCCACTCACCAAATCTGGAACTTGATAATTAATAATGAATGTGTTGAGTAATAGTACCCTCCTGGTGAACTCGGAGTTGTGAAGTTCATGCTTCACAGTTGGACGTTGTCAGTATGATTCTGCTCGTGTCTCTGTGAATTGACTTATGTAAAATGTTTAGAAAAAGTCGCAGCTTGTTACTCCCTCTAGTGGTCTGGTTTTCCTTTGGAAATTGAATTTGAACATTTATTAAAGTAACTGACGAAGGTTAAAAATGAATTTCTTATTGTATTGTACTTTAAGTTTTATGAATTTACAGAAATTGAATTATAGCTGTGATGGTCACTGGCTGTTTGACTTTTCTAATGTTGGAAAGTTGGTAGTATCATGGTATTTGTAGTTTAAAGTTGGCACTGCATCAGGGCTGCAACTAATGATTATGTTTATTATTAAAAGTGTTATTTTATAGATTAATCATTTGCTCTATAAATGTCAGAAAATAGTAAAAGAAAAAAAAGTCCATCCCAGTTTCTCAAAGTCTGGGGTGATGTTTTAAAATGTTTTGTTTTGACACTCCAAAAGCCAAAGATATTCACTTTAATATTATATTTATACTTTTATAGAAAAGCAGGAAATCTCCATATTTGAGAGGCTAAAAACTGCATTTTCTGACACTTTTGCTTGAAAAATTCCGATTCATAATCTTAATAGTGGGCGATTCGTCTTTCATGTTCTCCATACTGACATCATATTATTATTTGGCGGAAGGCTGAAATAATACATTTGCGTTTTTGACATCATTGCGATGAAGGGATGAAACTGACCTGAGGAAACAAACCTTTCTGTCTCCCGAACTTCCCCGGCTCCTCCTTTAAATAATTCAGAGTGCATGTAGTCCACCAGCTTTAGCTGCTCCTCAAAGCTGCAGCTGAGCCGCTCTAACTTCTTTGTCTCAAGCTGCACGTGAGAGCCGAGACAGTGTGTATCCACAGAGCTGCTGTTTGCTTGTGTATATTTCTCCCTTCCCGCTTGTCCCCGGAGCTTCTGACAGCACCTGCAGGACACAATGCCAGTGTTGATCTAGGGCCTGAACTCCTGACCCACTCTGTGTATTTTTACTGGGCTGAAGTGAGGGATGGCCAACAGAAATATTGTGCAGTATAAACAAGCACAATGGTGCAGCGACACCCGAGAGGAAAGGACGCTTTATTTAAAACCACTGCGTCTTTCTTTTTGTCTGTCTTGGGATCACTTTCCGTGTTCTCCGTGCGGCCGTGAGGGCCTCAAATCCACCAACAATTTCTTCCAAATATTCTGTGCTTCCTGTCGAAGTAGGTGTCATTCCAGGCATATTGGGATTGTCTTTTATTTTTCTTTTCTTTTTTTTACTTCAAAGGAATACTCTCAGATACCGTGCATGATTGTGTGTCCGTCATAGTACATTCCTAAGAAGAGACAAAGCATAAAAGGTATGAATCATATTAAAGATAGTCCTCCATGTGTCCAAAATGTGGAGCAAAGGTAAAAACAGCACGCTGTGTTTTGCTGTGTTAGAATCTGTCCCAGCAACGCCGGTGTGCTCTGTTAGGAGACCTTCCAAAAATAAATCCAAACAATTTTGACTACGCTACTATTGGCCCATGAAAGCGAACCCTTCCACTAAGAGTTGAATGTCCGTTAACAGGCTGGTAAAATATCAAAACAATATGACACAACTTAATCAAGTTTTCACTTTCGTTATGAAATATATCTTTGCAAAAACATTGATATTTTTTTAAGGTGGACTGCCTTTTCTTCACCATCATTTTTTATTTTTTTTTTTATGATTGATGAAAAGGCCTCTTTAGATAAGCAAATGCTTGACAAACTGATTTGGAAAATGAGCCGCCTTGACCTCTGTAAACACTTCACCAACATCATAAATCTCTTAGCAGTGTCAAACAAAACCACTCCTTGACTGAGCTGCTCAGTAAATGTGCTGCTCTGACTCGCTGTTTAATTTTTTTCCTCTCAACCTCAACAAAAGGCCGGCTTTCTTGTGGCCCGTGTTTGTATAGTGTAAGGTTTCAAGCCTAAGGGATCCTCCATTTATAAAAATGACTGGCCGAGTGATGTAATGTTATTTTTTGAAGGGTGAAAATAGGGTGTTTTACGGAGGGCAGCCGAGTAGTGTTTGACAGGATGAAATGAGCCAGAGGTCTGATTATGGAAGGTGCTTGGAAGCCTACACTACATTGACTTGTCAGTCCATTCAGATGCTTGGCATCTGCCTATTTGTATTACAGAGGCTGAACGCAGCTCAGGCTGCACGGCACTGTGTAAACACTTCATGGTGATCAGGTGGGGTTTCAAAAGTAGGACAATCTGCTGAAACAATCAGTCCATTAATTAATTAGTCTATTGACAGAAAATTAACAGTTGTGTTATCAATCTTTTAAGTCAGGATTAAAAGAACATGCCAAACATCTGCCTCTGAATCCTATTTGTTTCATATCATTACAAAGTGAATATCTTTTGAGTTTTGTGCTGTTAGTCAGAAGAACACAAAATTTCATTTCATTATGGAGCAATCTGTCAAATATTTTCTCGATTAATGAATTCACTGTTGGGTCCATAAAACAGTGAAAAATGCACAGCACATTACGAAGGTAACTTGGTCTTGTTTCTCCGACCAACAGTCCAAAAAGGCAACAATATTCAAGACGAGCTCTGGACAAGACAGGACATTTGAAGACTTGTGCTCTGGAACATTGTGACTGACATTCACATTTTATGTACCAAGCGGTTGATAAACTAATTGATATCAACAACTTGATTAATATTGAAAATAAACATTACACCGACAGCAACAAACTATTATTTTTATTAGCCATTAATCCATTAATCTCAATTAATCAATTCATTGTTTGGTCTATAAAAAGGTTAGAAAACAGTGAATAATAACGAGCACATTATCAGAGAGTCCAAAGTAACTTTATCAAATGTCGTTTGGCCGACCAACAGTCCCAAAATTCCCAAAATATTCAATGTACCATAAATATATTATAGATAAGACCAAGAAAAGCAATAAGAAATCTCACATATTTTGGCATTTTTGCTTTTAAAATGACATAAAGGACAAGTCAATATTCCAAATAATTGCGGATTAAGACTATTGACAAATCGAGTCAAAACAAGACATTTGAAGACATCACCTTACCTCTAAAGTATCCAAATTGACAGAAAAAAAATAGGCCGAAGGCGACGTCTACAAATTGTTTGCTTTGTCCGACCAAACGCGTGAAACCTCCAGAAAAGGTCTAACAGTTAGTACCATCCCCAATGTTGTGACAGGGAACAAAAGGAATAACATTTTTATTTCCATCAAAAATCCATCTTGAGGAGTATCAGCTGAGGTTTTCTGGGCTTGTTGGCACTTATTGTCAGAGTAAAGCAGCAGATAGTAAAAGTGTATGTTAGCTTGTCTGTATTACGAGGTGATGCTCTGATAGCGAGCGCTGTGTCACGGGCCTCAGCTCTCCGCCCGTCTCTCGGCGGACACAGAGATGACTCTGATACGTGCAGCTTTTGTCTTCCTCTTATCCTTCCTCCTCCATGCTGATACAGCAGCATTCAGGGGGAGAGAGAAATGCCAAGCTCGCCGCCACAGCTGTTTCCCCAATCTCTCTGTTTAATCATCCACTGAGAGAGAAAGAGAGAGAGAGAGGACGATCTGAAGTCTAATTCTGCTTGGAGGATGTAGACAACAGGGGGAGAAATGTGTTTCGATTTACCAGCGTAAGCCAGGACTTTTGACTGTATTTGATGCAGAATCCTAATCACAGAATCATCAGTGAGTGACAGCATTGTAAATGGTGTGTTAATACCATTACAGTATAGAACAATGTGCTTACATTATACATTATGCAAATTGTCAGTCGCCTAATTGATACATGTTAATCATATTAAGGAGCTTAATTATAGGAATCTTACTGTGCTGCCATTTGTTAATTAACACTGACATCACAAGTACGAGGAAAGTGATCTATTTTTTTTTTTTTCTTTCCAGGAGAAGTTTCTCTACCGTGAAACTGTCATCCTCCAGCGCTGTATTGTTTTTGTATTTTTAACTGGTATATTTTCAGAATTTCCTGAACTGATGAATGATTTTTTCCGTCTTGGCTGAAGGCCACTGGAATGCACTTTGTCGAAAAATTACATTTAGCTGCGAGCAGCCCTGCCAGTGTAGAGATTACAGAATGAAGGCGAGATCCGAGTAGACTCGTAAAAGAGCGCGGGCCTCAATCTTTTACCTGAATGTCGACTCCTGTGCTCAGCGCGCTGCTTAAATATCACTGTTCTGCCATTTACCTTGTTCAAGGCTCTCTTTGCAATCTCACTCCCTGCAGGCTCGGACCTTTTTTTATACACAGGCCTTCTTAATATGTTACGAATTTAATCAAGTCTGCAAATTTGTTATGCACGTTAAATTGAACATGCAATGGCACATTTGGATGTGGTTGCCATACCAACCCCCCAGGAGTTCATTTTCCATAATGTAGTGTTTGGAATCTCATTTCCTTCACTTTCCCCCGCTGCTAGTTGCTGACGCCACCTCCAGGCTCCCACTGTATGTTCTGTGTGAAGGAGGCTCGGCTGCCACGGCTTTCAGACACTGCAAGGGAGGGAGAAAGAAAAGAGAGAGGGGGAGAGAGAGGCCTCTCTCCACGTAGTGGAAATGACACAAATTAATATACACTACTTAAACCAGACCAAGATTAATGGTTCCCTTTCGCTGCAGCTTAGTCCCACTGTCAGTTGCCGGGTGCTCGTTGGACAAAATCAACACTAATCAACATTTATTCCACTTTTGCCCTGGGCTCTCAGGAGTCTGGCAGGACTGCGCTCCCCCCCTCCCCCCACCCCCTTTCCCTCCTAGCAATCCACCCCTCCCTTCGTCCGTCTCGCTACGCTTTTCACCTCTCATCCAGCTCCTCCATACATCACCCTCCTCACACCGCTCGGCTCCTCAGAGGAGAGTGCGCCCCCTCCTATCAGGCCACATTAGAGTCATGATAGATTTTCTCTTTTCATTTGCATCTGATATTTAACACAGCAAAGCAGTTGCTCTGTCACTTTACAGTACAAGTGCGTGTGTGTGTGGGTGTGGGGTATGTACTGTATGCGTGTGTGCGCGCAGGCTTTTGTTCCTGTGTGTTTTTTAAACAGCCAGTAATCTTATCTGCACTCCGTCGCCACTGCATTATGAGAAACAGGATATGCATTCACTCTTCCCTTCTGAGTGTGTGTGGCAGGTAGTGAATTCATACAACACTTCATTTTCTGGAAAATAGTATTTTAAAAATACCCACGACTGGGAAACTGAACTCCAAGGTCGTGCTGCGAGACACAGTTATCACGTGAGTGTGTTCTATACATGTTCAATCCCCGTCCAAATCTGTGTATCATAAATAATCTTCTGATTTCTGTGACTGCCGGTCGTGGCATCCATCCACAGATGTGCTGACTCTCGTCTCAGCAGCAGCCCTCCCTCCTCACACAGCAACATTAAGTGTCCCACAAAGGCTCATAATTGGCCGAGCTAATGCAGGCCGCAATGCAACGGCAGCTACTCATGTCTTTGTCATTCCACCGGCTGTGATTAAAAACAGACTCAGAGGGACGAGTATTAAGACACATGCTTCAGATGTAACACTGTGTACATCCTAACTGTAGTTGTTGTTGGAGTTACTATTCTTATATCTAAAGAAAAGAAAGAAAAAAAAGCATGCATTGGGCTGCAGCCAGGGAAACACCCTGAACTGTTTTATTAACGCCCCGTAATCTGAGGTGGATTCCCTCCTGCACCACCCTCAGATTTAGAGATTGCGTGTTATGCTTCATTCCCCTCTGAAGATGAAATTGTGCAAACAGCTGATGCCTCTTCTCCTCCTTTGCCAAGATATTCGGCGCAGTGTTGTCCATCTCGTAGCTTTGCATGGCCAGAGGCATTGTCATGGCACCAACTGGCCTCATTGAAGTGACACCGAGTGCTTTGTCAGCTTTCTGTCTCAGGTGCCAACCTGCGCTTCCCAAAATAAACTGTCATGCAATGTGGCAGCACAGAAAAAATGCAGAAGCATGTTGGGGCCCCGCGCCCCCCTGAGAGGAAACAAATGTTCCATAGCAGAAATGCATTGTGGTTTTGGACGCCTTCCCAGCGCCGACACCAGCGACATGGTGGGGAACTTAAAGCGTGGAGTGTGATCGTCTGCAGCATCAGCAGGGGTCACAGCAGGCGGGATCACAAAACCTGGAGTTTCTCTGCATTGAAGCCTTTTATTTATTTATTTTTAAGGGATATTATTTCACTGTGGACCTTTTAGATTTTTGACAGCTCTTTGTTATTTGCACACACCATCCTCCAGAAATAGCTTATGCTTACTGTAGTTAGCTCCCCTTCCTGTTTTATAAATGGTCTGTCATTTTCTCTCCGCGGTGCAGTGTTACACCAGGAGATTTAACGGAGGATGTGCACTTGGTTGAAGTCACTTTCAGGCTGATGTCGGAAGGTTGGAAGGGGTGGGCATGTGGAAAAGTCACATGCAGAGAAGCATTAGCGGCCTCCAAACTGTAACCAGTGGCCGTGTTTGCCCTGCTGGATTTGGCCCTGAGCGTGTGATTCCTCTTAGAGTTCAGTGTGGCCTGTGTGCTCTATAGCTGCCATGACATTTTTTTATGACTAGTGGACTGAAGTAAAGGTGGGAGTCACAAAGGCTTGAAATGGAAGTTCAGTCCTCATCTCCATAATGAGGAACCAGGAGCTAATCATGCAGACAAAGGGAAGGATTCTGTAGCCTGACAGCGAGAGGTATAATGATGTTTCACTAAACATGGACTGCAGAGCTCGATAGGTTGTGATATGAACAGTGTTTAAGGCAGGATTGTCTAGGAGGGGGTGAAACGGGCCCATTACTACTTTTCTAGGGGGTCACTGCTCCATCCAAGTGGGAAAATAAGCAATACTGTTACAAAATCATGCTAAAATGCTGTGAGAAATGACATTAGATGTGGACCGCTCAGAGCAAGCGGTCCAGAAGTCAGGCGACCTCTGTATGAGGAGCGACAAAGTCGGGTGATGGATGGGTCGAACAAACACACGACTTTCTCCCAGGAGACCGCTGTTGGTGTCCCATGTGTGGCCAAAAGTCATTGTGACTACTTAACTTAAGTACATAACAAACTCACGTATATGAACCCAAACCATGACCTTTTCCTCAACATAACCAAGTAGTTTTGTTTGAATTTACAACGTTAAGCATGTGTTTAAAACTGCGACCGCAGTGGAGCGTCGCAGTTCGGCGCACAGGACTAACCCAATGCGGTAAAAAGTGACGCCTATGTGTTGAGTTGAGAACGGGGTTCTCCTACAATGCACTCCTACATTTCAATTTAGCAGTTTTACGTCAGATTGTCCAAACCGCGATGAAGGCGTGCAACTTAGACTCACAGATATCACAAATTCACTTGACGTGTCAACAAACTGTTGACTAAAAAGGCCACGAATGCTCCACCGCTGGCAGTTCCATGACAACAAAACCAAATATTAACACTAACTTCTCTCTGTTTTACATCAACATAAATTGAACATGTTTGTGTTTTTGGTCGGATAAATGAACATTAACAACTCAAAAGCATCTACATTGTGAGGCGCACTTGCTTACTATTTCCTGACATTTTGTACACGAAACGATTATGAATCAATCAAAGAAAATAATTGGGAGATTAATTGATAGTCAAACTAGTCATTAGTTGCCGTTCTAAAAGCCAGCTGGCCACCCTGTCATTGCTATCCCTGCTGATAAATGCACATTGCTGCTGCCGCTGCTGTAAAGAGATTGTGTTGATAAGTTAATATTCCGACAACAGAGATGAGATAAAGAGGTTTTAGGAGTTTGGAGGATAGCGTAACCTTGATAAAACGCTCTTCTCAGTGACATTGATTTTCACCATCCATCTTCATCTGATATGAAGTATGCAAATGGTGGCATCGGCTGGGAGTGGAGTACAGTGCTGTTAAATGGCCCATTTCAAATGTTCTTTGTACTATGCTGACTTCCAAAAAATTCACTGTCAGCCAGCGTGGCTCACGCTGAAGTCTTTTTGAAAACACTTTTCCACCTTTATCCCATATCTTCTTCCATTTATCCCCTGTCCCCATCTCCCCCATCTTTTCCATTCCCCTCTCCTTGCATGCTTTACAAATTAGGTATATACTAACAGTGGAGAATGTTTCATCGCTACATTTCCCTTTATTGTTTAACTATGTCAGCACAGGCTGTGGGACATTTATTTGTGTCAGTTAAGGCAGGCTTTTACCCTACCAGCTTATTTTTTTTCATGTTTCAGATGATATCCATCAACCCTCTATCCACATGTATGTAGTCTATCTCACCTCAAATATCCTGCCTCTGCAAATGGAAGCGAGACATTTTTCCAGTGTGTTTATTTGCACCTACCACATCCTGGGTACATGATGTCTGGATACAATCTCCTGAATGTAACAAGGTGTTTATTGCCTTATGAAAGTGGTAATTATCCCTTTATGAGTCAGATAAGACCAAATACGTTTCATTAAACAACATATGGATAGTTGTTAAAATGTCCGCGTGGAAGGGAAAACCTTAACTGACTGTGATTAACAATGAGTCCAATTAGAAGTTGCCTAGGATCAGTATTCCTCAACATAAATGAGAATGTGTGTCATTTTTTTCTCATTTGTCTTTGAGATGGTTTTTTTATTATTATTTTTTCAATCTCTTTTAACCGCCGGTCTCCAAGCGCATTCAGCTCAGTGGGCGGGGATGGCCTTTTTGTTGGATGGCCCCAATAAAGATGGAGCTGTCAATCATCTGCAAGCTTCCTGAGTCCTGAGAGGCAGCATCAGTTCTCAGTGAGGGACAGGAACAATGACTTTTGTTGTGACACATGTGCATTTCTGTTGAGCATTCTGTGGACAGTGTTACCCTTTAATTAGATTCGGCCTTTCGTTCTCAATGAAGCTGAGGGGTGGCGCACAGATGGTTGTCCAAATAATTAAAAACGATTGAATATACTGATGCGGAGAGAGGTCATTTAGGTCCTGTGATTTGTCTCGAATGTTTTTTTTTTAAAGCGTCATTTCAGTTTATTACCACTTGGGTCTTATTTTCATGGTTTTGCTCTTCGTGCTTTCGGTTCAGTTCCTTGGTTTGTTTATTAGCAGGTTAATGGAAAAGCTACTGCCTCGAGTTTCATGAAACTTGGTAAAGCATGGGTCAAGAGGTTGAAAAGCAGCAACGGAAATAACTAGCAGAGCATTTGGAGGGGGCAGACTTCCACCAAGGCCAATGGTACATTTACGCGTTTCTCGAGTTAGGAAGTTGCTCTTCTGACTTTGGTGTGTTATTGAGCTTTCTGTCATAATGTGGAAACCACATGGAGGCTACAAAGAAGATGTGTTGAATTTTATTGCCAGAGCCATCAACCCAAGATTTACTTTCGACCGCAATGTTTCTGCATAATATCACGTCAACTCTGCCAGTCGTGTACCAACGTTTTCGCCAACTTTCTGAGTTGTTGTTACGACTTTTCCAAGTCTGAACTGTTTTCCCAGTCGAGAACAAATGTTTTCAATTATTCCAAAAAATAACGCGTTCATCCGCCCCCTGATAGGGGATCCGCTCCAAAATTTAATGTCTCCTTCCTTGGCCCATACTAAACCATTCCACCATGAAGATCGGGGCCATTATTTTTCCATAACATAACGTCCTTGACAGTGGTAATCATTTATTATCTACAATTAAATAAAAGGTATATAGCAAAATCTCTAACAGTTGACAAATGATATTGTGTCCCAGTATATATTAACTCTATCCTGAGACAGCTCTGTAAAACAAGGCAAAGATGCAGCTGTAAAATATTTCTTGATGTTTTTGTTACTGTAAAAAACAAATGGAGGAAAATGAGTTGATGAGGTGTATCCTCCTCTCTTATCATACGTAGCTGGGACTTGCTCTCCTCTTGACTAATGATGATGTGGGGAACAGGTAGCTGTCAGTGAGGCATGATTAATTAAAAGGGAAACTAGGCTAATTAGTCGCATTTTTCTAACCGTGGTCAGTGAGTAAGGCGAGTTGCCTCCACACCCTCCACGTACCTCGACATCCATAACACATCGGGTTCTGCAGGTATTTGTGAGAAGTCTCATCATCTCTGGGGGAGTTTTTTTTATTTTTTATCAGCGTCTCTCTGCTCTGACTGTCTCAACACAGACCTGATAACAATTAGGTGGCGTCTGCTTTGGAATGGGGCTCAGAAATATGAGCATGCCAAGCGAGGTTGACCTAATGAACAGATCCGGGCCCTCTTGGGTCTGCAGAGTTTGAAGTCTTGCCACTAACATACAGTTAAAGCTGCATTTGATTTTTTTTTGTGTTTGTGTTTTGGAGGTCCAACCATGCAACAGTGATTAGCATTGTTGAGAAGCCAGTGGCTCACAGCGTTGCTTTCAGTGCCTGAGGCTTCTCAGCTGCCAGCTGTGGGTCTCACTGCAGGCCCAGTGAAGAGAGCAGAAGTCTTGTTTGTGTTGGACTGCAGTGTTGCTCCCAGCGTGCAGCCTGGCCCTTGTCAGCGGCCCTGTCATTTCTGTCTCGGGCCTGTCCCGACAGCCAACCCGGACTCCCACGTCACAAAGGCGGGCTCGTCCTAGGAGAGACAGGTGTCAGCAACCCGCCACCCCCCTCCTCACACTCGTCCAGGCAGATGCCTGCTGCGATTGAGCCACATATTTGAAGCTGAGCAACTGAGAGAGAAGGGTCATCTCTGCCACCCATTCACAGTCGCCACATCGCAAGAGACCCGAGCTCCATCAGTGTGTGAGAGCGCTCATGTCAGATATGGAGCATCCACCAGAGGAGACTGTCCCAGTCCAAGAGCATTACAGACTGGGGCTGCGTCCTGACTGACTGACACGCTGACTGACAGCTTTATTGTGTCCTTTGAGGAACGGGGATGAAAGGCTCTCATGAAGAGGCCTTACAAACACAGACCACACTCAGCCGTGCTCGGGAAGAATTACTTGTTCCTTTGTATGCATTGTTGTTTCTTTGTATAGAGTCCACGTCTTTTAGCTGACAACACTCTTTTTCTAATTGTACAAAAGCAGCCATGGAGGCATCTGACATGTTATATTCTGACTACAAAGCTTCAGCCCCAAGGACTCGGGACTCTGGAATTTCATGAGGAATTCTTATGAGCTTATCTTATTTAATAAGACTAGTGAAATGATAGTACAGTTAATTGTTTCCATATGGGCTGGGACAGCGCTGCCAAGCTAGAGTTTTAGCAACCATATGTAAAACGGATCCTCTGAGAAAATAGCACCAAATATGTCCAAATCTTGTTGCGTAGACCTATTTGATTGAACAGTTGGAGTGCTAACAAAGCACTGCTAACCTCAGTCACAGATTCTTTTTCTAAAGCTGTTTCATGGAAAGCTTTTATACAAGCCTTTGTACAGCAGGTGACAATGAGCAACAGCTAGCCACAGGCTCAAGGCTAAAACATGCAAGTAGTGTGACATTATAAGTAGAAAAGAGTCCTTAAGTTAGTAATCTCTATAAACAGATATGTACATATGTTCACTTGTTAAACAGACGTCGTCTTTCAACTCCATTCTTTGCGTCTCAAGTTACTAATCGTACCGTAAACAACGACGCACGGAGGAGGAAGTCTAGATCCGGAAATCTGCTGGCTACACCGGAAGCGCCGAAATATTGCTCGTTGCCCCATAGCCGATGGGTTCCAATATTGTTAAGATAGCTAAATATGTAATGCCAGTTACAAAGCAATATCAATGTTGGCCAATTACAGCAATCGTAAGCTACTGTAGCAGTAAAACCTCTGAGTGTATTAAATTGAGCACAAGTTTGTTTTTATTGCGGATTATTTCATATTTTTAAAATTGTTTAAATGAGAAGCAGCAGTCGTGCAAAGCTTGCATCAAATACAGCTCAGATATGAAGCATCAGCAAGGCCCATGTCTGTTAGATACATAAAAAATCCTGTTACGAGTTACAAAAGCACTGAGAGCTGCACCTAGCTATGTTAAGGGAAGCATTTAAAAGTGATGCCTTGTCTCCAGTAGCGAGCACATAGTGGTGATCCCTTGTAACACCATGTTAATGCTTCCAAACAAAAAAAATGGCTTTCGGAATTTTCAAATTCAAGTCACTAATTTTCGTACACAGCTTCTCCAGACACGGAGAGAGGATGACACAGAGACAGATGCTAAAGTTCCGTCATTTTAGAAGGAAATTTCTCCATATTTCGCTGCCGCTCTACCTGCCACACTGCATGACATTTTTATTCAAAGAAATAGCACAAAATCGTGAAAGCCACATGACTAATGCACCCCTCTGTCTCTCTCTCTCTCGCCCCTGTGTCTTCATACTCTGTGGCTAGCCTCCCTTTCTCTGCATGTTATTTTTGTAGTCATCTAAATTGATCCACGGTAAAGACAAAGATTGCTGTATATTTAATGTCTTTCAGCAGCCACATTAAGACTGCAGTTTGAATGGGAGGGGTTGTGGTGGGTGGGGGGGGGGATGCTCTGACATTAATAATTTAATTGCAGTCGTGTATCTGAATGCTGCAGGAGCGCCAAGTGATGGATATTTTTAATGATATGAAGAGTGAAGCTCAGAAAGATCAATGGCGGCACGCACACACTCACGCAGCCACACACACAGTGTCTGTCAATGTGAATATATGGGCCGAGTGAGGATGATTGTGCTCTCACACTAATATTGTTTTGGTCCAGAAGCCGTCTGGTCTGATCTTCGGGGCTGAAGGTCTCCGGCCCAAATGACTCGGTCCCCTTTGCTGGTGCTGTCAGAACTGACAGTCCTCATGTTTATTTCATTTTGCGTCTGGGCTGTCTCGTTTCCCTATCCTCCAATGTCATTAACGCTCGGAGCCAGGACCCTGCAGTGGTGCGCCTAATGAATTCCTCTGTGGCTCCTCACTCCCCACCTAGTTACCCCAGCTCAAGGTGTCAAATTAAAACAGCCTGGGAAAAGAGAGAGGAAGCCGCTCTTGTTTGTGTACGTTTGTGTCATTGCATGTATTTCTCTCTGTTGCATTATTTAGTTTGTTTAGGGCAGCAATTTGTTTTAAGTGGTTCGGGTTGAGAGAGTGTTGCTTTTGCCCCAGACCATCGAGAACAACTGAGCAAAATGAATCTTTCAATTAGAAAAATGAGTCAACGACAACAGACAAAAGCACATCTGCTTTTGTCTGTTGTCGTTGACTCAGTTGCTGTAGAAATGAGTTTGATCCAGAAGCGTCTCTGATGTCAATATTCTGCTTTAACCTTCCCTTTGGTTTGTGATCCTTGTGATTATTCGTGATGAAGTCTAGTTGCTTTTTTACATTTTGGATCTCCGTAATAATTTGGGGAATGAAATCAACAGCGGTGAGAATGCCTGGCTGACTGCTAATTGTTGCCTATTTAGTTGTCATTGTGATAAGCGTAACGAGGCCAGACGTGTTATTGAGCTGTGAGGCTGCAGTGGGGAAGCAGATTTCTTACATTTACCCCACATTGATGGAACCTTTGTGAAGAGCTTTTATGTTTCAGGGAAATGTGCAGTGTGGATAACATTTTTAATGGTCCTGTGAAATTCCACGATTCTCGATACCCAATTCAATACCACGGTAAAAAACAAAAACAAAAACAAAACAATAAATCCCATGTACTCCAACATACACCCCTTTTCTTTACCGTTTGAATAGTGTTTTTTGTCATAATCCCTGCTCAAATATCTGTCCTGTATTACTGTAGAAACATATCCTTCAAACAACTGCATTTATTCAAGTGTCTCGCCATGAAATACATTTTACAAGATTACATTTGAACACATAATGATAACATTATAATGAACAAAGCTTGAACGCATCATAAAGTAACTCAACGGCACCTCTGTTAACGTTAGCTGTTAGCTCGGTCGTTTAGCCTAGCAGTGACTGTGCTGCCCACCGGCTGCTAGCATTACTTGCTCTCCCGCCGATATGTTGCGTTATACAGTGTCCATTTGGCAGCGGAGACCCTTCAGAAGTGACCACAGTGCTGCCGCTGAGTGTCAGAGGAGCAGGCCTCCCTGTGTGGCACTCTCTATGTCTCTGACAGCACGGAAAGATAGAAAATGGTGTCAATCAATTCATCAGAGCAACATGGGTGGATGTGCCGAGAGGAGAGCTGGGGGCGTGGTAATGGCAGCGTGCAGGAGGAGCGCAGCACATGATTGTGGCTCCCTGCTGCAACTATTTTGCCTCACCGCTGTAGCTGGTGCTGCAGTGCCTTAATGGACCGACTGACTCAGTCGGCTACAAAAGATTCCTGCGGAGCGTCCTTAGCGACCACAATGGCAATCTGTTGTTCTGTGGGAGTGTCTGAGGGGCCTCCTTCCCCTACATGCTCCACAGTCTCTGCCGTGTTTTTGGACCCCATGGCACTCAAAGTCCACGGCTTGTTGGAGTAAAAGAATGCGCTGTGTTAATTAAAGATGTGTAAATATGCTTGAGTGGGCCACATCTTCACATTAGCAAAGATTTGAGGAATCCTCTCTGTGATATATTTTAATTAAGGATTAATTAAAAAATAATAAAGCTTTTATTTTGCCTGGCAGACTGGATTTGGACATGATTCTGGCGTCTGCTGTGGGCTCATCAGTGGAATATTGAGCACCTCGCCTGCTTCTCAGGAGCACAGGGAGACTCAAGGTCTCTTGAAAACAAAAGCATTGCCCTCTCCTCTTTGAGAAAAAAAGAAAACAGACATTTACTGTGGGAGGGAGTGGCCAACGCGTTGCCTTAATTAAATTTTTTCCACCCCCCCTCATCTTCACCCTCACCCATCCTCTTCTCTCTTTCTCGGCTGGCAGAGCAGCAGAGTGGCTCTGAGACACGGAACACTAGTTGTGCTGGCAATTATGTTAATGGGATGCTATTAGGCCATGATTCCGTATGAGCGATCGGGGAGAAGAAGAGCCCCGGCGGCAGAAAATGATAACGGAGCGTGCGCCTCGTTGATACCGCTCCAGCAGGATCATTTGCATAATGAACCCTCCCCACTAACGAGGGGTGTGGCCTCGACACGGAGCTACTTAGAAAGCTCCGGAGTCGCAGTGTGAGGCGAGCCGACACCGAAAGCACAAAGTCACAAAAAGATTCATGGACTTGACTAGTCGTTGCAAAAGCCATTTGGGCACAAATGTAACTGTAGCATGCAAATGTTGGTGTCTTTGCAAACTCAGTTTAGAGCCTCTGCCTGGCGTCTCCTTCTACAGGGAGACATGACAATGCAATTTCTTTGTAGTGCGCTCTTATGTTGAAAACGAATGAGGAAATCTCCATATTGCTGCGTCTGTGGTCTAATTTAGTCTGGACTGAGTCAAATCAAAGGTGTTTTGTTGCTCCTGTGTAGTGTTAACACATATAGCACATTGTTATTTCTGGCAGATACATTCCAAAATGTCTTCGGCTTCCATAAATAGTTACAAATCAAATATTCATTATGCTGCCATTGTCAATTTATTCATTTTTAACTTTCAACCTTTCTGTTCCCAGTCAACATTTTCTATTCCGCACACACACATGCGCACACACACCGAGTTTTTTGGCTGTATGATTCACTAAGCGTTAAGAGGGAAACTACCTTGGGGCACCAAAGCCCTGTGGATTCCCTGAGCAGCTCAAATAAAACAAGCTGAGCAGGGATTGCTCCACTTCATTCACACTGCTATTTGCTTACTATACTGCATCTATGGTAGCCTTTTTTTCACCCAGCATTATTTACACAGCTGAGGTTATGCACTGCTGCTATTGATCCCAATCCCAACAATTTATTATTAATTTGGTCGCACAGTGCAGCGTCTTTATTTATGCATCGCTCATCGTCTCGTCTTGATGTATTATTTGTGTGTCCACGCAGCGTGCGTGTTTTCCTGCGGCGCCGGCCTGTCGTCTTTAGACACAGCCTCAGGATTTGATCAGAATGATCCCGAGGCCCCAGAGGAAGACATTAAACACCCAGAATGCCCCTCGGGCTGCTCTCCCGTCCTCTCTTTCTCAACCTTCCATTCTCCCTTAATGAGAACTCCTCCTAATTATTTCAGTGGCTGGAGCGCGGGGACACAGCCAGAGTTAGATCCCCTGCGCTCGGACGTGACTGCTATGCTGATGAAGGCGGGGGATCAATAATTTAGGCTCTAGCCTTAATGGTGGAGTGAGGAGAAAGCGATACATCTGAGTCAGAGATTACATTTTAAAGGCACAGCCCGAGCTGCAGATGGAGTTAACTAGAACCCCCTGAATGTAAACAGCTGACACATTTATGTTTACTGGAATGCTTATCGCTCTTACTCTCAAGCTAAGTCTGTGTCTAAGTGCTTGTTTACCTAGCTTTTGTATATCCAGCTTTCAATTATTGCCGTCTGCAGAGTCACTCTGGAAATGTCTTGCTCGCCAAATGATTTGCATTTGAAGTACATGGGGATATAATTGATTTAGAGGCATGAATATTGATAGTATCTTATCAGCTCGGTGCCCATCCCTCAAACCGCTCTGTGGAGAATAATGGTCCTCCGAGCATTTTTCTGGTCATCTTGCCTTAGCGGATGCACACATAATCTTTAAGTGTACAGAGCCTCGGCTCCATGAAGCCCTTCCATCTCCCTCCGGGGAGGCATCCATGCATCTTTTAAGGACTCTTCACATCAAGAAGGCCTGAGCAGAGTACCCTGCAGTCTCTTGCTCAATTATTAAAGCTGGGATTTTCATGCTCTGTTTTAACTTAGCCTTGGACGAAAAGAGGAGAGAAGGCAGCCACATGCAGAAGACAGTAGCCTCGCCAAGCCTCACATCCCTCCCCTGAAGGAAGAGAAGGATGGGGACAATTTTCCATGGCAATTTATTAGAATTCTTCTTCTTTTTTTTTCATGGAAACTTGGAGGAGGTTTTGAAACATTCATATGGATTTCATACTGCAGACATTTCCCCTTCAAACAGAATGATTCACTGCGGGTTGCATTACAGTTTCCCAGCACTGCATACACTGTCACTTTGCAATAGAAAAAAAAAAAAAAGGGCTGCATCCAATTATAACAGGGGACACATTTGCTCACAATGTTTCCTTTGATTGATGCGTGAGGGCCGTGGTCGGAGCTCGAACAAAGTCCAAATGGCTCGGATTGAAACGTCACTTATTGACTCAAGCCTGACAAACAGCAACATCAACGGCAGACGTCAGTGTCCTCCTCGTCGCTGGTTGCCATAGAAGTGGGAGAAATGAGACAGCATCTCACGTTATTCTCATCATCGCTTGTAATGTCAGAAGATTTCGTTATTGCGTACACGCTGAGGGTACACTATCCTACTTGGCCTTGATTTGATGTCGTCGTTTCTTTTCTTTTTTTCTTCATTTAAGTGCCAAGGAAGTCATGCAAACTCCACAAATTGTTTGGCTGAATATAAACTCTATCCATTGTCTCTGTGAATTGCGGCTGCCTTTAACTCTGATTAAATATTGATACCCATGTAAACACTCGTGCCATATTGAGTACTTTATTCAGAGTCACAGTCTCCCTCTGCAGTGTGGAATGAGCTGCTGCTGCTCGCTTGAGAAATGGGCCCATTGTTTCTGGGCTCACTGTTGATTTATGGTGACAAAATAAAGTGTTCTGACACCGAGCTGAAATTAAGGCCCAACCAATTTCCAGCTAAGGTGTCATGAATTTGAATAAGTCCTCGCGTGAGCGTGAGCCAACACGTATGTCCTCGGTTTGCGACACACATGAAGCCGCAGTCATTTCATATTGTCTTCGACAGGCATAAATATTATCTGGTTCGGCAAAGGCAGAGGATTAGTACAGCCTAATTGATAATTGACAAGATTTATTCAGCGTCCACAATCAATCAACGCAACACTCTATGACGGGGTTTGTTACGTGAAAGCCAGTCGTATAGATGTGATTGTTTGATTTGCACAAGTTTCGGCCAAAGGCTGCCTGTGAATGGAGAGATATCGAAGGACGTGTACATTCATTTACAGGCAGATCAGAGGTAAATATTCTGTTGTAATACAAATACTGGATCAATTCTTAAACTGTGAGTTATTTAAAGTTTGTATCAAGTGCATAGAAAACCAACAGGCTTATATTAGAGACGGGCGTTATGCCTCATTTTTGTTTTACGAGTATATTTTGTCCTAATCTGTATCCTTATCTTTTAGTCTTCATTCACTAATTCACTCCAGTCGTTTTTACATTGCTGTTTTTCTGTCACTGTTAAGATATCGTAAATGACACTCAACTCGTCCTGCTCAGATGTTTCACATTAGAAGCCTTGCCGCGGTTCAAAGAGCAAAAAGTCCAACCTATTCCAGCTCTGACTGTGGAAGGGAGCGTGAGAAGTGCTGAGTTCTTTGGCAGTAGTGTAATAGTGATTGGGCAAATGGCAAAGTAGAAGCGATTGGAAATAATTAGGGAATGAGGAATACTGGTGAAATAAATACTGCCGCTCCTGTTTTGGCAACTGGCCTTCATTTACTCTAATATCATTTTGCGACTTTCGGTCATTATTTGAATCCCCGCATTTATTTGACAATTTACTGTACTCAACCATCAGGCAAATTGAGAGAGAATCTGGGGACACGATCATTCTGGATTGCATGCGCAGATTAGCTTGAGGCACAGCAGAGCTCACTACCACCTGCGCCTTTCATCCTACGCTGCAATAGTTGCCACATACTGAGATAATACTACTGCGAGGGGAGACATTTTCTTCCCTTCTCTCTTTCTGTTTTTCTCTCTTTGTCTTTCTGTGAATAATAGATCTCCTGCCAGCAGAGTTTCTTTCCCCCCCCCCTCAGTGTGTGGCTGATATCTCAGGGTCAACTCAATGGCTATGTGAAATAGAAACATTATAGACTCTTACTGTGAGACTGTACATGTGCATACAGTATACCATGAGCCGTGTCTGAAATGCCATGCTCTTGGGAGAGGGAAGCTATCCACATATAAGAAATGAATGAGGTAATGTGCTGGGAGGTAATGGCTTTATGCAACATACTGGAACAGAGAAGCTCGTTAGGAGACTGGAGCCTTAACCCCCAGTGCTGTTTGCCTTAACTCCCTTTGTCATGGCAGACTGGTGGAAGCCAGGGAATTTAGTGCTGGAGGGGTGGGGGGGAATCCATTTTGGGAGGTGGAATTCAATACTGGGAGGCTTTGCACAGAGGCACAGGTGAGTTACTTTATGTATGAAATGGCCTGTCTCCAAGCAGCAAACCAGCCATGTCGCTTCCAGTAGCAAGGAAGCACAATCAATGAAAAGCTCTCAGTATTAATACTATGTAAGTGACCTATATGTCATGTTAAATGTGTAGAAACGTCGAAGGCAGTCGTGATTCAAAAGTAAATCCTAAAAAACAAGTGCTTATGAGGGCTTGGTATTGAACCTTAATGGCAGAGTCACACATGCACGAGTGCAGGCGAGTTACCGTGGCCTGCCGAGGGGATGTGGTGCTTGGTTTTTGCCTGGCTGTCTTCAACATGGCCGGCCCGGGTCACAAACCTTCTCATTTGACAGCTGAACGGTTCACTTAAATGTGTTTCTCAGGTGAGAAATAGACAAAACAGTAACAAAATCTCGATTCGTATTTTATGCGACGGGGTCAACCAAACAAACGTCCTTGTTGTTGGTTAAGGCTGCGACGTTGCCCGTCAACTTTCACCAAAGTTGAATTCCACGCGATGCAACGATGGGGATTTCCCTTCACCGTAAAAAAAAGTGTTTTCCCCTTTAGCTCCGATAGAATGGAAGTGAACGGGGGGTGAACATTCGCCAATATACATTTTGCGCATGTGTGACCGTACTCTAATACTTTGTGGTAGCGACCAAAATGTGTCCAGAGCGTGAGTACCATCAGCCGGCCTTAAATTGTACTTATTCTTTGATCAAATAATGATTTTTAAACTTCCCCCCAATTCTATACTAGTTTATTTAAGACAAAGTTCTTGTTTAAGTGCTTGTATTTAGATGTTAAACATTTGCAAAGTAATTATATATAATAAGAATTTCAGGCCGAGCACTGAAGTCCCACTTGTATTTGCTGAATTGGCACCACCTGTTTTATTCACGCCTCAAAATCGCTGGCTCATTCACAGCTGTGTGGCTATCAGCTGATCAGTAATGTCCAACCATATCCATGCGGTTATACAGCAAGCTGTCATCGACGAAAGAAATACTTAGTTAACTAACAATCGTATGATTTTGTCGACTGATTGGTTGGTTGATTTGATCGACAGATCTGTAAAACTGAGCGTCTCCACAGAGAATAATGCAAAAGCACCACTTTAAGTCTTGTGTTTACCAGAGATGTGTTCTTGTATAATAAGTCATTCAGAAGGAAAAAAAGCATAAAAAAATGAATAATAGACTGAAGAAATCTTAAGAGGGGATAGCCCTAGTATACAGCACAGCCATTATTCTCACTGTTATTCTGTGCTATGTGCTATATTTTGTAGGTTTGCAACTAACAATTATTTTCATGTCATTTTCTTTTCTTTTTTTTTTTTTTAAATGTCCCAGGTAGTGAAAAAAGTCCATATACATACCAGTATCTCAAAATGTCAGTACCCAGCCCTACAGTTTACTGATCCACTGTCCCCCACAACACAAATATTCCTCCCTTTTGATGAGGATCGTGTTGTACAGCGAGTGTAGTGTTTCGTTGGTAGCTGCACACAACACGCACACAGAATCCATGGATGGGCTTTGTGCCATCTCCAGTGTTATCACACATCACTGGACAGCACATCAGCTGACTGAAGTGTGCTGCAGTATCTGCACACTTCACTCAATGATGGTGTCAGCATTATAACTCTGTGAATAACATGCTTGGATCATGTTCGGTTTGTATGATTGAGACGTGGTTGGGGGTTTGTCTCTCTCTGCAGTGGTAGGATTTGTTTGGCAGGCAGGCATCACCAGGTTTCTGGCCCGCATGGAGGCTGACTTTCCGGTCTATTTCCAGCGCTGCGTGTTCATTCTAGGTGACTGGGGGGACTGTGTGTCATTAAAGGCCCGTCCTCTGCCTCTACCCAAGTGTGAAATGCTGCGCCTCGGAGATGCTGGTCTGCTTTTGTTTGTTCGACCAGTTTGTCGCAACTCGGAAATCCTGGGCAGAAGGTCAGTGGTGCTTTTAGAGGTCAAGAACACGCTGCGCTTTTCTGCTTTTGGATATTTTTGTTTACTTCTTTTTTACATGACCGACGACCTGAGCAGTATATCCTTATTGTATGTCATACATATATATGTTTTGTGTTCTCTTTTAAGACCTCAAACTAAATATACACGATTCCTTCAGACTGCACAGGCTTTACGGAAAAACAATATTGTACAGTTTTCTCATTTACTGTCAGGAAAGAGAAACGAGTGTGTTGGGACATATCACCATAACAATAAAGTTGCTCAATTATCCCCTTGTTGACAGTTTCCAAACCATTTTATAGTTGATTCAAAGATATAAAACGTTATCGGATAAAAAGATAAGGGACAGAGCACTGTATGGTTTTCTTGGCTCTGGTTTATACTATCTATATTATAGGTCCTTCATGACATTTAAAACTTTATTGGACAGGACTTAGAAATCTGGGGGCAGTATATAAAATGAGGAATTTATTAGACTTTGTGGCCTTTTGTGTAGGCTGTGTTTGAAATATTGTACAGCGAGACAGATGAGCTCAGCCTGTGTGGTTTTAATGCTGCAGTCAGTCGGTAATGATGTGCAGTAAAGAGCAGGTAACAGATGCCCAAGTAAAAAGGAACATGATATATCAATATTTAGCATAACAGATGTGATGTGGCATTTTATAATGCCAATAATCCCCAGCTGACCCTGTGAGTCACCAACAGCTGAGCGATTGGTAAATTTAACAACACTTCTTCATGTTTATTTTTTTTATCAGATATACAGGATTATTCTTATTTATTTATTGATAGGGTCATCTTCTAATAATGTGAGAGGAGGTGTGCATTTCCTGCACAGAGAATGATATGTTCTAGATGCGGTTCACGGAAGGCTATAAAAGCGCTGCGATAAGCCGTAGACTTTCCTTTCTTTTTTTTTTCCCCGAGGCAGGTGCGCATCCTCAGCCACGAGAGCAGAATTTAAAAGGAGCCGGGGAGGTAGGCTCTGCGGGGAAACCAAAGTAGGAAGTCAATAAGGCCTGAATCTTTTATGAAGGCAGAGGTATTCAGATCACAGCTCTGTCGACAGAGAGAGCAGCCTGCTGCTTATATGAGGAGACAGAGAGTAGTAGAGGGTCTAAATCTCTCCCTGATTTACCTCAATCCTCATTAATGCAGGAGCTGCTGCTCGTTACGGCTCATGCCTCACGGAAGAAGAGGTGGATTTTGTGAATGTACGGTCTTACACCGATGGAGTACAAGAAGTAGTGTCGTAATAATAAGAATTCAGTGTGTTTCTCTGTTGTATTTTGGTTAGTTAAATGTCACGAACAAACGGATGATTCTGGTTTATTATAATTTGGCTCGTGCTTTTGTAGCGTTGACTATCTTTCCAAAAATCTTGTGAAAAATACCCGTCACAGTTTCCTAAAGCCCGAACGTGGCATCTCCAAGTTGCCTATTTTGTCCAACCAACAGTCCCAAAGCAAAAAGATATTCAGTTTACGATCAAGACGAAGAAAAATAAAAGCAGCGAAGCCTCACAACTAAGAAGCTTGATCAAAGGAATGTTTGCCGTTTTTGCTTGAAAAATTACTTAAATAATTCATTCATTAGAAAAAAGACGTGCTGATTAATTTTCTGCCGATCGGCCTGTTGATTAACGCTTGCAGCTCCAGATAACACTGTACCCACAAGTGCTGATATCAGGGGACACGGCTACTTCATCACAACAAAGTCAGATGGAGCCAAAAAACATAAGCAGTCAGACGATGTTATAAACAAGCCAACAGTTTACCCAGTTTATATAAACCACTTAACTTTGAGGTAAAACTGGGAGCTAACACACCCAACATGTCAGTAATCCCTCATTGCACAAACATTCGGTCAAAGTTAAAACACTGTCATTTTCTTTTCCAAATGAGTTTTGCCTTGAGGTCTGATTGTCTGACTTCCTTGCCCAGTTGGACTCCTTTTAAGCAATGTCACATTCCCAAAATCACAGCATCTAACTTGGTGAGTACAACGTTATTATTACTGATGAGAGAAATGGCCAAATCTATGGAAATAATATCCAAGTTGTAAAAAAAACAAAAACCTGGAAAATATCGTTTAAGAATAGTAGAAATAAATGGATTGAAAGAGAACACTCAACGTCCATAAATTTGCCAAAAGGCACCATTGCTTCTTGTTTTGTCAAAGCCTTTATGCTCAAAGCTGCACTGATCAATATGTTTATGTTCAAACTGGATCAAATGACTACATGTACTGTGTAAGGAGTCACATGTAGTGAAGAACCGCAGAGAACTAGGAGGCCACGCCGAGCCAAAAGTCCTATCTCATTAACGGAAATTAAAAATAATTGTCTGTATCCACCCCATGATTTGGATCTGCTCCCACGTGTAATGGGTTCTTCCCAGGCCCGTGCTGCACCCTTCTTCCAAGCTTCATGAAAATTGGGCTTTTTCGCAAACCTGCTGACAAACAAACGAACTCAACCGAAAACATAACCTCCTTGGTGGAGGTAATTATCACCAGACCCTGCAGTTTCCCTCAGCTATACAGAGCGTTTAGCGTCTTTCAGCTCGTTGTTTTGGTTTTTACTGCACACAACCTTTGTGGTTCAGTGTCGCCGCTCTCATCAACCCTGTTCCCAGATGAACATACAGAGGAGCATTTAGTAGCTAAAGCGTCAGGTCTGGTGGAGACCAAACCAGAGACAAAAGGAGAGTAAATATTGTAATTACATGTTTCCAGGTGGACACAAACATGAATCTAAATGGGTGCAATTGTTGCTCTTTGTCTGATAGGTGGGAACTGCATGCACCATATGAACTTTATAAGATGACAATATGTCAATGTTGTGTTCGAAGAGCCAAAATAATCAATGAATGCTGGCGTACAGATGTTGGATTCAAAGTCCATTAGAACTAGTTAGAACAAAAGGATGAGGTGTTCCTCGGCCTGAAGCTGTAATGCTGAAATCAGCAGTCAGTCTTTTCAACACAGCTCCTGCAGGGCTGAAAGACTCAGTTCATCATCTCTGTCTGCTGTCCTCACTTCACTCAGACTTTTACTGAGCGTCTGAGTGGCTCTTGTTTACAAAGAAGAACGTCTGGGGAAGTTTAAGGTTGTTATTGATCAGGGAAACGGAGTGCATCTGAGAACCGATGTTTTGTGAAGCAGCGGCTGAAGAATGGCCGTGTTGTGGTTTGAGAACACTGAAAATAGCCCATCAGCACCTAATCAAATGAATGCATACTTACTGCTGCCAAGATCTAATTAAGCATGCTGGTCGAAACGCACAATGACACCAAGCGACATGGGATGAAAAGGGAAAATATTAATTTGAGTGGGAAAGAAATATCCAGCAGGGCTTGAATAGCTTCCTGGAAATGTAACATAGACGCTGCCCTGCTCGTTCACGCTATCGCCCGAGCGCACAGGAAGGAGCAGGTGCAGCACTGGAGAGAGGTCGAGGTTGGTCTTTGTGAATGTTGGCTGGGACATGGCCACAATAACAGATCTTTTTTTATGTCCTTTTTCTCTCCTGGAGATGCTCCGCTGGCTCTCATTGCAATTAAAACCAAGTGTCCATCAGAGGCTATCTGCACTGTGTGGCCCATATGTTTGGGTGCTGATAGAGCGTGGATTACTCTGTTTGGGACACAGATAACAGGCTGTTTATAACCTTGGCAGAGTCTGGGGCCTAATCTGGCAGGAGCATATTTCCCCTTGCTCCCCGATAAAGGCCTGTTAGCAGCTTTATCACACGGGCAGATAGAAGTCGAGCCAGAGCGAGACGAGCACAGCACTGAGCCCAATCTGGCACCACACACACTGCTTCTGCTGCTTTATTTTTAGAAGCCTTGTCACCCCATCAAACACACACACACACACACACACACACACACACACACACGCACACACACACACGTTTACACAAACACCAGCCCAGCTCCTTGTCAGAAGGAGCAATTAATTTCTACATTTGCCTTCTCGGGCAACACAAGGACCAACAAACAAGTTAAAGGGACAACGTCCTCATTCATCATTAAAGCACATGGAGTGGCATTATGCCTGAGAAAAGAAAGAGTAGAGAGATGGAGGCCGTTCTCTCTTATATGACATTATGTTTCATGCATATAATGTAAAGGTAATTAGCCTGAGCTTGAAAACACAATGTATCCACGCTATTCTTTTATATATATATATATATATATTTATAATCTACAGAATGAATGGGCATCTTCATTTATTTGCAAAAATCCATCCCTGACTAAATAAAAGGAAGGTTTTTATAGCTGTTTTCCTGCTTATACCTCTAAGTTGCACTGGGATGCGTGCGAGCCTTCTCTGCTATTTTCTGTATCCCCATCTTGATGGCTCTGCGTAGGCACAATTAGAGAGAGCGCTCCTTTCACAGCCGGAGAAAATTGCCGTCCTCTGTAAATTGCTTTTGCCGCAGCTTAAAGAAGATCTCTTGTTACCCTCTCATTCAGTCTTTTCTCGCTGCCCGTTCTCCCCCCTCTTTCAGGAAAATTGCTTTCTCGCAATCAACAGATTGCTTGCCGCACTTAGGGGTAAATACAGGTAGACTAGAGCATTAGCATAACATTATTCAGACAAGTGTCAACCTCGAGGCAGTTACCGCTGCATCTGAGCTCAGTGTGAGGTGAAATGAAGTGCTGCAGAGTTGGAGGAGCCGCTGTTGCTGCTGCTGAGATTTTCGGAGAGGAGCTGGAATTGGGCAAAAGTGCAAGAGTGAGAAAAGATGATGTACTTAAAAAGAAAAAAGAAAAAAAAACCCACAAGTAATCTTAAAGGGATTCAAGCATGGAAATGTGACAGCGCGTGTTGCTTCAAGGTGACTTAACAGTTTACTCCTTTTAGATCCTGGACTCTGTAGGTCAGACTGACCTCATCACACAACTGCAGAACATGCAGGATCGGCGAGATGGGAAAGGGCTTTATTGGTGCGCTGGTGATATATGGTGCGGTGACACCAGAGTGAAAACAGAGCTTGATGTTGGATCCTACAGAAAAAATGTTAATGCTTTTTCACTCGCGTCACTTAGCTCAAATTAACCTCACAAGCATGAGTCTAATTAAGTTTCCTCGTTGAAGCTTGGCAATGCTCCCCTCCTCTGCATATGATTTGATACCCTACCATCCTCGGGGATGGGCTGTGGAGAGCAGCAGGCTGGATCTTGCACCGGGGGAGACACACTCTCCCATCCTCCTTCATTACTCCACCCTTTGCTCTCGCCTTTCTTGATTGACAACAGGGGTTCCTTCTGACCTAAATTTGCATCTGCTCCGTGACCCAAATAGGACCCACGTAATGAGCCGCTTGGCCATTTTTTGTTTGTTATTCCGGAACTTGTGTGGTTTTCTCCTGACTCCAGGGGGGGTGTTTAGCTGTGTCCCCGGGGCTTTGTGTCTGGAGCTGCACAAAGACACCATCCCATCCAGACGCCTGCCCGCCTGCTTGCACGGCCACCCGGGCCATTCCAGGTCATCTGATTGCTCTTCACGGTGATTACTAATCAGAGGCTTGTGTTAATGTGCTGTACCACCGAGGTGCAGGGGCGAAATCATCAGTCAGATTTCAATCTTGTCAGGCGCTATGTCATAGCTTCTACTGAAGTGTCTTTCCCAAATATAGCAATAAAGCCAAAATCCATTCAGAGTCTTATAGTCGTGCTGAGCATCGGGGCCGTAATGTAATCTGACTGTGCAATGAGCCTGTTATTGTTTCCTCCCAAACACCAGGAACAGTCAGCACTGGCAGCAGCTTGTACACAAACAGAGAGAGAGAGAGAGAGAGAGAGAGAGAGAGAGAGAGAGAGAGAGATCCCCTGGGATCACACTGTGGATTCCACGAGCGAGCGTGAAAGCCGCTTGGCGCTCCCAAGACATGTAGCTCGTGTTAGTGCGGCAGCCATCACAGCGAAAACCTGTCTGATAAACACAATCATCACACCGGAAATATGAACGGCTTCTTGATAAAGATGCTTTGTCAAAAAAAAAAAAAGAAAAAACTAAAGAAGAGATGGTATTGTTCTCCGACACAATCAAGTGCATTCTGAGAACAAATCGCTCCTCTTCTGTTCTTTTTACACCGTCGGATATCACATATGTGAGCTTAAACAATGCTCCACAGTGTTGTAATTCTCATTGAATACATCACACACATGCATATACACGCATCATACACAGACGCAGTGAGGAGATTAAATTTTGCTCCAGCATAAATAGAAATTTAGACTTGCAGGAACAACTGGAACTTGTTTCCTGGTTTCATTTCCCGTCTCTTCACCCTGTGCGATATTCTCTTACGAGCGAGCGGGATATTATGTGAATAATCTCATTTTCCTGCAGCTTTCATAATGACAATTTCCCATATTCCTGATTTTAATGAACACCCTCGCCGCTGTATAAGTGTTACAGTTGTGTGAGATAAAAAACGTCCCCCTTTGAGGGAGAATGGAGTGAGACGTATTTGCCTGGCAATGGCCTTTCTTTTCATTCAATCCACTCCGGCTTTAGTCCACCTCATTTCAGTTAATGTTGCTCCCATCTGTGCTGAACAATCAGAAAGGAAAGCTTTCCTCGCGGCTGCATTAGATGGCCTTTCATTTTCCTTGGGCCCATAATGACATAATGTTGTGCACAAGCCTTTGCAGGGCTCTTCTCTCTATCTGTGGATGCACACTCAAGCAGCTTCACTTTTCCTCCTATAATATAAAACACCAAATCCTATTATTTCTCTTGCTAAATAACACCGCTCCCAAAGGCGTTGTGTGATGTTTTAATGAGAGCCCCGATTTCCCGATGCTCGACGCTGTCTTCTCTTCTGCATTTCCTTAAACTGCCAAGTAAGAGCCCCATTAATAATTCAGCTCATTAAAGTGTGTAATTAATCTGGAGCTGTGTAACAGGGAGAGACTGAGGCGCAGGGAGAAAACTCTCCAGGGGGGCACAAGAGAAACATTGGGCTAAGAGAAACAGCACACCCGCTGTGATGGAACCAGTTCCCCGGCACACAACCAGTCCTCCTGCATCATTTATCTGGCAGGAAAAAGCTACAGAGAGGCGCCGCCACCGCCGCTACACATGAGACATCTTCAGGCAACTCAGCCAATCAACAATGCAGCGCGGGTACACACAGGGCGCTGGGACTGTGTGTGTGTGTGTGTGTGTGTGTGTGTGTGTGTGTCCTTGTGAATGTGGGGAATCTGCTCTGGTGTCTGTTTACTGTAGATATTGAAGGTCAGTTTCATGGTTTCTTGGAAGGCTGTTTTAGTCACCACAGATTTCCTTATATGTATAGAATTAAAAATGTATTCATAGACCTCATCTTATCATTATTGTATTATACTGTCACCGGAGCCACAACAGGTCGTCGACTAATCGATTGACTGAAGAATAATTTGCAACTAGTTTGAGAATCGATTAGTCATCCTAGTCATAATCTTTCAAGCAAAAATGGCAGAAAATGCTGTTTTCAGCCTCTGAAATAAGGAATTTTTTCTGCTACTATACTATATTTTTTTGAGTCATTTTCTATTGTAAAATTGTTATACATCAGCGATATATTATTATACTTAAACATATATCGGGGAGTAGTTACATGTTGTAAGTCAGCACTCAATGTTTGCCTAGTATGTTAAATAATAATAATAATAATAATAATAATAATAATAAATAGAAATTAAGCAGTTACTACCATGATGCTTTCTGCTTAACTGTCTTTTGTCAATGTATGCATGTGTATATATATATATATATATACATATATCATTTCTATTTACATATCTCCTATTTCTTGGATCATTCACATGCTCAATACAATTTAGAAACAGTGTCTCAGTTACAGACAGTTGTTCCTCTACTCGAGAGATAAATTTTTTTTGACTCAGTCCAACTGTTGGTCAATCCTTTAAAAACCTAATCTAAAGGATCCACATCAAAAATGTTTGTTAATGTCATGGGTTTATGTAATAAAATTACACTGTCCACTGTTTTAAACTGTCCAATATTGGTATCGGACTCAACACATCCATGCATACTTCATTCAGTTTGTAACAACAGTGTGTTGAGAGCTTTCTCTGTGTGTTGCCTCAACTACTTAACACGGTATGCGTAGTTGCGTAAAGAATTATCAAACTACATTTGTGATGAATGCAGGTATAGAAGCAAAAGTTTTCAAACACTGGCCACTAAATTTAGTTGCCAAAGTACATTTTTGGTGGCCCAAATGTAAACTTATGTAAAAGCCATGAAGAAAACGCAATTTAAAGCAACTTAACTTTTCTCTTTCGGGACGTTTGTTGCACAACCATAAAAGGGTTTCTGGTCTTCAGAGAGGCACTGTCTGAAGAGGCATGCCACTTCACAGAAAGTCCAAACAAAGCAGATGAGATGAGCCTTGTGCTGTTTGCCTTCAGACGCTTCAGGTACACCTCAGTCCACAGTGACATTCACACTCAGCATGCCTGCTGCCACTCTGGAGCCCTCAACTGCTCCAGATGTGGCTTAATTTACTGCGACTTGGCTAATCATGGTGATTAAGGATTAATTACTGTTAATCACTTTTACATAAACTGGTTGGCAGTAGGAGAGCTGTGCTCGGTGAAAAATACCACACAAGTGTGTGTGTAGTCAGATAGATGGAATGGGACAGAGCCGGAAGCCGCCAGGCTTCCCAATCGGGCGTTTCTTTGAGTTTATGCTGTAGCTTTTTTACTCATGAGCACACCAGTCAAATGATGTTAACCTCTAATAATTCTCTGCATCAGTTAATACTGGACAAACAGTACGAGGCCACTTTATACTGATAGTATGGCGTTGAGTTTCAGCATCCCTAAATAGGAGTCATCCTGAACATATTTCTTGTTGACAGGAGAGACATTGTCAATATTTAACACAGCAGTTGTCTCCTGGTCAGCCGAGGCTAAACAGACACTGCTGGGCTGTGCACTGTCCTGCTACAGGAGATAAGAATGTGAAGGAGCATAACCACTGTGAGTTCCATTAACACAGGCTGACAAGGGAATCACAGGGACATCAGGGGGTCCGGGATGAGGCTGACAACAAAGTGCTTGTACCCCCCACCCCTCCCTGCCCCCTGCACAAGCTGAGGGTGGCAGTGTGGTCACCTTCCCTCCTTGGCCTGGTTTCACACTGTGACATGCTCGTCTGCTCTCCTGAAGGAATGGCTTTAATAAGGTGGAGCAGATCAAGGCGACTGTTAATGACATGGCAGGCCCAGTCAACACACCGCCCAAGGCCATGCATGGCCCCAGTCTGGTGCAGGCTGCTGGACGCTTGCTATCTCATGTGGGACACACAGGACACTCGTGTGGATGCTCTTTAACTGCTACCCATCTTTTATGTGGGATGGGAAGTTATACAGTGGAAGGGACCAGACTGGGATTCACTGAAAGATGAGCTGGTTTAACGTCATTAGAGGCCTTCAATAACAGGAATCTCTCGCTTGGTTTTGGATAAACTAGAGTTTTGGTTTTGATATTGGGCATTGTCCTAATTGCAAATTTGGTCAGCAACACCTACAGGGTCAACCCTGTCTCCTACAAATTACCTTCCCATACGTCCAAACAACATTCTCAATTACGGTGGCAGTTCTAAATACATGGTTAGCCGCTCCAAATTGCAACCTGTGATGAGGGTTGGCAAGAGGGCAATGTATTGATACAGAAATATTGTTTGTGTGGCGTGATAGCCATGAACAGATGAAGGCATAGATGAAAGCCTCAGGCCGATGGTGTCACAGTATTCACTTTATCCTGACCGCAGTACGATTACATCAAGCATATCATTCTTCTATAG